>VOQZ01001370.1:0-13544 GCA_008079305.1 Phytophthora palmivora | reverse complement strand
CTGAAGTCGACTTGCGGTCCGCGAGGTCTCCAAGCCCAGTCCGCGTCCGAATATCCACGAAAGTCGACCTTGTCACCTGGCTTGAAACAATTCCATGCGACTTGGTGCCTTGCAGGTAGCGAAAAGATGCGCGTGACCGCAACCCAGTGTTCTTCTTGGGGTTCTCCATGAAGCGCGACACATACCAACTGCAAAAGCAAATGTCTGGGAGGTGGCAGTCATTGAAGAAGGTCGTCACAGAGGTTGTCTTGAGCGAGGGAGGACTGCCGTAGCTTGAGGCGAGGAGGCCGAGGCGAGGGAAGTCACTTGAGGGGAAGAATGGAAATTCAGAAGTGATTGATTGATATGAGCTTACACTGTCTTCTCTTACCTATCCTGCATCCAATCATTTGGTGCATCCAATCACCAACACTCTGTACTCGTCCAATCATCCTACTCGTCTAATCATCGGTGGCGTAAACATCCTGCCGTAATCATCGCGGGATCGTATTGGATCACCTGCAACAGCCCCTCTCAATGCGAACACGCTTGAACGCCAAGAGCCGTCGTTAAGTCCTTGTGACGAGGTCCGCCGAGTCCCTTGGTCAAGATGTCGGCCAGCATGGTCGTAGTCTCGCGGTACTCGACGATCACTTCACCGCGCTTGACTTCATCACGGATGTGGTGGTACTTGATGTCGATGTGCTTCGCGCGGCATGGTTCACAGGGTTCTTCGTCATTGATGCACGACTGATTGTCTTCGAAAATCTTCAGATCCGGGATGTCTTCGCCTGCAGCGTCGAGGATCTCACACAGAAGTTTGTGCACCCACTTGCCTTCTTGGATTGCCAGACTGAGTGCAATGTACTCGGCTTCACTCGTGGAAAGAGACACACTCGATTGCTTCTTGGATCCCACGACACAGGCCCGCCAAGAACTTGAAACAGGTAGCCCGAAGTCGACTTGCGGTCACTGTGGTCACCAGCCAGTCTGCATCCGAATAGCCACGAAAGTCGATTCCCTTGGCCGGCGAAAAACGGAGTCCGTGCGACTTGGTGCCCTGAAGGTAACGGAAGATGCGCTTGACTGCAATCCAGTGCTCGACTTGAGGGTTCTCCATGAAGCGCGAAACGTAACCAACTGCAAAAGCAATGTCCGGGCGAGTCGACGTCATCAAGTGCATGAGAGCACCGACAGCTTCACGGAACGGCGCATCCAACTTGGTCGAGACGTCACTGGCAACGAGCTTCATGCTGAGGTCGACTGGACTGGCAGCAGGTTTGCAGTTCTGCATGCCAAAGCGCTCCAGGATGTCGTTGATGTAGCGAGCTTGGGACAACGTGACGCTGCCATCTGCGTTGTCGACCACTTCGATGCCCAGAATGAAGGAACACTTGCCGCTGTCGGTCATCTCGAATCGTGCCTTGAGCTGTTTCTTGACTTCAGCAATCATCATCGAAGAGCTTCCGGTCACCAAAACATCGTCGACGTACACCAGCATCAGAACGCAGTCACCGTCGACAACCTTGATGTAGAGGCATGGATCGTAGCTCGAAACGCGAAATCCGATGGAGCGCACATATTCGTCGAAGGTCTCATTCCACACTCGAGAAGCTTGTTTGAGACCGTAGATCGCCTTGAGCAGTTCCACGCAGTCGTAGCCGTCATCAAGTTCCACGCCTTCTGGAATGCTGCAGAACACCTTCTCCTTCATCAAGCCGTACAGGAACGCCGTGACGACATCAAGTTGGTCGAGGGGCCAATTGAAGAACTTGGCCACAGCGATGATCATTCGCAGCGTGACGTACTTGACCACCGGCGAAAACGTCTCGGTGTAGTCAATCCCATACTTCTGCACAAATCCTTTCGCGACGAGTCGAGCCTTGTACTTCTCGATGGACCCGTCGGCTTTACGCTTGATCTTGAACACCCACTTGGTTCCGACTGCGCGTTGGTTGTTCGGTAATTTGGCTCCACGAAATACTCCACGAAGTCGCATCGACTTGAGTTCTGCTCGGATCGCCTTGCGCCAGTGGACTTGGTCTTCGCCGCTCACAGCATCTTGGAACGTCTTCGGCTCGGCGCTGTCACTCGTCTCCACTGCATTCGCACTCGCACGCCAGTACATCGGCTGAGTCGAGTCATCATCATCATCGTCTTCAGATTTGGCTTCTTGATGGTCGGAGTCCGGAGCGCTTGCTTCTTCTAATCCAGCACTGTGACGCGGTCGACGAACATGTTCACGATCCTCGGCGTTAGAACGAGCCTTGCGTTTCCCCGCCTGCTTGAACTCACGCGTTCCATGGTCGTTCGAAATCTCGAGGTCTTCAAGGATATCCGCAGCATCTTCGACATCTTCATCATCATCAACAACATTGGCGTCGTCGAAGGTCGATTCGTCGAAAGTGACATCGCGAGAAATCACTACCTGGCCCGCCTCGATGTCATAAACGCGATACGCCTTCGAACGCTCTTCATAGCCCATGAAAATTCCTTCGCGAGCCTTGGGGTCCCACTTGAGTCGCTTCTCCTTCGGCGTCAGGACGTAGGCCTTGCACCCGAAAACGCGCATATGCTTCACGTTGGGCTTCCTCTTGTACACAATCTCAAATGGCGTCTTCCCTGGGACCTTGGGTGACGGCAGTCGATTCTTGATGTAAATTGCCGTCATCGCCGCTTCCGCCCAAAACGTCTTGTCCAAACGTGCGAAGTGAAGCATGCTGCGACCGATAGTCACAATCGTCCGGTTGGCGCGTTCCGCAGTAGCATTCGTCTGATGCGCATATCGAACCGTCGGCTGGACTTCAATGCCATGATTGTCGTAAAAGGCCTTGAGCGAGTTGGTCGCGAACTCCTTGGCACCGTCATGACGCACGAACTTGACCCTGGCATCGAATTGGCGCTCCACTTTAGCGATGAACTTGCGCAGACAGTCTTCACTCTCCGACTTGGCGCGCAAACAGAATCCCGTCATGCAGCCGCTGGCTTCGTCAGTGATCAGCAGTAGATACTTGCTGCCACCAAGCGACTCTTTCTCCATGGGGCCACAAAGGTCGAAGTGCAGGAACTCGAATGGCTTGTACTTGGGCTTGTCCGGGTTACTCGGAAAGGGTTTTTGGACCATCTTCCCTTGCTGACATCCGCGGCATCCACTTGAGTTCTTCGACGAGGTCGGCATTTTCGCGCCCGTCACCATGCCGCTCGAAACCATCTTCCGTAGCACGTCGTTCGGAGCATGACCCATCCGCGCATGAAGATCGACGCTGTTGATCGAGACCGTAGTCGTTGAATTGGCAGAACCCTTGGGTACCCGTAGCCAGTAGAGTCCGTCGATCAGGTCCGCGGAAGCAACGATCTTCCTCGACGACTTGCGCGCAATGTGCATCTCGGAGCCGTCAAACACCACCTTGAAGTCTCCACCTCGGTTGATCTGAGGCACAGACAGCAGGTTCTTGTTCATACTCGGCACGTAGAGAGCATCTTCGATTCGGACGTCACGCACACTCCGGTTGGGCAGAATCACTTGTTGCACAACGGTACCAACTCCCAAAATCTTGGCCGTTTGACCGTTGGCAACTGTGAGTTCGCCTTCGTCGCGCAAGTTGATGTCGATGAACTTGGACTTGTCGTTGCAGATGTGGTGGGTTGCACCACTGTCGATCGCCCATGAGCCTTGAAACTTCTTGCCCGACGACACTCCACACGCTGTCGACATGGAGACCGCAAACGCGATGTAGTCGTCATCGTCGTCGCGCCACTCAACGTTGCTGGCACCGCGACCACCTCGGCCGCGTCGTGCTCCTCGATTTTCTTCTTTCTGCTTGGTCCAGCACTTGTCGATCAGGTGCCCCAATTTTCCGCAGTAGTCACACCGGCGAGTTTGACGCTCGGCGTTGAAGGCCTTCGCTGCTTCCTCGATTTTCACCGCCGCAGTCTTCTCGCCTTGTCGCTTGATATGCTCATTCGTGAGCACCTTCACCACATCTTGCGTCCGCAGCTCTGCATTGCTCATCTCCATGTTGAGCACGACGTTCTCGTAGCTCTTGGGCAGACTGCGCAGCAAGCAGATCGCCACATCCTCGTCCTCCATCTTGGCGCCAATACTGCTAAGCTTCGCGCTGATGTTGAGGACCTCGTTGCAATGGTGAAGGATGTTTCCGCCTTCTGCCATCTCCATGCTGAAGAGCTGACGCTTGAGATAGATGCGTCCAGCCTTCTGCGATCCACCGTAAAGGGTACGCAAGCGCGCCCACGCGACCCAGGCTTCCTCGTAGTCGTCGACCACATGATGGTAGTCCGCGTCCATGTGGAGGAGCATCAGACCGAAGGCGACGTTGCTCGACTTGACATACTCGTCCTTGGCCCTGGAGTCCGTGAACTTGGGCGTCGTCTCGCGGTTCACCACATTCCACACCGACTTGGTCAGGAACACGCCACGCATGTAACGGTTCCACGTGGCGTAGTTCTCGCCGTTGAACTTGTCGATGGAGATCTTGGTATCTTGGACAGATGACATCGTGCTTGGGCTCATAACCTGAAGAAGGTCGTCACAGAGGTTGTCTTGAGCGAGGGGAGGACTGCCGTAGCTTGAGGCGAGGAGGCCGAGGCGAGGGAAGTCACTTGAGGGGAAGAATGGAAATTCAGAAGTGATTGATTGATATGAGCTTACACTGTCTTCTCTACCTATCCTGCATCCAATCATTTGGTGCATCCAATCACCAACACTCTGTACTCGTCCAATCATCCTACTCGTCTAATCATCGGTGGCGTAAACATCCTGCCGTAATCATCGCGGGATCGTATTGGATCACCTGCAACAGTCATCAAGTGCATGAGAGCACCAACTGCTTCGCGAAACGGAGCATTCACCTTGGTCGCTGCGTCGCTTGGAACAAGCCGAGTACTCATGTCCACCGGACTCACCACAGCCTTGCACTCATCCATACCGAAGCGTTTCAGGATGTCGTCCACGTAGCGTCGTTGGCACATCGTCACGCTGCCGTCCGGACCATCCACCAACTCAATCCCCAACACGAACGCACACTTGCCGCTGTCGGTCATCTCGAATCGTTTCTTGAGGTCACTCTTGGTGCGTGCTATCAGCTCGGCTGAACTTCCAGTCACCAACACGTCGTCCACGTAGACCAGCACGAGCACACAGTGGCCATCGACAACCTTGATGTAGAGACACGGGTCGAAGGCAGAGACTTGAAAACCGATAGAGCACACGAACTCGTCAAAGGTCTCGTTCCATACGCGTGAAGCTTGTTTGAGACCGTAGATGGCCTTCACCAATTCCAGGCAGTCGAAATCGCCATCTAGCTCGACGCCTTCTGGAACCACGCAGAACACCAGCTCCTTCATCACACCGTACAGGAATGCAGTCACCACGTCCAGTTGATCGAGGGGCCAACCAAAGTACTTGGTTAGAGCGATCACCATGCGCAGCGTCACGTACTTGACCACGGGTGAGAACGTCTCGGTGTAGTCGATGCCATACTTCTGCTTGAAACCCTTGGCCACGAGGCGCGCCTTGTACTTCTCGATGGATCCGTCCGCTTTGCGCTTGATCTTGAACACCCACTTGGTGCCAATGGCGCGTTGTCTGTTGGGCAACTTGGCAGCACGAAACACGCCACGAAGTCGCATCGACTTGAGCTCGGCACGAATTGCCTTGCGCCAGTGCACTTGGTCCGGGTCATTTACGGCTTCTTGGAATGTCGATGGCTCCGATAAATCCACTGTTGCTTCGACTGCGTTAGCACTTGCACGCCAAAACACGGAGGGTGTCGACTCGTCATCTTGGTCACCAGATTTTTCTTCTTCGTCAGGGTCCACTCGGTTCGGCGCACTTGCTTCCTCTAGTCCAACTCGGTGGCGGACGGTGCGAGGCCTTCTCCCAACGTCATCTTCGTCACTTGAACGACTCTTGCGCTTCCCCGCCTGCTTGTAGTCCGTTTGCGGAGGGCCATTATCATCAATGTCGAGGGAGGCAAAGTCCAGCGCAGTATCATCGACATCTTCGTCGGAAATCAGCTGTGCTAGTCCAAAGGTCGATTCATCGAAGTTGACATCGCGACTGATTACCACCTTCCCCGCCTCGATGTCATAAACTCGATACGCCTTCGACACTTCTTCATAGCCCAGGAAAATGCCTTCACGAGCCTTGGGGTCCCACTTGAGTCGCTTCTCTCTGGCGTCAAAATGAACGTCCGGCAGCCGAAGATCCGCATGTGCTTCACACTCGGTTTGGACTTGTACACGATCTCGAACGGAGTTTTGTCCGGCGACTTCGGAGACGGCAGACGATTCTTGATGTAGATGGCCGTCATCGCCGCCTCAGCCCAGAAACACTTGTCCAAGCCAGCGTAGTGGAGCATGCTGCGGCCAATAGTCACGATTGTTCGGTTGGCGCGCTCAGCAGTCGCATTGGTCTGGTGCGCATACCGAACCGTAGGCTGGACTTCGATGCCGTGATCTTCGTAAAAAGCCTTCAGCGAGTTGGTCGCGAACTCCTTGGCTCCGTCATGCCGCACGAATTTCACCTTGGCATCAATTGCCTCTCCACCTTGGTGATGAACTTGCGCAGACAGCCTTCGCTTTCCGACTTGGCACGCAGACAGAATCCCGACATGCAGCCACTTGCTTCATCCGTGATGAGCAGTAAGTAACGGCTGCCACCCAGCGACTCTTCCTCCATGGGTCCACAAATGTCGAAGTGGAGGAACTCGAATGGCTTGTACTTGGTTTTGTTCGGGTTGCTCGGGAATGGTTTTTGGACCATCTTTCCTTGTTGGCAACCACGACACATGCTTGATGCACTCGACTTCGAGGGTACCTTCGCGTCCTTGATCATGTTGTTGTTGACCATCTTGCGAAGTACCTCAACCGGAGCGTGACCCATTCGCGCGTGTAGGTCGACAGTCTTTCCTCCTGTCACCGCATTCGCCGATCGCTGAGGCGTGTGAAGCCAGTAGAGTCCGTCCACGAGGTCCGCTGTTGCCACCACTTGCTTCGAGCCCTTGCGCGAAACGTGCATCTTGTTGCCGTCGAACACCACTTGGAACTTGCCACTCTTGTTGATCTGTGGCACTGACAGAAGATTCTTGCTCATGCTCGGCACATACAGCGCGTCCTTGATCTCGATGTCGTGCTCGTCGCCGTCGGGTAGAACCACTCGTTGCACGATAGTCCCCACACCCTTGATCGCGGCCTTGTTGCCATCGGCCACCGAAAGTTCACCTTCATCTTGCTCATTCAGCGTGGTGAACTTGGCCTTGTCGTTGCAGATGTGGTGCGTTGCGCCGCTGTCGACCGCCCACATCCCGGACACATTCTTGCCCGTCGAAATTCCGCACTCCAGGGAAACCGCAAACGCCACTCGATCGTAGTCGTAGTCGTAGTCATAGCCGTCACTGCCGTTTCTCCATTGGATGTTGTTGGCCCCGCGTCCACGGCCATTGTTGTTGCCGCCGCGTCTTGGGCCCCGATTCTCATCCTTCTGCTTGGTCCAGCACTTGTCAATCACATGCCCCAATTTCCCGCAGTACGTGCATTGACGAGATTCGCGGTCGGTGTTGAACGCCTTGGCCGCGTTCTCCATCTTCACCGTCGCCGTCTTCTCGCCTTGCCTCTTGATGTGCTCGTTCGTGAGCACCTTCACAACGTCTTGCGATCGCAGCTCTGCGTTGCTCATCTCCAAGTTCAGTACGACGTTCTCGTAGCTCTTGGGGAGACTGCGCAGCAAACAGATCGCCACGTCCTCGTCCTCCATCTTGGCGCCGATGCTGCTGAGCTTGGCGCTGATGTTGAGAACTTCATTGCAATGATGAAGTACATTGCCGCCTTCCGCCATCTCCATGCTGAAGAGCTGTCGCTTCAGGTAGATGCGACCAGCCTTCTGCGATCCTCCGTACAGCGTCCTCAGGCGCGACCACGCTACCCACGCTTCCTCGCAGTTGTCCACCACGTGATGATAGTCCGCGTCCATGTGGAGCAGCATCAGTCCGAACGCGATGTTGCTCGACTTGACGTAGTCGTCCTTGGCCCGAGTGTCCGCGAAGGTCGGAGTCGTCTCACGGTTCACGACATGCCACACCGACTTGGTCAGGAACACGCCACGCATGTAGCGGTTCCACGTCGCGTAATTGTCGCCGTTGAATTTGTCGATGGAGACCTTGGTGGAGACGTCTTGGGCAGAGGACATGGTACTTGGGCTCATAACCTGATAAAGGGTATGGATCTTGGACGAAGAGAAGGGAAGGGAGAGTCACCACTCGGAGCTTGACCGGAGCGAGGACAGTAGACCACTTGAGCGGAAGAAGGAAGATTCGAAAGTGATTGATTGAGGTCTTTAGCTCGCAAGACTACTTGCTATCTCTAAACCTACTGGATACACACTACTTGATTCTTTTCTGGATACTGAGTTACTACAGCCAATCAGAGAGCGCCACGTCGCTTCCCCATCTTGTACCTACAATCTTGTACCTACATGTAGCGTAATCGACGGTGGCGTGATCACTGATGGCGTAATCAACGTGGGGTCGCATTGGACCGGTTCGGGTTAACCGGTTCACGGTTAATAACCGTTATCAAACCGGTTACCCTCAATACCTTCGTCATGATGTCCGCCAGCATCACAGAAGTCTCGCAATACTCAAGCTTCACTTCGCCACGCTTGGCCTCGTCGCGGATATGATGGTACTTGATGTCGATGTGCTTGGCGCGACCGTGGTTCACTGGGTTCTTGGTCATCTTGATACACGACTGATTGTCTTCGCGGATCTTGAGCTCGGGTCCAGTCTCGTTAGCGGCCACCAAAATCTCGCACAGCAGGCGATGAATCCACTTGCCTTCTTGGATCGCCAGACTGAGCGCAATGTATTCCGCCTCGCTCGTAGACAGCGAAACACTTGACTGCTTCTTGCTTCCCCAGCTCACTGGTGCACCCATCAGCATGAACGTGTAGCCTGAAGTCGACTTGCGGTCCGCGAGGTCTCCAGCCCAGTCCGCGTCCGAATATCCACGAAAGTCGACCTTGTCACCTGGCTTGAAACAAATTCCATGCGACTTGGTGCCTTGCAGGTAGCGAAAGATGCGCTTGACCGCAACCCAGTGTTCTTCTTGGGGGTTCTCCATGAAGCGCGACACATACCCAACTGCAAAAGCAATGTCTGGGCGAGTGGCAGTCATCAAGTGCATGAGAGCACCAACTGCTTCGCGAAACGGAGCATTCACCTTGGTCGCTGCGTCGCTTGGAACAAGCCGAGTACTCATGTCCACCGGACTCACCACAGCCTTGCACTCATCCATACCGAAGCGTTTCAGGATGTCGTCCACGTAGCGTCGTTGGCACATCGTCACGCTGCCGTCCGGACCATCCACCAACTCAATCCCCAACACGAACGCACACTTGCCGCTGTCGGTCATCTCGAATCGTTTCTTGAGGTCACTCTTGGTGCGTGCTATCAGCTCGGCTGAACTTCCAGTCACCAACACGTCGTCCACGTAGACCAGCACGAGCACACAGTGGCCATCGACAACCTTGATGTAGAGACACGGGTCGAAGGCAGAGACTTGAAAACCGATAGAGCACACGAACTCGTCAAAGGTCTCGTTCCATACGCGTGAAGCTTGTTTGAGACCGTAGATGGCCTTCACCAATTCCAGGCAGTCGAAATCGCCATCTAGCTCGACGCCTTCTGGAACCACGCAGAACACCAGCTCCTTCATCACACCGTACAGGAATGCAGTCACCACGTCCAGTTGATCGAGGGGCCAACCAAAGTACTTGGCTAGAGCGATCACCATACGCAGTGTCACGTACTTGACCACGGGTGAGAACGTCTCGGTGTAGTCGATGCCATACTTCTGCTTGAAACCCTTGGCCACGAGGCGCGCCTTGTACTTCTCGATGGATCCGTCCGCTTTGCGCTTGATCTTGAACACCCACTTGGTGCCAATGGCGCGTTGTCTGTTGGGCAACTTGGCAGCACGAAACACGCCACGAAGTCGCATCGACTTGAGCTCGGCACGAATTGCCTTGCGCCAGTGCACTTGGTCCGGGCCATTTACGCTTCTTGGAATGTCGATGGCTCTGATAAATCCACAGTTGCTTCGACTGCGTTAGCACTTGCACGCCAAAACACGGGGGGGTGTCGACTCGTCATCTTGGTCACCAGATTTTCTTCTTCGTCAGGGTCCACTCGGTTCGGCGCACTTGCTTCCTCTAGTCCAACTCGGTGGCGGACGGTGCGAGGCTTCTTCCAACGTCATCTTCGTCACTTGAACGACTCTTGCGCTTCCCCGCATGCTTGTAGTCCGTTTGCGGAGGGCCATTATCATCAATGTCGAGGGAGGCAAAGTCCAGCGCAGTATCATCGACATCTTCGTCGGAAATCAGCTGTGCAAGTCCAAAGGTCGATTCATCGAAGTTGACATCGCGACTGATTACCACCTTCCCCGCCTCGATGTCATAAACTCGATACGCCTTCGACACTTCTTCATAGCCCAGGAAAATGCCTTCACGAGCCTTGGGGTCCCACTTGAGTCGCTTCTTCTTGGCGTCAAAAATGAACGTCCGGCAGCCGAAGATCCGCATGGCTTCACACTCGGCTTGGACTTGTACACGATCTCGAACGGAGTTTTGTCGGGCGACTTCGGAGACGGCAGACGATTCTTGATGTAGATGGCCCGTCATCGCCGCCTCGCCCAGAAACACTTGTCCAAGCCGCGTAGTGGAGCATGCTGCGG
Source organism: Phytophthora palmivora (assembly GCA_008079305.1). NCBI lineage: Eukaryota > Oomycota > Peronosporomycetes > Peronosporales > Peronosporaceae > Phytophthora > Phytophthora palmivora. The sequence continues at coordinate 2,813 of VOQZ01001370.1, read as the reverse complement.
CCAATAGTCACGATTGTTCGGTTGCGCGCTCAGCAGTCGCATTGGTCTGGTGCGCATACCGAACCGTAGGCTGGACTTCGATGCCGTGATCTTCGTAGAAAGCCTTCAGCGAGTTGGTCGCAAACTCCTTGCTCCGTCATGCCGCACGAATTTCACCTTGGCATCGAATTGCTCTCACCCTTGGTGATGAACTTGCGCAGACAGCCTTCACTTTCCGACTTGGCTCGCAAACAGAATCCCGACATGCAGCCACTTGCTTCATCCGTGATGAGCAGTAAGTAGTAACGGCTGCCACCAGCGACTCTTCCTCCATGGGTCCACAAATGTCGAAGTGGAGGAACTCGAATGGCTTGTACTTGGTTTTGTTCGGGTTGCTCGGGAATGTTTTTGGGACCATCTTTCTTGTTGGCAACCACGACACATGCTTGATGCACTCGACTTCGAGGGGGTACCTTCGGTCCTTGATCATGTTGTTGTTGACCATCTTGCGAAGTACCTCAACGGAGCGTGACCCATTCGCGCGTGTTAGGTCGACAGTCTTTCCTCCTGTCACCGCATTGCCGCCGCGAGGCGTGTGAAGCCAGTAGAGTCCGTCCACGAGGTCCGCTGTTGCCACGACTTGCTTCGAGCCCTTGCGCGAAACGTGCATCTTGTTGCCGTCGAACACCACTTGAAACTTGCCACTTTTGTTGATCTGTGGCACTGACAGAAGATTCTTGCTCATGCTCGGCACGTACAGCGCGTCCTTGATCTCGATGTCGTGCTCGTCGCAGTTGGGTAGAACCACTCGTTGCACGATAGTCCCCACACCCTATGATCGCGGCCTTGTGTTGGTTCAGCCACCCCGAAAGTTCACCTTCATCTGCTCATTCAGCGTGGTGAACTTGGCCTTGTCGTTGCAGATGTGGTGCGTTGCGCCGCTGTCGACCGCCCACATCCGGACACATTCTTGCCCGTCGAAATTCCACACTCCAGGGAAACTGCAAAACGCCACTCGATCGTAGTCGTAGTCGTAGTCATAGCCGTCACTGCCGTTCTCCATTGGATGTTGTTGGCCCGCGTCCACGGCCATTGTTTGTGCCGCCGCGTCTTGGGCCCCGATTCTCATCCTTCTGCTTGGTCCAGCACTTGTCAATCACATGCCCCATTCCCACAGTACGTGCATTGACGAGATTCGCGGTCGGTGTTGAAAGCCTTGGCCGCGTTCTCCATCTTCACCGTCGCCGTCTTCTCGCCTTGCCTCTTGATGTGCTCGTTCGTGAGCACATTCACAACGTCTTGCGATCGCAGCTCTGCGTTGCTCATCTCCAAGTTCAGTACGACGTTCTCGTAGCTCTTGGGGAGACTGCGCAGCAAACAGATCGCCACGTCCTCGTCCTCCATCTTGGCGCCGATGCTGTGAGCTTGGCGCTGATGTTGAGAACTTCATTGCAATGGATGAAGTACATTGCCGCCTTCCGCCATCTCCATGGCTGAGAGCTGTCGCTTCAGGTAGATGCGACAGCCTTCTCGATCTCCGTACAGGCGTCCTCAGGCGCGACCACGCCACCCACGCTTCCTCGCAGTGTCCACCACGTGATGGTAGTCCGCGTCATGTGGAGCAGCATCAGTCCGAACGCGATGTTGCTCGACTTGACGTAGTCGTCCTGGCCCGAGTGTCCGCGAAGGTCGGAGTCGTCTCACGGTTCACGACATGCCACAACCGACTTGGTCAGGAACACGCCACGCATGTAGCGGTTCCACGTCGCGTAGTTGTCGCCGTTGAACTTGTCGATGGAGACCTTGGTGGAGACGTCTTGGGCAGAGGACATGGTGCTTGGGCTCATAAAACCTGATAAAGGGTAGGATCTTGGACGAAGAGAAGGGAAGGGAGAGTCACCACTCGGAGCTTGACCGGAGCGAGGACAGTAGACCACTTGAGCGGAAGAAGGAAGATTCGAAAGTGATTGATTGAGGTCTTTAGCTCGCAAAGACTACTTGCTATCTCTAAACTACTGGATACACATACTTGATTCTTTCTGGATACTGAGTACTACAGCCAATCAGAGAGCGCCAGTCGCTTCCCATCTGTACCTACAATCTTGTTACCTACATGTAGCGTAATCGACGGTGGCGTGATCACTGATGGCGTCGTAATCCAACGTGGGGTCGCATTGGACCGGTTTCGGGTTAACGGTTCACGGCAATAACCGTTATCAAACCGGTTACCCTCAATAAACTTCGATGAATCGCCTTTGGACTTGCAACAGTGATTTCCGACGAAGAGTCGATGATACTGCGCTGGACTTCGCCTCCCTCGACATCGATGATAATGGCCCTCCGAAAGGGACTACAAGCAGGGGCGGGGAAGCGCAAGAGTCGTTCAAGTGACGAAGATGACGTTGGAAGAAGGCCTCGCACCCGTCCGCCACCGAGTTGGACTAGAGGAAGCAAGTGCGCCGAACCGAGTGGACCCCCGAAGAAGAGAAGAAAAAATATGGTGACAAGATGACGAGTCGACACCCTCCGTGTTTTGGCGTGCAAGTGCTAACGCAAGTCGAAGCAACAGTGGATTTATCGGAGCCATCGACAATTCCAAGAAGCGTAAATTGACCCGGACCAAGTGCACTGGCGCAAGGCAATTCGTGGCCGAGCTTAAGTCGATGCGAGACTTGTGGCGTGTTTCGTGCTGCCAAGTGCCCAACAGACAACGCGCCATTGGCACCAAGTGGGTGTTCAAGATCAAGCGCAAAGCGGATGGATCTATCGAGAAGTACAAGGCGCGCCTCGTGGCCAAGGGTTTCAAGCAGAAGTATGGCATCGACTACACCGAG
>VOQZ01001369.1:0-25418 GCA_008079305.1 Phytophthora palmivora | reverse complement strand
AGAGAGCGCCACGTCGCTTCCCCATCTTGTACCTACAATCTTGTACCTACATGTAGCGTAATCGACGGTGGCGTGATCACTGATGGCGTAAATCAACGTGGGGTCGCATTGGACCGGTTCGGGTTAACCGGTTTCACGGGGTTTATAACCGTTATCAAACCGGTTACCCTCAATACCTTCGTCATGATGTCCGCCAGCATCACAGAAGTCTCGCAATACTCAAGCTTCACTTCGCCACGCTTGGCCTCGTCGCGGATATGATGGTACTTTATGTCGATGTGCTTGGCGCGACCGTGGTTCACTGGGTTCTTGGTCATCTTGATAACGACTGATTGTGTCTTCGCGGATCTTGAGCTCGGGTCCAGTCTCGTTAGCGGCCACCAAAATCTCGCACAGCAGGCGATGAATCCACTTGCCTTCTTGGATCGCCAGACTGAGCGCAATGTATTCCGCCTCGCTCGTAGACAGCGAAAACTTGACTGCTTCTTGCTTCCCCAGCTCACTGGTGCACCCATCAGCATGAACGTGTAGCCTGAAGTCGACTTGCGGTCCGCGAGGTCTCCAGCCCAGTCCGCGTCCGAATATCCACGAAAGTCGACCTTGTCACCTGGCTTGAAACAGATTCCATGCGACTTGGTGCCTTGCAGGTAGCGAAAGATGCGCTTGACCGCAACCCAGTGTTCTTCTTGGGGGTTCTCCATGAAGCGCGACACATACCCAACTGCAAAAGCAATGTCTGGGCGAGTGGCAGTCATCAAGTGCATGAGAGCACCAACTGCTTCGCGAAACGGAGCATTCACCTTGGTCGCTGCGTCGCTTGGAACAAGCCGAGTACTCATGTCCACCGGACTCACCACAGCCTTGCACTCATCCATACCGAAGCGTTTCAGGATGTCGTCCACGTAGCGTCGTTGGCACATCGTCACGCTGCCGTCCGGACCATCCACCAACTCAATCCCCAACACGAACGCACACTTGCCGCTGTCGGTCATCTCGAATCGTGTCTTAAGGTCACTCTTGGTGCGTGCTATCAGCTCGGCTGAACTTCCGGTCACCAACACGTCGTCCACGTAGACCAGCACGAGCACACAGTGGCCATCGACAACCTTGATGTAGAGACACGGGTCGAAGGCAGAGACTTGAAAACCGATAGAGCACACGAACTCGTCAAAGGTCTCGTTCCATACGCGCGAAGCTTGTTTGAGACCGTAGATGGCCTTCACCAATTCCAGGCAGTCGAAATCGCCATCTAGCTCGACGCCTTCTGGAACCACGCAGAACACCAGCTCCTTCATCACACCGTACAGGAATGCAGTCACCACGTCCAGTTGATCGAGGGGCCAACCAAGTACTTGGCTAGAGCGATCACCATGCGCAGTGTCACGTACTTGACCACGGGTGAGAACGTCTCGGTGTAGTCGATGCCATACTTCTGCTTGAAACCCTTGGCCACGAGGCGCGCCTTGTACTTCTCGATGGATCCGTCCGCTTTGCGCTTGATCTTGAACACCCACTTGGTGCCAATGGCGCGTTGTCCGTTGGGCAACTTGGCAGCACGAAACACACCACGAAGTCGCATCGACTTGAGCTCGGCACGAATTGCCTTGCGCCAGTGCACTTGGTCCGGGCCATTTACCGCTTCTTGGAATGTCGATGGCTCTGATAAATCCACAGTTGCTTCGACTGCGTTAGCACTTGCACGCCAAAACACAGGGGGTGTCGACTCGTCATCTTGGTCACCAGATTTTTCTTCTTCGTCAGGGTCCACTCGGTTCGGCGCACTTGCTTCCTCTAGTCCAACTCGGTGGCGGACGGTGCGAGGCCTTCTTCCAACGTCATCTTCGTCACTTGAACGACTCTTGCGCTTCCCCGCCTGCTTGTAGTCCGTTTGCGGAGGGCCATTATCATCAATGTCGAGGGAGGCAAAGTCCAGCGCAGTATCATCGACATCTTCGTCGGAAATCGGCTGTGCAAGTCCAAAGGTCGATTCATCGAAGTTGACATCGCGACTGATTACCACCTTCCCCGCCTCGATGTCATAAACTCGATACGCCTTCGACACTTCTTCATAGCCCGGAAAATACCTTCACGAGCCTTGGGGTCCCACTTGAGTCGCTTCTCTCTTGGCGTCAAAATGAACGTCCGGCAGCCGAAGATCCGCATGTGCTTCACACTCGGCTTGGACTTGTACACGATCTCGAACGGAGTTTTGTCCGGCGACTTCGGAGACGGCAGACGATTCTTGATGTAGATGGCCGTCATCGCCGCCTCAGCCCAGAAACACTTTGTCCAAGCCAGCGTAGTGGAGCATGCTGCGGCCAATAGTCACGATTGTTCGGTTGGCGCGCTCAGCAGTCGCATTGGTCTGGTGCGCATACCGAACCGTAGGCTGGACTTCGATGCCGTGATCTTCGTAGAAAGCCTTGAGCGAGTTGGTCGCGAACTCCTTGGCTCCGTCATGCCGCACGAATTTCACCTTGGCATCGAATTGCCTCTCCACCTTGGTGATGAACTTGCGCAGACAGCCTTCACTTTCCGACTTGGCTCGCAGACAGAATCCCGACATGCAGCCACTTGCTTCATCCGTGATGAGCAGTAAGTAACGGCTGCCACCCAGCGACTCTTCCTCCATGGGTCCACAAATGTCGAAGTGGAGGAACTCGAATGGCTTGTACTTGGTTTTGTTCGGGTTGCTCGGGAATGGTTTTTGGACCATCTTTCCTTGTTGGCAACCGCGACACATACTTGATCCACTCGACTTCGAGGGTACCTTCGCGTCCTTGATCATGTTGTTGTTGACCATCTTGCGAAGTACCTCAACCGAGCGTGACCCATTCGCGCGTGTAAGTCGACAGTCTTTCCTCCTGTCACCGCATTTCCGATCGCTGAGGCGTGTGAAGCCAGTAGAGTCCGTCCACGAGATCCGCCGTTGCCACGACTTGCTTCGAGCCCTTGCGCGAAACGTGCATCTTGTTGCCGTCGAACACCACTTGAAACTTGCCACTCTTGTTGATCTGTGGCACTGACAGAAGATTCTTGCTCATGCTCGGCACGTACAGCGCGTCCTTGATCTCGATGTCGTGCTCGTCGCCGTTGGGTAGAACCACTCGTTGCACGATGGTCCCCACACCCTTGATCGCGGCCTTGTTGCCGTCAGCCACCGAAAGTTCACCTTCATCTTGCTCATTCAGCGTGGTGAACTTGGCCTTGTCGTTGCAGATGTGGTGCGTTGCGCCGCTGTCGACCGCCCACATCCCGGACACATTCTTGCCCGTCGAAATTCCACACTCCAGGGAAACTGCAAACGCCACTCGATCGTAGTCGTAGTCGTAGTCATAGCCGTCACTGCCGTTTCTCCATTGGATGTTGTTGGCCCCGCGTCCACGGCCATTGTTGTTGCCGCCCGTCTTGGGCCCCGATTCTCATCCTTCTGCTTGGTCCAGCACTTGTCAATCACATGCCCCAATTTCCCACAGTACGTGCATTGACGAGATTCGCGGTCGGTGTTGAACGCCTTGGCCGCGTTCTCCATCTTCACCGTCGCCGTCTTCTCGCCTTGCCTCTTGATGTGCTCGTTCGTGAGCACCTTCACAACGTCTTGCGATCGCAGCTCTGCGTTGCTCATCTCCAAGTTTAGTACGACGTTCTCGTAGCTCTTGGGGAGACTGCGCAGCAAACAGATCGCCACGTCCTCGTCCTCCATCTTGGCGCCGATGCTGCTGAGCTTGGCGCTGATGTTGAGAACTTCATTGCAATGATGAAGTACATTGCCGCCTTCCGCCATCTCCATGCTGAAGAGCTGTCGCTTCAGGTAGATGCGACCAGCCTTCTGCGATCCTCCGTACAGCGTCCTCAGGCGCGACCACGCCACCCACGCTTCCTCGCAGTTGTCCACCACGTGATGGTAGTCCGCGTCCATGTGGAGCAGCATCAGTCCGAACGCGATGTTGCTCGACTTGACGTAGTCGTCCTTGGCCCGAGTGTCCGCGAAGGTCGGTCGTCTCACGGTTCACGACATGCCACACCGACTTGGTCAGGAACACGCCACGCATGTAGCGGTTCCACGTCGCGTAGTTGTCGCCGTTGAACTTGTCGATGGAGACCTTGGTGGAGACGTCTTGGGCAGAGGACATGGTGCTTGGGCTCATAACCTGATAAAGGGTATGGATCTTGGACGAAGAGAAGGGAAGGGAGAGTCACCACTCGGAGCTTGACCGGAGCGAGGACAGTAGACACTTGAGCGGAAGAAGGAAGATTCGAAAGTGATTGATTGAGGTCTTTAGCTCGCAAGACTACTTGCTATCTCTAAACCTACTGGATACACACTACTTGATTCTTTTCTGGATACTGAGTTACTACAGCCAATCAGAGAGCGCCACGTCGCTTCCCCATCTTGTACCTACAATCTTGTACCTACATGTAGCGTAATCGACGGTGGCGTGATCACTGATGGCGTAATCAACGTGGGGTCGCATTGGACCGGTTCGGGTTAACCGGTTCACGGTCAATAACCGTTATCAAACCGGTTACCCTCAATACAACTTCGATGAATCGACCTTTGGACTTGCACAGCTGATTTCCGACGAAGATGTCGATGATACTGCGCTGGACTTCGCCTCCCTCGACATCGATGATAATGGCCCTCCGCAAACGGACTACAAGCAGGCGGGGAAGCGCAAGAGTCGTTCAAGTGACGAAGATGACGTTGGAAGAAGGCCTCGCACCGTCCGCCACCGAGTTGGACTAGAGGAAGCAAGTGCGCCGAACCGAGTGGACCCTGACGAAGAAGAAAAATCTGGTGACCAAGATGACGAGTCGACACCCTCCGTGTTTGGCGTGCAAGTGCTAACGCAGTCGAGCACAGTGGATTTATCGGAGCCATCGACATTCCAAGAAGCCGTAAATGACCCGGACCAAGTGCACTGGCGCAAGGCAATTCGTGCCGAGCTCAAGTCGATGCGACTTCGTGGCGTGTTTCGTGCTGCCAAGTTGCCCAACAGACAACGCGCCATTGGCACCAAGTGGGTGTTCAAGATCAAGCGCAAAGCGGATGGATCTATCGAGAAGTACAAGGCGCGCCTCGTGGCCAAGGGTTTCAAGCAGAAGTATGGCATCGACTACACCGAGACGTTTTCACCCGTGGTCAAGTACGTGACACTGCGTATGGTGATCGCTCTAGCCAAGTACTTTGGTTGGCCCTCGATCAACTGGACGTGGTGACTGCATTCCTGTACGGTGTGATGAAGGAGCTGGTGTTCTGCGTGGTTCCAGAAGGCGTCGAGCTAGATGGCGATTTCGACTGCCTGGAATTGGTGAAGGCCATCTACGGTCTCAAACAAGCTTCACGCGTATGGAACGAGACCTTTGACGAGTTCGTGTGCTCTATCGGTTTTCAAGTCTCTGCCTTCGACCCGTGTCTCTACATCAAGGTTGTCGATGGCCACTGTGTGCTCGTGCTGGTCTACGTGGACGACGTGTTGGTGACTGGAAGTTCAGCCGAGCTGATAGCACGCACCAAGAGTGACCTCAAGAAACGATTCGAGATGACCGACAGCGGCAAGTGTGCGTTCGTGTTGGGGATTGAGTTGGTGGATGGTCCGGACGGCAGCGTGACGATGTGCCAACGACGCTACGTGGACGACATCCTGAAACGCTTCGGTATGGATGAGTGCAAGGCTGTGGTGAGTCCGGTGGACATGAGTACTCGGCTTGTTCCAAGCGACGCAGCGACCAAGGTGAATGCTCCGTTTCGCGAAGCAGTTGGTGCTCTCATGCACTTGATGACTGCCACTCGCCCAGACATTGCTTTTGCAGTTGGGTATGTGTCGCGCTTCATGGAGAACCCCCAAGAAGAACACTGGGTTGCGGTCAAGCGCATCTTTCGCTACCTGCAAGGCACCAAGTCGCATGGAATTGTTTCAAGCCAGGTGACAAGGTCGACTTTCGTGGATATTCGGACGCGGACTGGGCTGGAGACCTCGCGGACCGCAAGTCGACTTCAGGCTACACGTTCATGCTCATGGGTGCACCAGTGAGCTGGGGAAGCAAGAAGCAGTCAAGTGTTTCGCTGTCTACGAGCGAGGCGGAATACATTGCGCTCAGTCTGGCGATCCAAGAAGGCAAGTGGATTCATCGCCTGCTGTGCGAGATTTTGGTGGCCGCTAACGAGACTGGACCCGAGCTCAAGATCCGCGAAGACAATCAGTCGTGTATCAAGATGACCAAGAACCCAGTGAACCACGGTCGAGCCAAGCACATCGACATCAAGTACCATCATATCCGCGACGAGGTCAAGCGTGGTGAAGTGAAGCTTGAGTATTGCGAGACTTCTGTGATGCTGGCGGACATCATGACGAAGGCGCTCCCGGGACCTAGCCACATGGATCTAACGGCTGCTCTCGGCATTCATGGGACTTCGCATTGAGAGGGCGTATTGAGGGTAACCGGTTTGATAACGGTTATTAACCGTGAACCGGTTAACCCGAACCGGTCCAATGCGACCCCACGTTGATTACGCCATCAGTGATTACGCCACCGTCGATTACGCTACATGTAGGTACAGGATTGGAGGTACAAGATGGGGAAGCGACGTGGCGTTCTCTGATTGGCTGTAGTAACTCAGTATCCAGAAAAGAATCAAGTAGTGTGTATCCAGTAGGTTTAGAGATAGCAAGTAGTCTTGCGAGCTAAAGACCTCAATCAATCACTTTCGAATCTTCCTTCTTCCGCTCAAGTGGTCTACTGTCCTCGCTCCGGTCAAGCTCCGAGTGGTGACTCTCCCTTCCCTTCTCTTCGTCCAAGATCCATACCCTTTATCACAGACCTCAAGGAATTCACGGGGAAGGATCAAGACGAAGATCGGGTCAGAGTGTGGATTGGCAAAGTGAAATCGGCGCTCATGCGAGATCAAGCCTCCGACGAAGAGAAATGTCTGACCTTTGCGGATCTATTGGCTGGATCCGCCAAGAATTGGTATCGACAATTAAGCAGATCCACCCGTAAGAAATGGTCGGATCAGCTTCGAGCTTTCCAAATCCAGTACTGCGGCTTGGGGTATCAGTGGCTAGACAATATTATCATGCTCGACGCCGACCAGAGGAATCTCCCCTCGATTACCTTTACCGTCTGAACGTCTCCGGATTACGCGCAAAGTTGAAGATCAAGGATGGTAATGCGAAAGATCGACGTGAACATGTGGGTCACTATATCGAAACTTTGGAAGATCAAGATCTAGCTGACAGGCTGACTCTGCTGCGACTATCCGACGCGGATGATCTCGAAGAAGTGCTACGAACCCGTGAACGTGCAAAGAGCAGACAGAAGAAAGCCGCGTTCGGATCTAGCAAGTACCGGTAGAAGGCAACTAATCTAGCACCTGCAGCTACGACAAAACATGTCCGCGCGGTGCAGATCCGGACTGTGGAGTCTGAATCTGAGTCCGGATCCGACGGATCGGATGGATCTGACTCGGATGGAGACAATCATCGGCGGATCTACCTGGCAGCTGAACAGGACGCCACCACAAAAGTGGAATCTGGTATGGAGAAGGTCGAGCAAGTACTAATCACCCACAAGCCGACGGATCAAACCCCACCAGATCATAGATCCCGGATCCAGAGCAGCGGATCCGATCGGAACCGTTGCTCGCACTGCGGATCTAAGAAACATTCTGATCTAGGATGCTGGAGACGCCTCACTTGCCATAAGTGTGGTAAGCGAGGACATCCGGCAGATCATTGCCTCTTTGTATGCCGAGGGTGCGGAGAGTTACATGATATGGGAAAATGTCCTATGGAAGAGTTCTATAACCAGATCCGCCAGTGGTTCAACCCAGCCAAACATGCAGGTATGCTTCCAGAATCTGCAGAAAAGATGTTAAACTAGGACGCTCGCCGGGTTGGAATCCGGTACGAGCCGAGCGTTCTAGATATTGCATCTATGCATTTGTGAACAAGAAATCGGTAGATCAGGGTAACAAGATCCCAGATCTACGCGGTAATACATGTGATCTGAATGGAAACCGTGCTGTCGCAATCTCGAGTGTCCGCCAGGCGGATGATTACTCCAGATCCGAGGTGACCATGATGGTGGACCTTCACCCAGGAGAGATAAGGGGTTATTGGAAACAACGGGATCCAGATCTGTGGTTCCAGCCCACAGATCAGGAGGATGTACCAGTGATTCAAAAGCCAAGTCAGATCAAGGAGATCCGAAGATCCGAAGTTATGGATCTCTTGCCAGGAGAATCTCGGGGATATTGGAAACACTATGCCCCGGGAAAATGGTTCCGACAAGCCAAGATCACTGGTAAGATCAACAATGAGAGAGGGATCTTGCTTTTAGATACAGGCGCCAAAGTGTCCATAGTGGATACGGCCTTTGCTCGTAAGGTTGGGTGCTATATCGATACGAGCCAGATCCAAGATTGCGTTGGGATTGGCGAAAGTGTTTACAAGACAGAAGGAAGAACCCGGATCAAGATCACTATGGCCGGATCGCTGGTTTACTTTTTCGATATTTGGGTTGGAGATCTAGCAGATCAAGATGCTATCCTGGGTATGGATTTCATGGTACCGGCAGGGATCCGACTGGATCTGGCCTATGGATCTATAAGTTTACCTGATGAGGTGCGGATCCAGCTTAGTGGGCGTCGACAGCTCTACAGCGACAAGGCCAGGCTGGTAACTGTCGGAGAACATATCCAGATCGAGATCGGACAGTCAGCGGAACTTCAACTACACCTCAGGATGTCAGATCATGAGAAGTTCTGGGTCACCCGGGGGGATCTTTGGGTACCTACGGTGATAAAATGCCTCGGGAAGAGACGGTATCTGCAGATCACCAACGTGAGCGATAAGGCGATCATATTGCAAGAGGATGTAAGAGTTGGGATCTGGCTATCGGGTGATCACATTCCCCGGATGCCAGGATTTGTCTCGGTGGGGTCACGTCGGTATATGGAATGGCAAAATCTGGCTCTGGAAGCCACGGTGGAAGGAAGATCCGAGCATGATGAGATCTTGATGGAATCAACAGAACCGATGGTGGATCGACCCTCTTACCCTGCACCTCGTGCTATCCTGAAAAGACCGGAGATCTCGCAGATCCAGGTAAAGTCAGTGCTGATGACCGAAGATCAAACATCAGCGGGAATAGATCCTCAGGATCAGACCCCGATCCAACTGGTAGAGACCGAGATAACAAGTCAAGAGAGAGATCAGGTAAAAGCGGATGATTTGGATCCAGTGATTGGAGGATCAACTGCAGGAGATCCTCCCGATACAGGAGGCGTCCCCAGAGGATCGGGACAATTCCCCGGATCCGGAGTCGGATCCGGAGGTACATTACCATGAAGGTAACGATCTGTATGCGGAGGATGTAGATCAAGAGATGGGGATCCTTCCAGAGATCAACCCTGTGGTGTAGCGGGATCAGCAAAATCTGAGAGATCGCTAGATCCAACTTCCCACCAATGCCCGGACACCGACTAACGAAGGGGGTCCTCCGATGATCCGTGATCTGCTGAACTTGCTCACCTTGTGTACCCGTCGGTTGGGCTAGATCTTCCTCTCTTGGTGACTGCTAAGTTGCTTGATTGGTGTCAGTTGAACGTCTTGGCGTGACGTTGGGGTCGTAGAGTAGCGTGGAAGTCTTCACACTACTCGCCGGTAGTAGATCCGGAGTCCAAGCGATTAGATCAAGCTTGGATCCGGCGGCCTAGATCTGGATCCGGCCTTGTAGTAATTCCTTTCGTGTAGATTTCCCTTTACGCGGGGCCCTTTGATTGCTTGGCGCTTCCTATAGCGCGATCTTGATCGTTGAGAAACCGAAGATCTACCGGCTAAGCAATTAATACCGGGATCTTGGATCTGCACTTAGGGTAAGATACTAGGAGGTTGGATCTAGCCAATATATTATCTAGATATTATCAACCACCCTAGATCTATGCACCTAAATCGCTATTAATACCGTAGGGCCAATGTAGTTCCCGTTTCCAGGCGCGTAGCGAAGCACTTGTGTCGTACGATGCAAATTCGGTTCTGATTTAATGTTAAGACCTATCCCATCCTCTATCCTATCCTTAACGACACATCGACTGATTACGCTATCCTGATCCTTGTCCTTTCTTGTCCTCACCATCCTGGCAGTCGACATCTTTGCAGATCACCTTGGATCTGAACCATAAACATTAGATCACTAGTCGCAATGTTGTGATCTGGCCTTCTCTTATCTCCAATATCGTAGTCATCCACCGTAATGTCCAGATCACACGTCTCCCGAGTCAGATCATGCCTTAATAAAGCTAGATCACACTGATCCAATCTCAGATCGGCTAGATCTCCTTGATCTTGTTGATCTAGGGTTTCCATGCATGATCCGGTGGCCATACTTCGTGATAATCATAATTATAACATATCCGAGCTTATTCCATGCCGTTAACCCCCCAATCATCGTTCATCTTTGCCATAATATCCCTAGATCCCGGATCACTCGGATCCGCCTATGGATCTAGGTTCATGAGCCTTGATCCAAGTTCCCTGCATGGACCTGCATATACGAACCGATCTGGTCTTCACGGATATGGATTACACCCTAGATCTGGACATCTAGGCTTAGATCACCAGTTTCCACAGTGTATATAGGCATACTGTTGCACCCATACTACAATCACGCCAGTCCCACATCATCCATATCCATACGAGATCTTCCCAGCTCTTCGGATCTGGATACATGTATAGATCGTATGTCAATACATCTATCACGTCCCGCTCAAGGTGTCACTAATCTCCATCAATCTTATCCATCAACCGGATCCACCACCAGATCCACCCACAGCAGCTCGTCATCTACTCCAATCACATCACGTCAGGTCCGATCACGTCCAAATCGGATCTTTCCTGGATACTCCAATGCCAAATCTTTCAAATCCACTTCACCACAGCCGCCTCCTGGTCGTCAGTTGTGGTTGCATAACAACTTCACTGCGTCCATTCTTCAAATCACCTCGTCCAACTCAAGCTTCTCCACTTCTTCAACTCCGCTCGTAATGTCGGATCATGATCACGACGGATCACAGCACGGATCTGGCCGCCACGATCCTCCTTCTCCTCGATCCGAGATCAGTGGACCCACTGGGGGTTCACCTGAAGATCTGCGTCGATCTGTGGTCGCCTTGCGTCGCCGAGTGTTGCGTTTGAGCGACGATCTACGGCTGGCCACCCGCCGGGCCGATGAGGCCGTGGATCGAAATCGTGAGCATGTTTGCTCTCTCGAGTCGCTCGAGATGATGTGCGCTACCCAAGGTCGGGAGATCGGACGTTATCGGGGTGAAGTTCACCGCCTCCGAGAGGAGCGTGATGCCCTCCAATCCTCCCTGGAATCCGATCGCATTATCGGTTTGGAGCCGCCTCAGCCTGCACCCGAGATCTCGGCCCTGGAAGCCCAGATCGTCGATCTCAACCGAGATCTCGATCGTCGGTCCGACGAGATCCGCCAACTGGAAGCCCACATCGATGATCTGGGCCAAGATCGAGGCCGTCTGGAGTCTACAATCCGTCATCTCACGTCCGAGATGACACAAGCCGGCGGAGAGATCTTGGATCTCCAGCAGGCCAATCACGATCTGGATCGGAGCCGGGAGGATGCGGAATCTGCATTGTCCGCGACCGAGGAGAGTTTGCGCCGGACTCGATCTGAGCTGGATCGGGTCGAGGCAGAGCTGCTCTTATCTCGCTCCGATCGCGCGGATCGAGGGTCTTCGGGTCCTGATCAGCAATCCCCACAGGCGGATCTTCCATCCGGGGCCCCACCCAAGCCGATCTTGACCAGATCACCCGAGAGCGCGACTCTCTGCAAGATCAGATCCGTGCGCGGGATGCCGAGATCCTATCAGCGCAGCGGACTCTGGGGTTATTACAGTCGGATCTGGCAGCCCATCGGGCCAGATCGGCTTCAGATATGACCCAGCTGCGGACGCTGGAGGGTGATTTGACCCGCGCGCGCCATGATGTCGAAGTGGCCCAGAAGGCCTATGCCGATCGGGAACGTACCATCACTGAGAACCAGGCTCAGATCCGTACGCTTTCTCGAGATCTGGGCAAAGTGGTCCGTGAACGGGATGCCCTCCGTCACGAATATACTGCTGCCTTCCAGCGCCTCACATCCATCTCGGCCACAATCGGGGCGCCTCCTCCTCAGACCCAATTGCGTCTGGATCCTGGATCCGACACGGATCAGCCCGCGGGAGGGATCCCACGCTCTCCTTCTGCGGAGACTTCGGGCAGTGAGGATCGGGGTGCTGATGCCTCCAAATCAAAGCGATCTCGCAGCAGGTCCAACTCGCCTTCCCCTTCGCGGCCTCAGAAGAAGCGATCCGTTCCTCTCGAGGCGGAGGATGAGTCCATGGATGAAGAGGACGAATCCGAGTTTGATCTGGGTGGAGGATCTACCGGAGGAAGATCGCCTTCCCCAGATCAAGCCTCAACTCCGCCCTCCAAAGGTGCTGGACCTAGTCAATCATCCGGCGAGGTGATTGAGGTCGGATCCGGATCAGATGAGGAGGAGGAGGAGGAGGAGAACGCGGAAGTGGCCGATGACCTCTATGAGGCTCAAACATTGATGGCCATTTCCCAATCCCGATCTGAAGCCCGCCGTCGAGATCATGCGTCTGTGGTATAGCGATTTCAGGATCTTGCCTAGTTTAGGCTTAAGGCGGGATCTTGTGGTACCAGCCAGGTCGGACCATCCAGTGTACAAGCTACCGACTGGTTCCCGCTAAAGTCCGAGTCTGGAGGGTCGTCGACGGAAGATCGCATGGTCAATGACTGGTCGGAGATTTGACTTGTTTTCATTATAGGAGAAGCCGTAGCATCCCATTTACATTGCATATTAGTATAGGAAACTCAGGAAGGGCCAAGAGCCCAACGAAGCTAACAGAAAATAACAGAGTGGAATATTCGAAGTCCAACACAAGCGGTGAGGCGACCCTTCAAGGTAAGTCGTCCCGTGGACCAGATTATGGCCACCACTGGAACTAAGCGACTGGAGTGACAGCACTAGTTCCGGGTGGTAAGTCCAAGAGCGTGTAGTAAGTGGTTCCTGGACATTCCGGCTTTGCGGCCGAGGACTCGCCGAAGGTCGGCGAGCGCGGGCTTTGTACCTAGACGGTGCGGTCTGCAAGCGTTACCCCTAGTCGACGTTCCCTACGCGTCGACGCCCCGTATCGTCCATCCTCTGGTGTGAGGGTACGGTTTAAGGAGAGAGAAGGAAGAGAGAGAGAAGGAAGAGAGAGAAGAGGAGTGAGCGATCAAGAGATCAAGAGGAGCGTGTTGTCTGCTCGTGACACGTATCCAGGGAGGTGGTTCAACTTGCTGGAGTCTAAGGAGCCACTACACCGCTGTAAACGGACTGGGCGATCTTCGGATTCGCCCTTCAAGCCTATCTCGTCGACCTAGTCGTCGAAGTAGGTGTTGTGGGGGTGTACAGTGGGAAGCTAACGAGTTTTACCGTGTGCAATACCACAACTGGTGCCGCGACCCGGGAACAGGGTGGTTGTGGCACTTAGGTTTCAAGCAAGTTTCAAGTTTACGAGCAACA
Organism: Phytophthora palmivora; assembly: GCA_008079305.1. NCBI lineage: Eukaryota > Oomycota > Peronosporomycetes > Peronosporales > Peronosporaceae > Phytophthora > Phytophthora palmivora. Next base: position 11,822 of record VOQZ01001369.1, on the reverse strand, counting down.
AGTTGAAGATGGTCAAGACGTCAACGAATGCAAAGGACAGGACGCCGGTGACGACCGGAGGAAGGTCAAGCGCAAGGCCAAGGTCAGCGGACTCGGCGATGAAGGCGACGGCTAGCACGCCGCGCTCGGTGACTTTCGACCGTGTCGACGATCGAGACCATGGAAGTGGTGGAGATGATGGAGATGAAGAGCTGGAGATGAAAATGTCTGCGAATGAAGAGGTGGACGACGATGAAGTCGGGGGATTGTCTGTGATCGTTGGCAAGTCGGGTGCTCCGCGCCCAGTTAGCCGACGACTTGATGATGAACTCGACGAAGTTGGCCCAGCTCGCGCACTGGCGCCCGACGAGCGTGCAGTGACAGGATACAGACCGCCGGTGAATGGAGATACTCCCAGCGCATACCGCGCGTTGGGTCAAGTAATGCGGTCGATGACTTCTTCGAGTGCGTGGATAACAATGTTCGCGCCTCGAGAAGAAGGTGGCGCCAAATGGGCGCAATTGGAGAAGGAGCTGATGCGTCCGATCGACAGCACCAGCATTGGTGCACTCGCCGAAGGGACGAAGCGTCTGCTAGAAGCAATGGGATGTGAGTGCACCATGACCCCGACGAAACCCGCGCTGGAGGTGTGGGACCTTAGCGATGTGAGCACCGAAGTAACGAAGTGGAAGCGTAAGCTGAAAGACACGTTCGGCGTGCGTGGTTTGCCATCGACGAACTTGAAGGAAGCTGACCCACGCACGATTCCGCTACCAGAAACCCCGAAGAAGGCAAAGGCTGTGTCGCAATTCGCGACTCCACCGACCAAGAAGGAGGTTTTCAGCACGTCCGCGGCGTCGCCGTACTTCGTTGACTCTCACATGGTGTCGCCCAAGAAGAGATCTCCTGTAGTGTCACCGAAGAACACACGCAGAGGTCGGCGAGTCGACGAAGATGACGATGATGAAGATGAAGCTGACTACAATGACATAGGAGATCCACTCAGCGATTTAGCGACACAAATTCGTCAAACTTACCTGCTTGACAACGAAGAAGACGCTCAGCGAGTCACGGTGACGAACCATATATCGCTGCGGAAGCTGACCAAGTTCTCTGGGACTCGCCACCGACGTGAGCGATCGCTGCAGTGGTTGAAGAAGTTCGTCTATGAGATGGAAGGGACGAATACTTCTCAGAGTCGATGGTGCGAGGCATTCCAGCTGTGCATGGAGGAGGGTGCTAGTCACTGGGTCCGGCAGCTTCCCAAGAAGATGTGGTGTAGCGGGATCAGCAAAATCTGCGAGATCGCTAGATCCAACTTCCCACCAATGCCCGGACACCGACTAACGAAGGGGGTCCTCCGATGATCCGTGATCTGCTGAACTTGCTCACCTTGTGTACCCGTCGGTTGGGCTGGATCTTCCTCTCTTGGTGACTGCTAAGTTGCTCGATCGGTGTTGGTTGAACGTCTTGGCGTGACGTTGGGGTCGTAGAGTAGCGTGGGAGTCTTCACACCACTCGCCAGTAGTAGATCCGGAGTCCAAGCGATTAGATCAAGCTTGGATCCGGCGGCCTAGATCTGGATCCGGCCTTGTAGTACTTCCTTTCTTGTTGATTTCCCTTTATACGGGGTCCTTTGATTGCTTGGCGCTTCCTATAGCGCGATCTTGATCGTTGAGAAACCGAAGATCTACCGGCTAAGCAATTAATACCGGGATCTTGGATCTGCACTTAGGGTAAGATACTAGGAGGTTGGATCTAGCCAATATATTATCTAGATATTATCAACCACCCTAGATCTATGCACCTAAATCGCTATTAATACCGTAGGGCCAATGTAGTTCCCATTTCCAGGCGCGTAGCGAAGCACTTGTGTCGTACGATGCAAATTCGGTTCTGATTTAATGTTAAGACCTATCCCATCCTGTATCCTATCCTTAACGACACATCGACTGATTACGCTATCCTGATCCTTGCCCTTTCTTGTCCTCACCATCCTGGCAGTCGACATCTTTGCAGATCACCTTGGATCTGAACCATAAACATTAGATCACTAGTCGCAATGTTGTGATCTGGCCTTCTCTTATCTCCAATATCGTAGTCATCCACCGTAATGTCCAGATCACACGTCTCCCGAGTCAGATCATGCCTTAATAAAGCTAGATCACACTGATCCAATCTCAGATCGGCTAGATCTCCTTGATCTTGTTGATCTAGGGTTTCCATGCATGATCCGGTGGCCATACTTCGTGATAATCATAATTATAACATATCCGAGCTTATTCCATGCCGTTAACCCCCCAATCATCGTTCATCTTTGCCATAATATCCCTAGATCCCGGATCACTCGGATCCGCCTATGGATCTAGGTTCATGAGCCTTGATCCAAGTTCCCTGCATGGACCTGCATATACGAACCGATCTGGTCTTCACGGATATGGATTACACCCTAGATCTGGACATCTAGGCTTAGATCACCAGTTTCCACAGTGTATATAGGCATACTGTTGCACCCATACTACAATCACGCCAGTCCCACATCATCCATATCCATACGAGATCTTCCCAGCTCTACGATCTGGATACATGTATAGATCGTATGTCAATACATCTATCACGTCCCGCTCAAGGTGTCACTAATCTCCATCAATCTTATCCATCAACTGGATCCACCACCGGATCCACCCACATCAGCTCGTCATCTACTCCAATCACATCACGTCAGGTCCGATCACGTCCAAATCGGATCTTTCCTGGATACTCCAATGCCAAATCTTTCAAATCCACTTCACCACAGCCGCCTCCTGGTCGTCAGTTGTGGTTGCACAACAACTTCACTGCGTCCATTCTGCAAATCACCTTGCCAAGCCCACGTCTCTTCACCTCTTCAGTCAACTATGTCAGATCACGGTCACGATGGATCACAACATGGATCTGGCCGCCACGATCCTCCTTCTCCTCGATCCGAGATCAGTGGGCCCACTGGGGGTTCACCTGAAGATCTGCGTCGATCTATGGTCGCCTTGCGTCGTCGAGTGTTGCGTTTGAGCGACGATCTACGGCTGGCCACCCGCCGTGCCGATGAGGCCGCGGATCAAAATCGTGAGCATGTCTGCTCTCTCGAGTCGCTCGAGATGATGTGCGCTACCCAAGGTCGGGAGATCGGGCATTATCGGGCTGAAGTTCATCGCCTCCGAGAGGAGCGTGATGCCCTCCAATCCTCCCTGGAATCCGATCGCATTATCGGTTTGGAGCCGCCTCAGCCTGCACCCGAGATCTCGGCCCTGGAGGCCCAGATCGCCGATCTCAACCGAGATCTCGATCGTCGGTCCGACGAGATCCACCAACTGGAAGCCCACATCGATGATCTGGGCCAAGATCGAGGCCGTCTGGAGTCTACAATCCGTCATCTCACGTCCGAGATGACACATGCCGGCGGAGAGATCTTGGATCTCCAGCAGATCAACCACGATCTGGATCGGAGCCGGGAGGATGCGGAATCTGCATTGTCCGCGACCGAGGAGAGTTTGCGCCGGACTCGATCAGAGCTAGATCGGGTCGAGGCAGAGCTGCTCTTATCTCGCTCCGATCGCGCGGATCGAGGGTCTTCGGGTCCTGATCCGCAGTCTCCACAGGCGAATCTTCCATCCGGGGGCCCCACCCAAGCCGATCTTGATCAGATCACCCGAGAGCGCGACTCTCTACAAGATCAGATCCGTGCGCGGGATGCCGAGATCCTATCAGCGCAGCGGACTCTGGGGTTATTACAGTCGGATCTGGCAGCCCATCGGGCCAGATCGGCTTCAGATATGACCCAGCTGCGGACGCTGGAGGGTGATTTGACCCGCGCGCGCCATGATGTCGAAGTGGCCCAGAAGGCCTATGCCGATCGGGAACGTACCATCACTGAGAATCAGGCTCAGATCCGTACGCTTTCTCGAGATCTGGGCAAAGTGGTCCGTGAACGGGATGCCCTCCGTCACGAATATACTGCTGCCTTCCAGCGCCTCACATCCATCTCGGCCACAATCGGGGCGCCTCCTCCTCAGACCCAATTGCGTCTGGATCCTGGATCCGACACGGATCAGCCCGCGGGAGGGATCCCACGCTCTCCTTCTGCGGAGACTTCGGGTAGTGAGGATCAGGGTGCTGATGCCTCCAAATCCAAACGATCTCGCAGCAGATCCAACTCGCCTTCCCCTTCACGGCCTCAGAAGAAACGATCCGTTCCTCTCGAGGCGGAGGATGAGTCCATGGATGAAGAGGACGAATCCGAGTTTGATCTGGGTGGAGGATCTACCGGAGGAAGATCGCCCTCCCCAGATCAAGCCTCAACTCCGCCCTCCAAAGGTGCTGGACCTAGTCAATCATCCGGCGAGGTGATTGAGGTCGGATCCGGATCCGATGAGGAGGAGGAGGAGGAGGAGAACGCGGAAGTGGCCGATGACCTCTATGAGGCTCAAACATTGATGGCCATTTCCCAATCCCGATCTGAAGCCCGCCGTCGAGATCATGCGTCTCCCCAACGCCGATCTGCAGCCGGATCCGGCGGATCTCCTGGTGGATCCGGCGATTCGAACTCTGATGCTGGATCCGGAGATCAGGGCAACGGATCCGGCCCCACAGGCGGATCTGGTCCGGCTAATCTGCCTCCTGGACGTCGGCCTCCTCGGATCACCTTCGTCCCTCAGGTTCCATTCCCTGAGGGTCGGTGTATCCCCGGTCGGCGGATTGTCCGAGTTATGGCTGCCGCCGACATAGATCCGTGGATCGAGTCCCGGTTGGTAAATCAAACCTTGATCGCCATGACCGTGAACTTCCTGTTCCCGATCTTACCATTTCGGCCCGACTGGATCTTCCCTCACCGGCCAACGATCTTCACCTCTCCGACTGCTCCTGCGTTCTGTGGTCATCTGATCACGGAGGCCAATGTTAAGGCCTTGCAAGCGGCGGAGCCATGGCGGGTGATCCGAAACACCCTGCCCCCGATCGCTTTCGAGGCCGACGTTGGTGGTCGACTCGGGATCTTCCTCCGACAGTACCGTGACTTTGAAGCTTCCGAGCTGATCGCGTACTGGGAGTCGACACATAAGTTCCCGATCACCGCTGCTATGATCGCACAGTCGCCATGGCTGGGATCCTTCGCCAAGCAGCGCAATAACCGCAGATCACACGCCGGAAATCGATGGAAGCGTATGTTGCTCACGTTGATCCAGGCTATGATCGAGGGGTGGTGTGATCTGGATCTACTCTTGGATCCATTCTTCCTCCACTTCCCAAAGCGGACTGATGAGGTGGCTTGGTATCCCGGGATCGAGGCCAGACGTGCTAATCTGGCCGATCCTCAGCTTGATCGCCGGGAACCCGCCGATCTGCTGGAGGCGTTAACCGAGGCTGACACAGCGGATCCCTGGCGCAACCACTATCGGGATCACACCGCGGATCACCCAGCGCGCCATCTCCCTCGTCTGGATCGTAAGTTCTTCGGTCTCCAAGTGGCGCAACCACCGACCAGTAGCTAGATCGTAGTGATTAGCTCTTCGTGCGTGATCTATATCTTTTCATAACATCCTTCAATATATGTCCGATGATCTTGACTTGTTGGCTTCCCATTCACCTTGATCCGCCTTCATAGAGTCATGACCGACCCTGGTCCACCAGGATCTCTGGATCTCGAGACTTGATCTTTCATTGTCATCGCATTCCACATATATATATGCATACTCCTTCCACCGATCTACATCCTTCATGTAGATCCTTCAACCGATTTCACCACGACAACAACCAGCTTGTTGTCGTTGATTGCGACCTCACGATCCCTCGTGAGATTGCATCACACCGAATCGATTATGATTCGTGCGATCCCGCAGAAACTCGTGCAGCAGAGCGCCACAGTTGAGATCTGCTTCATCCACCCAAGTCGGATCATCGTATCCTCGCCAATATACGAGGAATTCTCGGTAGATCCGTCCATATCTCGTTCTTCTCCCTGATCTCATATCTGTGATCTTCTCCACTTCATACTCATCGGGATCGCGATCTTGGATCCAGCTATCCCCTGGTAATAGATCTTCATCAAAATCTAGACGATCTTGACTTCCCACATTGAGTCGCATTAGTGGTCGATCTGGATATTCTTTCACTAGCTTCAACTTGTTCACATGTACCATAGGGAAAATGTGATATCCGGATCCGGCGATCTCCAATTTCACCGCATGTTCTCCAACTTTCTCTATAATCCGGAATGGTCCATGCCACAAGTGTGCCAACTTCTTAGCGTATCCCTCTTTCACGCGATCGAGATATAACCACACTCGAGATCCAACCTCGATCTGATGCGGGCGGATCTCCTGGTTGTGTAGATCCGCTCGATCTGAGATCGCCTCTCGCAGTCGTTGATTAACCTGTTCTCGAACCTGTTGATAATAACGCTGGATCTGATACCTCCACCGTCGTGGATCCCGATCATGTCTTCGCGTACTTCCCACCGGGATCACCGCTTCCAATGTGGATCTAGGATCCCACCCATGTACCATATAGAAAGGTGTTTCTCCTCGGATCCGATCATGCGCGGTGTTGATCGCGAAGGTAATCCTCTCGGCATACTCGTCCCAATCTCGTTGATCCAGATCCTGCACATACATCTTAATCGCCCGAGTTGTGGTTTGGACCATCCGTTCTGCAGATCCGTTAGCTTGGGGGCGATATGCCATTGTGGCACGTTGACGTTGACCCAAGATCTTATTAAACGCTCGGAAAAAATCGGACATAAATCCTGGTTCACGATCATGCCTAATCGCTTCGCTGGCCCCAAATCGTCGGAAGACACATTCTTCGTATGATTCGGCGACAGTCTGAGCAGTCCTTGATGAGCTGGCTTTCGCGATCACATATCCAGTGAATAGATCTTCAAAGATCAATAATTCTGTATTCCCTTTGTGCGATCTGGGTAGCGACGGGATGTGATCCATAGCTATGATCTGGAAAGGATACGTTGCCTGAAGGTTACCTGGCGACTCTCCTTGGATCCGAGGTTTACTTTTGCCGGTCTCACAATCCACACACTCACCCACGTATCTTTGGACACTCTTATACAGACCTCTCCAATGGAAGTGATCCCGGATCCGCTGATAAGTTCGGCCGATCCCTTGATGTCCACCTTCTAGGCTCACATGGTAGTGATGTAATATGTCCTGATGTAGGGTTTCCGGGATCACTAGTCGCATCAGCTTATCTCGATCTGCATCCGTCGGTCTCATGGAGGGACAGTAGAACAGTAGATCATGGTGATCCAAATCATAATCAGCTGCTAGATTAGCATATGATTTGGCTTCTTGCTGAGTCAGATCTTGTAGATCTCCGTTCAGATACTTCTTCAATCCCGAGATCCACGCCTCCTCGTCTTGGGCTTGTCGGATCCGATCGATCCTGAGATCTCGAACTATTTCCTCCCGTAATGATCGCGGATCCGAAATCGTCCGCGTCGTAGATCGCAAGCCTGATCGAGTCACTACCGCCGTGATCTGGGCCGCTTGATCCGTCTTCTTGACTACCAATACCTCACCCAATCGGTTCAACGTGATCAGATCCTGCTTATCCTCATCCGACTCGATCTTCACTCCACCTTGTCGCTGTAGCGCTGCACTAGCCAAACTGTCCGCACTGCCGTTCCAATCTCGTTTCACATGCACAAGTTCGTGATCTGGCCAGTCCCTCAGACGATCTAATGCTCTTTGCTTGAGTAAGGTCAGACCGGGTGCCTTACATTCGATCTCCCCCCTGACTTGTCGGATCACCAGATTAGAGTCTCCGCAGAACACCACTCGTTTGCGATCCACGGTACTCAACAGATCCAGACATAGTAACAACCCATGATATTCAGCTTCATTGACGGTAAGATCTTCCGCATAGGCCGATCTGGCCTGGATCACCGTCCATTCAGGCAACTTCCACAAGATCGCACTGTATGCGCCACCTCCACGCTTCACGCGGGCTGATCCATCGAAACTGACAACATACAGCTCCTCATCCGCTTGGATCACAGGGATCGGAGCTTGGATCTTCCGTCGTGGCTCTTTCTTGGGCGAGATCTGGATCAACGCTTCATCCACCATGGATCTGGGCGTGATACTAGCCGCAATCACCCCTAGGATCTCTTCTTCTCCTTTAACACACTTCACAATCTCCAATGTCCACGGTGATAGCAGTGACGCCCATTGGCCTAATCGCCCTTGTAATCCGGTCGATCTAAATAACCAGGCTAACGTGGAGTATCTAGTCAGCACCCGGATCCGGCGTCCCACCAACATGTTATATCCGAGATCCAGGATCCGTAGCAGCGCCAACACCTCCTTCTCCACTGGGCTATAATTCAACTCGTTCGACTTCAACGTTCGGCTCACGAAGGTGACCGGATAGTAGATCCGGTCATACTCTTGCACGAGGGCTGCCGAGATCGCCCAATCACTTGCATATACGATCACCACCGCCTCTCGACCCGGATCAAAATGACGTAGGATCGGAGTAGATGCGATCTTCGATTTGAGTGTCTCGAAGGCTCGATGAGCACGAATCCATCGTGGATCAGCCTGGTCTTCATCTAGACTTCCTGGATCCGACGGTTTCGCAGGCTTTAATGTCAGATCTGATCCTAGATCTTCCTTCAGATCCAGTTGATCCAACTCCTTATGTTCCATACCTCGCTTGATCTGGATCCGCACCTCATCCTTGGACATCGCAGCGAAATCGACCTCTCTCAATTCATACAGCACGGCCGCGTAGATAGCATAGTCTTCGATAAATCGACTGTAATAATTCAAACTGCCCAGAAAAGATTGCATCGATCTCAGCGATCCAGGAAATGCTAGATCCGTTAATGCCTCTAGATCCTTGGGATTCGCCTCCAGTCCATCTTTCGAAACGCGATGGCCCAGATATTCCACGTTATTCATACCCCAGAAACTCTTCACCACACTGATCGACAGATTCCACTTATCGCACGCCTCCAGTAGGGCGTCCACTCGATTACATAGCTGATCCCAACTATCCGCTGGTATAAGGATGTCATCGATATACGATCTGCGTCCGATCACTGATGGCTTATCCGGATCATCGGCTTCTCCCACTTCAAACACATCTGTGGATCTTGGATCCGATCCGGGAGGAGGGATCCGAGTGAATCCATATAGGGCATTGTCGATCAGACGTTGGTAGATCTGCGGTGCATTCTTCAAGCCGAACGGCATACGATTCCATTCGAATAGCCCAAATGGGGTAATGAAGGCCGAGATCGCTCGAGCTCGATCTGTCATAGTCACCACCCAGAATCCACTGGCCATATCCAAGGAGCAATACCACAGGACTTTATCCAGATCTTCTAGAAGATCGTTGATCAGGGGCATAGGATAGACCATCAGTTGAGTAAGACTATTGACCAGACGGTAATCAATACACAGCCTGATATCTACCCCATTCTTCTTCACGATCACCACGATCGGTGAGGCCCAGGGTGATCTGGAATAGCCGATCATCTTAGCTGATAATAACCCTTTGATCAGCTCTGATAACTTCTCGCGGAATCGAGGGGCGATCTTCCTCACTCGTTGGGCGATTGGCTTAGCGTCCCCACATCGATATCACACACCACACCCCTTGCGGCCGGTGGTAGGGCATTTCCCTTTCCGATGAGAAGATGTCGATATTTCCAGATCTTCTGACGTAATCGTTCGATCTCCGCCGTAGTCTGGATCCCTGGATCTCCAACTTGGATATCCTCAATCTTCACCTCATCCGTGGTGGGGTTGATCTCTGGAAGGATCGCCATCTCTTGATCTACATCTTCCGCATACAGATCATTACCTTCATGGTAATGTACTTCCGGATCCGGCTCTTGATCTGGGAATTTTTCGATCCTCTGGGGGCGCCTCCTGTATCGGGATAGATAACTGTTCGGGTGGATCTCTTTCAGCTGATCCTCCAGTCACTGGATCCAAATCATCCGCCTTTACCTGATCCATATTTTGGTTATCACCTCGGTCTCTACTGGTTGGATCGGAGTTCGATCCTGCGGATCTATTCCTGCTGATGTTTGATCTTCGGTCGTCAACACTGGTTTTACCTGTATCTGCGAGATCTCGGGTCGTTTCAGGATAGCACGAGGTGCAGGGTAGAGGGTCGATCCACCATCGGCTCTGTGATTCCCTCAAGATCTCGTCATGTTCAGATCTACCTTCCACCGTGGCTTCTAGGCCAGATTTTGCCATTCCATATACCGCCGTGACCCCACCGAGACAAATCCTGGCATTCGGGGAATGTGATCACCCGATAGCCAGATCCCAACTCTCACATCTTCTTGCAATATGATCGCCTTATCGCTCACGTTGGTGATCTGCAGATACCGTCTCTTCCCGAGGCCTTTTACCACCGTGGGCACCCAACGATCCCCCCGGGTGACCCAGAACTTCTCGTGATCTGACATCCGGAGATGTAACCGAAGTTCCACTGATTGTCCGATCTCGATCTGGATATGTTCTCCTACAGTTACCAGCCTGGCCTTGTCGCTGTAAAGCTGCCGACGCCCACTAAGCTGGATCCGCACCTCATCAGGTAAACTTATAGATCCATAGGCCAGATCCAATCGGATCCCCGCCGGTACCATGAAATCCATACCCAGGATGGCATCTTGACCTGCCAGATCTCCAACCCAAATATCGAAAAAGTAAACCAGCGATCCAGCCATAGTGATCTTGATCCGGGTTCTTCCTTCTGTCCTGTAAACACTTTCGCCAATCCCCACGCAATCTTGGATCTGGCTCGTATCGATATAGCACCCAACCTTACGAGCAAAGGCCGTATCCACTATGGATACTTCGGCGCCTGTATCTAAGAGCAAGATCCCTCTCTCATTGTTGATCTTACCAGTGATCTTGGCTTGTCGGAACCATTTTCCCGGGCATAGTGTTTCCAATATCCCCGAGATTCTCCTGGCAAGAGATCCATAACTTCGGATCTTCGGATCTCCTTGATCTGACTTGGCTTTTGAATCACTGGTATATCCTCCTGATCTGTGGGCTGGAACCACAGATCTGGATCCCGTTGCTTCCAATAACCCCTTCTCTCCTGGGTGGAGATCCACCATCATGGTCACTTCGGATCTGGAGTAATCATCCGCCTGGCGGACACTGAGATTGCGACAGCACGGTTTCCATTCAGATCACATGTATTATCGCGTAGATCTGGGATCCTATTACCCTGATCTACCGATCTCTTGTTCACAAATGCATAGATGCAATATCTAGAGCGCTCGGCTCGTACCGGATTCCAACCCGGCGAGCGTCCTAGTTTAACATCTTTTCTGCAGATTCCGGAAGCATACCTGCATGTTTGGCTGGGTTGAACCATTGGCGGATCTGGTTGTAGAACTCTTTCCATAGGACATTTTCCCATATCATGTAATTCTCCCGCACCCCCGGCACACAAAGAGGCAGTGATCTGCCGGATGTCCTCGCTTGCCACACTTATGACAAGTAGGCGTCTCCAGCATCCTAGATCTGAATGCTTCTTGGATCCACAGTGCGAGCAACGGTTCCGATCGGATCCGCCGCTCTGGATCCGGGATCTATGATCCGGTGGGGTTTGATCTGTCGACTTGTGGGTGATTGGTACTTGCTCGACCTTCTCCATACCAGATTCCACTTTTGGAGTGACATCCTGCTCAGCTGCCAGGTAGATCCGCCGATGATTGTCTCCGTCCGATCAGATCCATCCGATCCGTCGGATCCGACTCAGATTCGGACTCTATGGCTCTGATCTGTACCGCGCGGACATGTTCGTCGTAGCTGCAG
>VOQZ01001368.1:0-69964 GCA_008079305.1 Phytophthora palmivora | reverse complement strand
TTGGCACTTAGGTTTCAAGCAAGTTTCAGGTTTACGAGCAACAAGTTGAAGATGGTCAAGACGTCAACGAATGCAAAGGACAGGACGCCGGTGACGACCGGAGGAAGGTCAAGCGCAAGGCCAAGGTCAGCGGACTCGGCGATGAAGGCGACGGCTAGCACGCCGCGCTCGGTGACTTTCGACCGTGTCGACGATCGAGACCATGGAAGTGGTGGAGATGATGGAGATGAAGAGCTGGAGATGAAAATGTCTGCGAATGAAGAGGTGGACGACGATGAAGTCGGGGGATTGTCTGTGATCGTTGGCAAGTCGGGTGCTCCGCGCCCAGTTAGCCGACGACTTGATGATGAACTCGACGAAGTTGGCCCAGCTCGCGCACTGGCGCCCGACGAGCGTGCAGTGACAGGATACAGACCGCCGGTGAATGGAGATACTCCCAGCGCATACCGCGCGTTGGGTCAAGTAATGCGGTCGATGACTTCTTCGAGTGCGTGGATAACAATGTTCGCGCCTCGAGAAGAAGGTGGCGCCAAATGGGCGCAATTGGAGAAGGAGCTGATGCGTCCGATCGACAGCACCAGCATTGGTGCACTCGCCGAAGGGACGAAGCGTCTGCTAGAAGCAATGGGATGTGAGTGCACCATGACCCCGACGAAACCCGCGCTGGAGGTGTGGGACCTTAGCGATGTGAGCACCGAAGTAACGAAGTGGAAGCGTAAGCTGAAAGACACGTTCGGCGTGCGTGGTTTGCCATCGACGAACTTGAAGGAAGCTGACCCACGCACGATTCCGCTACCAGAAACCCCGAAGAAGGCAAAGGCTGTGTCGCAATTCGCGACTCCACCGACCAAGAAGGAGGTTTTCAGCACGTCCGCGGCGTCGCCGTACTTCGTTGACTCTCACATGGTGTCGCCCAAGAAGAGATCTCCTGTAGTGTCACCGAAGAACACACGCAGAGGTCGGCGAGTCGACGAAGATGACGATGATGAAGATGAAGCTGACTACAATGACATAGGAGATCCACTCAGCGATTTAGCGACACAAATTCGTCAAACTTACCTGCTTGACAACGAAGAAGACGCTCAGCGAGTCACGGTGACGAACCATATATCGCTGCGGAAGCTGACCAAGTTCTCTGGGACTCGCCACCGACGTGAGCGATCGCTGCAGTGGTTGAAGAAGTTCGTCTATGAGATGGAAGGACGAATACTTCTCAGAGTCGATGGTGCGAGGCATTCCAGCTGTGCATGGAGGAGGGTGCTAGTCACTGGGTCCGGCAGCTTCCCAAGAAGATGTGGTGTAGCGGGATCAGCAAAATCTGCGAGATCGCTAGATCCAACTTCCCACCAATGCCCGGACACCGACTAACGAAGGGGGTCCTCCGATGATCCGTGATCTGCTGAACTTGCTCACCTTGTGTACCCGTCGGTTGGGCTGGATCTTCCTCTCTTGGTGACTGCTAAGTTGCTCGATCGGTGTTGGTTGAACGTCTTGGCGTGACGTTGGGGTCGTAGAGTAGCGTGGAGTCTTCACACCACTCGCCAGTAGTAGATCCGGAGTCCAAGCGATTAGATCAAGCTTGGATCCGGCGGCCTAGATCTGGATCCGGCCTTGTAGTATTCCTTTCTTGTTGATTTCCCTTTATACGGGGTCCTTTGATTGCTTGGCGCTTCCTATAGCGCGATCTTGATCGTTGAGAAACCGAAGATCTACCGGCTAAGCAATTAATACCGGGATCTTGGATCTGCACTTAGGGTAAGATACTAGGAGGTTGGATCTAGCCAATATATTATCTAGATATTATCAACCACCCTAGATCTATACACCTAAATCGCTATTAATACCGTAGGGCCAATGTAGTTCCCGTTTCCAGGCGCGTAGCGAAGCACTTGTGTCGTACGATGCAAATTCGGTTCTGATTTAATGTTAAGACCTATCCCATCCTGTATCCTATCCTTAACGACACATCGACTGATTACGCTATCCTGATCCTTGTCCTTTCTTGTCCTCACCATCCTGGCAGTCGACATCTTTGCAGATCACCTTGGATCTGAACCATAAACATTAGATCACTAGTCGCAATGTTGTGATCTGGCCTTCTCTTATCTCCAATATCGTAGTCATCCACCGTAATGTCCAGATCACACGTCTCCCGAGTCAGATCATGCCTTAATAAAGCTAGATCACGCTGATCCAATCTCAGATCGGCTAGATCTCCTTGATCTTGTTGATCTAGGGTTTCCATGCATGATCCGGTGACCATACTTCGTGATAATCATAATTATAACATATCCGAGCTTATTCCATGCCGTTAACCCCCCAATCATCGTTCATCTTTGCCATAATATCCCTAGATCCCGGATCACTCGGATCCGCCTATGGATCTAGGTTCATGAGCCTTGATCCAAGTTCCCGAATGGACCTGCATATACGAACCGATCTGGTCTTCACGGATATAGATTATAGCCTAGATCTGGACATCTAGGCTTAGATCACCAGTTTCCACAGTGTATATAGACATACTGTTGCACCCATATTACAATCACGCAAGTCCCACATCATCCATATCCATACGAGATCTTCCCAGCTCTTCGGATCTGGATACATGTATAGATCGTATGTCAATACATCTATCACGTCCCACCCAAGGTGTCACTAATCTCCATCAATCTTATCCATCAACTGGATCCACCACCGGATCCACCCACATCAGCTCGTCATCTACTCCAATCACATCACGTCAGGTCCGATCACGTCCAAATCGGATCTTTCCTGGATATTCCAATGCCAAATCTTTCAAATCCACTTCACCACAGCCGCCTCCTGGTCGTCAGTTGTAGTTGCACAACAACTTCACTGCGTCCATTCTGCAAATCACCTTGCCAAGCCCAAGTCTCTTCACCTCTTCAGTCAACTATGTCAGATCACGGTCACGATGGATCACAACATGGATCTGGCCGCCACGATCCTCCTTCTCCTCGATCCGAGATCAGTGGGCCCACTGGGGGTTCACCTGAAGATCTGCGTCGATCTGTGGTCGCCTTGCGTCGTCGAGTGTTGCGTTTGAGCGACGATCTACGGCTGGCCACCCGCCGTGCCGATGAGGCCGCGGATCAAAATCGTGAGCATGTCTGCTCTCTCGAGTCGCTCGAGATGATGTGCGCTACCCAAGGTCGGGAGATCGGGCATTATCGGGCTGAAGTTCATCGCCTCCGAGAGGAGCGTGATGCCCTCCAATCCTCCCTGGAATCCGATCGCATTATCGGTTTGGAGCCGCCTCAGCCTGCACCCGAGATCTCGGCCCTGGAGGCCCAGATCGCCGATCTCAACCGAGATCTCGATCGTCGGTCCGACGAGATCCACCAACTGGAAGCCCACATCGATGATCTGGGCCAAGATCGAGGCCGTCTGGAGTCTACAATCCGTCATCTCACGTCCGAGATGACACATGCCGGCGGAGAGATCTTGGATCTCCAGCAGATCAACCACGATCTGGATCGGAGCCGGGAGGATGCGGAATCTGCATTGTCCGCGACCGAGGAGAGTTTGCGCCGGACTCGATCAGAGCTAGATCGGGTCGAGGCAGAGCTGCTCTTATCTCGCTCCGATCGCGCGGATCGAGGGTCTTCGGGTCCTGATCCGCAGTCTCCACAGGCGAATCTTCCATCCGGGGGCCCCACCCAAGCCGATCTTGATCAGATCACCCGAGAGCGCGACTCTCTACAAGATCAGATCCGTGCGCGGGATGCCGAGATCCTATCAGCGCAGCGGACTCTGGGGTTATTACAGTCGGATCTGGCAGCCCATCGGGCCAGATCGGCTTCAGATATGACCCAGCTGCGGACGCTGGAGGGTGATTTGACCCGCGCGCGCCATGATGTCGAAGTGGCCCAGAAGGCCTATGCCGATCGGGAACGTACCATCACTGAGAATCAGGCTCAGATCCGTACGCTTTCTCGAGATCTGGGCAAAGTGGTCCGTGAACGGGATGCCCTCCGTCACGAATATACTGCTGCCTTCCAGCGCCTCACATCCATCTCGGCCACAATCGGGGCGCCTCCTCCTCAGACCCAATTGCGTCTGGATCCTGGATCCGACACGGATCAGCCCGCGGGAGGGATCCCACGCTCTCCTTCTGCGGAGACTTCGGGTAGTGAGGATCAGGGTGCTGATGCCTCCAAATCCAAACGATCTCGCAGCAGATCCAACTCGCCTTCCCCTTCACGGCCTCAGAAGAACGATCCGTTCCTCTCGAGGCGGAGGATGAGTCCATGGATGAAGAGGACGAATCCGAGTTTGATCTGGGTGGAGGATCTACCGGAGGAAGATCGCCCTCCCCAGATCAAGCCTCAACTCCGCCCTCCAAAGGTGCTGGACCTAGTCAATCATCCGGCGAGGTGATTGAGGTCGGATCCGGATCCGATGAGGAGGAGGAGGAGGAGGAGAACGCGGAAGTGGCCGATGACCTCTATGAGGCTCAAACATTGATGGCCATTTCCCAATCCCGATCTGAAGCCCGCCGTCGAGATCATGCGTCTCCCCAACGCCGATCTGCAGCCGGATCCGGCGGATCTCCTGGTGGATCCGGCGATTCGAACTCTGATGCTGGATCCGGAGATCAGGGCAACGGATCCGGCCCCACAGGCGGATCTGGTCCGGCCAATCCGCCTCCTGGACGTCGGCCTCCTCGGATCACCTTCGTCCCTCAGGTTCCATTCCCTGAGGGTCGGTGTATCCCCGGTCGGCGGATTGTCCGAGTTATGGCTGCCGCCGACATAGATCCGTGGATCGAGTCCCGGTTGGCAAATCAAACCTTGATCGCCATGACCGTGAACTTCCTGTTCCCGATCTTACCATTTCGGCCCGACTGGATCTTCCCTCACCGGCCAACGATCTTCACCTCTCCGACTGCTCCTGCGTTCTGTGGTCATCTGATCACGGAGGCCAATGTTAAGGCCTTGCAAGCGGCGGAGCCATGGCGGGTGATCCGAAACACCCTGCCCCCGATCTCTTTCGAGGCCGATGTTGGTGGTCGACTCGGGATCTTCCTCCGACAGTACCGTGACTTTGAAGCTTCCGAGCTGATCGCGTACTGGGAGTCGACACATAAGTTCCCGATCACCGCTGCTATGATCGCACAGTCGCCATGGCTGGGATCCTTCGCCAAGCAGCGCAATAACCGCAGATCACACGCCGGAAATCGATGGAAGCGTATGTTGCTCACGTTGATCCAGGCTATGATCGAGGGGTGGTGTGATCTGGATCTACTCTTGGATCCATTCTTCCTCCACTTCCCAAAGCGGACTGATGAGGTGGCTTGGTATCCCGGGATCGAGGCCAGACGTGCTAATCTGGCCGATCCTCAGCTTAATCGCCGGGAACCCGCCGATCTGCTGGAGGCGTTAGCCGAGGCTGACACAGCGGATCCCTGGCGCAACCACTATCGGGATCACACCGCGGATCACCCAGCGCGCCATCTCCCTCGTCTGGATCGTAAGTTCTTCGGTCTTCAAGTGGCGCAACCACCGACCAGTAGCTAGATCGTAGTGATTAGCTCTTCGTGCGTGATCTATATCTTTTCATAACATCCTTCAATATATGTCCGATGATCTTGACTTGTTGGCTTCCCATTCACCTTGATCCGCCTTCATAGAGTCATGACCGACCCTGATCCACCAGGATCTCTGGATCTCGAGACTTGATCTTTCATTGTCATCGCATTCCACATATATATATGCATACTCCTTCCACCGATCTACATCCTTCATGTAGATCCTTCAACCGATTTCACCACGACAACAACCAGCTTGTTGTCGTTGATTGCGACCTCACGATCCCTCGTGAGATTGCATCACACCGAATCGATTATGATTCGTGCGATCTCGCAGAAACTCGTGCAGCAGAGCGCCACAGTTGAGATCTGCTTCATCCACCCAAGTCGGATCATCGTATCCTCGCCAATGTACGAGGAATTCTCGGTAGATCCGTCCATATCTCGTTCTTCTCCCTGATCTCATATCTGTGATCTTCTCCACTTCATACTCATCGGGATCGCGATCTTGGATCCAGCTATCCCCTGGTAATAGATCTTCATCAAAATCCAGACGATCTTGACTTCCCACATTGAGTCGCATTAGTGGTCGATCTGGATATTCTTTCACTAGCTTCAACTTGTTCACATGTACCATAGGGAAAATGTGATATCCGGATCCGGCGATCTCCAATTTCACCGCATGTTCTCCAACTTTCTCTATAATCCGGAATGGTCCATGCCACAAGTGTGCCAACTTCTTAGCGTATCCCTCTTTCACGCGATCGAGATATAACCACACTCGAGATCCGACCTCGATCTGATGCGGGCGGATCTCCTGGTTGTGTAGATCCGCTCGATCTGAGATCGCCTCTCGCAGTCGTTGATTAACCTGTTCTCGAACCTGTTGATAATAACGCTGGATCTGATACCTCCACCGTCGTGGATCCCGATCATGTCTTCGCGTACTTCCCACCGGGATCACCGCTTCCAATGTGGATCTAGGATCCCACCCATGTACCATATAGAAAGGTGTTTCTCCTCGGATCCGATCATGCGCGGTGTTGATCGCGAAGGTAATCCTCTCGGCATACTCGTCCCAATCTCGTTGATCCAGATCCTGCACATACATCTTAATCGCCCGAGTTGTGGTTTGGACCATCCGTTCTGCAGATCCGTTAGCTTGGGGCGATATGCCATTGTGGCACGTTGACGTTGACCCAAGATCTTATTAAACGCTCGGAAAAAATCGGACATAAATCCTGGTTCACGATCATGCCTAATCGCTTCGCTGGCCCCAAATCGTCGGAAGACACATTCTTCGTATGATTCGGCGACAGTCTGAGCAGTCCTTGATGAGCTGGCTTTCGCGATCACATATCCAGTGAATAGATCTTCAAAGATCAATAATTCTGTATTCCCTTTGTGCGATCTGGGTAGCGACGGGATGTGATCCATAGCTATGATCTGGAAAGGATACGTTGCCTGAAGGTTACCTGGCGACTCTCCTTGGATCCGAGGTTTACTTTTGCCGGTCTCACAATCCACACACTCACCCACGTATCTTTGGACACTCTTATACAGACCTCTCCAATGGAAGTGATCCCGGATCCGCTGATAAGTTCGGCCGATCCCTTGATGTCCACCTTCTAGGCTCACATGGTAGTGATGTAGTATGTCCTGATATAGGGTTTCCGGGATCACTAGTCGCATCAGCTTATCTCGATCTGCATCCGTCGGTCTCGTGGAGGGACAGTAGAACAGTAGATCATGGTGATCCAAATCATAATCAGCTGCTAGATTAGCATATGATTTGGCTTCTTGCTGAGTCAGATCTTGTAGATCTCCGTTCAGATACTTCTTCAATCCCGAGATCCACGCCTCCTCGTCTTGGGCTTGTCGGATCCGATCGATCCTGAGATCTCGAACTATTTCCTCCCGTAATGATCGCGGATCCGAAATCGTCCGCGTCGTAGATCGCAAGCCTGATCGAGTCACTACCGCCGTGATCTGGGCTGCTTGATCCGTCCTCTTGACTACCAATACCTCATCCAATCGGTTCAACGTGATCAGATCCTGCTTATCCTCATCCGACTCGATCTTCACTCCACCTTGTCGCTGTAGCGCTGCACTAGCCAAACTGTCCGCACTGCCGTTCCAATCTCGTTTCACATGCACAAGTTCGTGATCTGGCCAGTCCCTCAGACGATCTAAAGCCCTTTGCTTGAGTAAGGTCAGACCGGGTGCCTTACACTCGATCTCACCCCTGACTTGTCGGATCACCAGATTAGAGTCGCCGCAGAACACCACTCGTTTGCGATCCACGGTACTCAACAGATCCAGACATAGTAACAACCCATGATATTCAGCTTCATTGACGGTAAGATCTTCCGCATAGGCCGATCTGGCCTGGATCACCGTCCATTCAGGCAACTTCCACAAGATCGCACTGTATGCGCCACCTCCACGCTTCACGCGGGCTGATCCATCGAAACTGACAACATACAGCTCCTCATCCGCTTGGATCACAGGGATCGGAGCTTGGATCTTCCGTCGTGGCTCTTTCTTGGGCGAGATCTGGATCAACGCTTCATCCACCATGGATCTGGGCGTGATACTAGCCGCAATCACCCCTAGGATCTCTTCTTCTCCTTTAACACACTTCACAATCTCTAATGTCCACGGTGATAGCAGTGACGCCCATTGGCCTAATCGCCCTTGTAATCCGGTCGATCTAAATAACCAGGCCAACGTGGAGTATCTAGTCAGCACCCGGATCCGGCGTCCCACCAACATGTTATATCCGAGATCCAGGATCCGTAGCAGCGCCAACACCTCCTTCTCCACTGGGCTATAATTCAACTCGTTCGACTTCAACGTTCGGCTCACGAAGGTGACCGGATAGTAGATCTGGTCATACTCTTGCACGAGGGCTGCCGAGATCGCCCAATCACTTGCATATACGATCACCACCGCCTCTCGACCCGGATCAAAATGACGTAGGATCGGAGTAGATGCGATCTTCGATTTGAGTGTCTCGAAGGCTCGATGAGCACGAATCCATCGTGGATCAGCCTGGTCTTCATCTAGACTTCCTGGATCCGACGGTTTCGCAGGCTTTAATGTCAGATCTGATCCTAGATCTT
Organism: Phytophthora palmivora; assembly: GCA_008079305.1. Taxonomy (NCBI): domain Eukaryota; phylum Oomycota; class Peronosporomycetes; order Peronosporales; family Peronosporaceae; genus Phytophthora; species Phytophthora palmivora. Next base: position 61,288 of record VOQZ01001368.1, on the reverse strand, counting down.
CCTTCAGATCCAGTTGATCCAACTCCTTATATTCCATACTTCGCTTGATCTGGATCCGCACCTCATCCTTGGACATCGCAGCGAAATCGACCTCTCTCAATTCATACAGCACGGCCGCGTAGATAGCATAGTCTTCGATAAATCGACTGTAATAATTCAAACTGCCCAGAAAAGATTGCATCGATCTCAGCGATCCAGGAAATGCTAGATCCGTTAATGCCTCTAGATCCTTGGGATTCGCCTCCAGTCCATCTTTTGAAACGCGATGGCCCAGATATTCCACGTTATTCATACCCCAGAAACTCTTCACCACACTGATCGACAGATTCCACTTATCGCACGCCTCCAGTAGGGCGTCCACTCGATTACATAGCTGATCCCAACTATCCGCTGGTATAAGGATGTCATCGATATACGATCTGCGTCCGATCACTGATGGCTTATCCGGATCATCGGCTTCTCCCACTTCAAACACATCTGTGGATCTTGGATCCGATCCGGGAGGAGGGATCCGAGTGAATCCATATAGGGCATTGTCGATCAGACGTTGGTAGATCTGCGGTGCATTCTTCAAGCCGAACGGCATACGATTCCATTCGAATAGCCCAAATGGGGTAATGAAGGCCGAGATCGCTCGAGCTCGATCTGTCATAGTCACCACCCAGAATCCACTGGCCATATCCAAGGAGCAATACCACAGGACTTTATCCAGATCTTCTAGAAGATCGTTGATCAGGGGCATAGGATAGACCATCAGTTGAGTAAGACTATTGACCAGACGGTAATCAATACACAGCCTGATATCTACCCCATTCTTCTTCACGATCACCACGATCGGTGAGGCCCAGGGTGATCTGGAATAGCCGATCATCTTAGCTGATAATAACCCTTTGATCAGCTCTGATAACTTCTCGCGGAATCGAGGGGCGATCTTCCTCACTCGTTGGGCGATTGGCTTAGCGTCCCCCACATCGATATCACACACCACACCCCTTGCGGCCGGTGGTAGGGCATTTCCCTTTCCGATGAGAAGATGTCGATATTTCCAGATCTTCTGACGTAATCGTTCGATCTCCGCCGTAGTCTGGATCCCTGGATCTCCAACTTGGATATCCTCAATCTTCACCTCATCCGTGGTGGGGTTGATCTCTGGAAGGATCGCCATCTCTTGATCTACATCTTCCGCATACAGATCATTACCTTCATGGTAATGTACTTCCGGATCCGGCTCTTGATCTGGGGAATTTTTACGATCCTCTGGGGGCGCCTCCTGTATCGGGATAGATAACTGTTCGGGTGGATCTCTTTCAGCTGATCCTCCAGTCACTAGATCCAAATCATCCGCCTTTACCTGATCCATATTTTGGTTTATCACCTCGGTCTCTACTGGTTGGATCGGAGTTCGATCCTGCGGATCTATTCCTGCTGATGTTTGATCTTCGGTCGTCAACACTGGTTTTACCTGTATCTGCGAGATCTCGGGTCGTTTCAGGATAGCACGAGGTGCAGGGGAAGAGGGTCGATCCACCATCGGCTCTGTTGATTCCATCAAGATCTCATCATGCTCGGATCTACCTTCCACCGTGGCTTCCAGGGCTAGATTTTGCCATTCCATATACCGACGTGACCCCACCGAGACAAATCCTGGCATTCGGGGAATGTGATCACCCGATAGCCAGATCCCAACTCTTACATCTTCTTGCAATATGATCGCCTTATCGCTCACGTTGGTGATCTGCAGATACCGTCTCTTCCCGAGGCCTTTTACCACCGTGGGCACCCAACGATCCCCCCGGGTGACCCAGAACTTCTCGTGATCTGACATCCGGAGATGTAACCGAAGTTCCACTGATTGTCCGATCTCGATCTGGATATGTTCTCCTACAGTTACCAGCCTGGCCTTGTCGCTGTAAAGCTGCCGACGCCCACTAAGCTGGATCCGCACCTCATCAGGTAAACTTATAGATCCATAGGCCAGATCCAGTCGGATCCCCGCCGGTACCATGAAATCCATACCCAGGATGGCATCTTGACCTGCCAGATCTCCAACCCAAATATCGAAAAAGTAAACCAGCGATCCAGCCATAGTGATCTTGATCCGGGTTCTTCCTTCTGTCCTGTAAACACTTTCACCAATCCCAACGCAATCTTGGATCTGGCTCGTATCGATATAGCACCCAACCTTACGAGCAAAGGCCGTATCCACTATGGATACTTCGGCGCCTGTATCTAAGAGCAAGATCCCTCTCTCATTGTTGATCTTACCAGTGATCTTGGCTTGTCGGAACCATTTTCCCGGGGCATAGTGTTTCCAATATCCCCGAGATTCTCCTGGCAAGAGATCCATAACTTCGGATCTTCGGATCTCCTTGATCTGACTTGGCTTTTGAATCACTGGTATATCCTCCTGATCTGTGGGCTGGAACCACAGATCTGGATCCCGTTGCTTCCAATAACCCCTTATCTCTCCTGGGTGGAGATCCACCATCATGGTCACTTCGGATCTGGAGTAATCATCCGCCTGGCGGACACTGGAGATTGCGACAGCACGGTTTCCATTCAGATCACATGTATTATCGCGTAGATCTGGGATCCTATTACCCTGATCTACCGATCTCTTGTTCACAAATGCATAGATGCAATATCTAGAGCGCTCGGCTCGTACCGGATTCCAACCCGGCGAGCGTCCTAGTTTAACATCTTTTCTGCAGATTCAGGAAGCATACCTGCATGTTTGGCTGGGTTGAACCATTGGCGGATCTGGTTGTAGAACTCTTCCATAGGACATTTTCCCATATCATGTAATTCTCCGCACCCCCGGCACACAAAGAGGCAGTGATCTGCCGGATGTCCTCGCTTGCCACACTTATGACAAGTAAGGCGTCTCCAGCATCCTAGATCTGAATGCTTCTTGGATCCACAATGCGAGCAACGGTTCCGATCGGATCCGCCGCTCTGGATCCGGGATCTATGATCCGGTGGGGTTTGATCTGTCGACTTGTGGGTGATTGGTACTTGCTCGACCTTCTCCATACCAGATTCCACTTTTGGAGTGACATCCTGCTCAGCTGCCAGGTAGATCCGCCGATGATTGTCTCCGTCCGAGTCAGATCCATCCGATCCGTCGGATCCGGACTCAGATTCGGACTCTATGGCTCTGATCTGTACCGCGCGGACATGTTTCGTCGTAGCTGCAGGTGCAGGATTAGTTGCCTTCTGCCGGTACTTGCTAGATCCGAACGCGGCTTTCTTCTGTCTGCTCTTTGCACGTTCACGGGCTCGTAGTACTTCTTCGAGATCATCCGCGTCGGATAGTCGTAGCAGAGTCAGCCTGTCAGCTAAATCTTGATCTTCCAAAGTTTCGATATAGTGATCCACATGTTCGCGTCGATCTTTCGCATTACCATCCTTGATCTTCAACTTTGCGCGTAATCCGGCGACATTCAGACGGTAAAGATAATCGAGGGGAGATTCTTCTGGTCGACGTCGAGCGTGATAGTATTGTCTAGCCACTGATACCCCCAATCCGCAGTACTGGATTTGGAAAGCCCTAAGCAGATCCGACCATTTGTTACGGGTGGATCTGCTTAGTTGCCGATACCAATTCTTGGCGGATCCAGCCAATAGATCCGCAAAGGTCAAACATTTTTCTTCATCGGAGGCTTGATCTCGCATGAACGCCGATTTCACTTTGCCAATCCACGCTCTGGCCCGATCTTCGTCTTGATCCTTCCCCGTGAACTCCTTGAGATCTGAGATCGCAGAGATCCGGACTCTCTGGATCATGGTTGATCCGGCTGATCCGGTCGTAGCGGTCGCGACCGTTGCTCGAACGGCCGTGGGGAAGTCGATATCGTCTGGATCGTACTCCCATCGAGATGTGCTACGTTCAGATCTCACAGATTCCATATCTACATCTTGTGATCCTGGATCCTGAATCTTCGTCGCTCCTTGATCCATGATCGGCCCTCGCTGTTCCGCCAGGAATCTACTCATGGCTGCTTCGAAATACTTCTGTAAGGTGCCTGATGAGGCATCGGACGTCGTGGCTGCTGTGATTGGTCTTCGGAGGTCGGGATCGTCCTTGAGCGGCCGGATCTCGGCTGATTCCGACGTTGGATCTTGGATCTCGCCTCCAGCATTGAAGTACCGGAGGGTCCCAGAGACATTCGCTTTGGTTCCGATGAGAGATCTGATTCGTCCTCGGCAGCCGAGGCGTAATGCGATGAGGACGTTTGGCGATCCGTAACACTTGCCGGAGGTGATGGCACTGGATCTGTGATCTGGGGGATCTCGCCGACGAGGATCTTGAGCTTGGAGAATAGGTCCTTGGTGGCAGTCTGGATCACCTTGAGATCTAGATCAAAGACATCATCCGCATCGAAAGCTCCCGTGGTCATTCCTGCTTCCTTCAACAGTCGTAATAAATCCTTGACTGCTTCTAATTTGTTGGCAGTCTTGATCGGAGCTGATACGGGTTCTCTTGGATCTCCGACCTGCTTCAGCCTCAGGATCCGCATCACAGGATCTCGGTCCAGGAACTCGCGAAGTTCTTTGTGGTAGAATAGATTCTCCAGATCTTCATCTGACCACCCTTGTCCTGATCTGGATCTAGGTTTAGATCCGATCGGATCTTCGTCGTCAATCTCTGGAGCCTTCATCTTCTTCCGCGTTACCTTCTTCTTCGGCTTCTTCTTATCGGATCTGGAGACTGGAAGATCCCTGGATGGATATGGTGAAAGATCGACTGGAGATCCGACCAATCTGTACGGCTCCACTTTCGCCTTCCCTTGTTTTGTTGACGGATCTCGATTACGTCGAGATCCGTCGGGGTCCCCGTGGGGACCTGTGGAGGTAGAGGTTTTTCTTCTAGATCTGGATCTGGATCCAGATCGCCCTCTCTTCCGTCAGCAGAGTTCCTCCTAGCGCTCTGCTGATCCGCGGATCTTGATTCATTCAGCGGCATCATCGTCGATCCGAGGTCCGATGACGCTTGTTCCCCTTGTTCAACCTTCACTTGAACATCTTCTTGAGACTCACGGTGAAATCCCGAGTCACCAACAGATCCGGGCACGCGCACCATTGTGGTGTAGCGGGATCAGCAAAATCTGCGAGATCGCTAGATCCAACTTTCCACCAATGCCCGGACACCGACTAACGAAGGGGGTCCTCCGATGATCCGTGATCTGCTGAACTTGCTCACCTTGTGTACCCGTCGGTTGGGCTGGATCTTCCTCTCTTGGTGACTGCTAAGTTGCTCGATCGGTGTTGGTTGAACGTCTTGGCGTGACGTTGGGGTCGTAGAGTAGCGTGGGAGTCTTCACACCACTCGCCAGTAGTAGATCCGGAGTCCAAGCGATTAGATCAAGCTTGGATCTGGCGGCCTAGATCTGGATCCGGCCTTGTAGTACTTCCTTTCTTGTTGATTTCCCTTTATACGGGGTCCTTTGATTGCTTGGCGCTTCCTATAGCGCGATCTTGATCGTTGAGAAACCGAAGATCTACCGGCTAAGCAATTAATACCGGGATCTTGGATCTGCACTTAGGGTAAGATACTAGGAGGTTGGATCTAGCCAATATATTATCTAGATATTATCAACCACCCTAGATCTATACACCTAAATCGCTATTAATACCGTAGGGCCAATGTAGTTCCCGTTTCCAGGCGCGTAGCGAAGCACTTGTGTCGTACGATGCAAATTCGGTTCTGATTTAATGTTAAGACCTATCCCATCCTGTATCCTATCCTTAACGACACATCGACTGATTACGCTATCCTGATCCTTGCCCTTTCTTGTCCTCACCATCCTGGCAGTCGACATCTTTGCAGATCACCTTGGATCTGAACCATAAACATTAGATCACTAGTCGCAATGTTGTGATCTGGCCTTCTCTTATCTCCAATATCGTAGTCATCCACCGTAATGTCCAGATCACACGTCTCCCGAGTCAGATCATGCCTTAATAAAGCTAGATCACACTGATCCAATCTCAGATCGGCTAGATCTCCTTGATCTTGTTGATCTAGGGTTTCCATGCATGATCCGGTGGCCATACTTCGTGATAATCATAATTATAACATATCCGAGCTTATTCCATGCCGTTAATCCCCCAATCATCGTTCATCTTTGCCATAATATTCCTAGATCCCGGATCACTCGGATCCGCCTATGGATCTAGGTTCATGAGCCTTGATCCAAGTTCCCTGCATGGACCTGCATATACGAACCGATCTGGTCTTCACGGATATGGATTACACCCTAGATCTGGACATCTAGGCTTAGATCACCAGTTTCCACAGTGTATATAGGCATACTGTTGCACCCATACTACAATCACGCCAGTCCCACATCATCCATATCCATACGAGATCTTCCCAGCTCTACGATCTGGATACATGTATAGATCGTATGTCAATACATCTATCACGTCCCGCTCAAGGTGTCACTAATCTCCATCAATCTTATCCATCAACTGGATCCACCACCGGATCCACCCACATCAGCTCGTCATCTACTCCAATCACATCACGTCAGGTCCGATCACGTCCAAATCGGATCTTTCCTGGATACTCCAATGCCAAATCTTTCAAATCCACTTCACCACAAAAACGCGTAAGAGCTGGCCGCTGTTGTGCGAAGCGTTTATGACGTACTACTGCTCACAGCACGACCAGACGCCAGAAGACCGATATTATACCGCCGAAAGGGACGTTGGCGAGCACATTTGTGATTACCTGCTACGTCTGAACGGGTATGCTCGTTCGGCTAATATTAGTTACGAGTTTGGTGGTCCGATCGGTCGACGTCACGTCAAACGCTTCCTAGACACGTGCAATGAGGACGAGTTGGTTGCCCAACTGATACCCCAGCGATTTGATAATGTTGCTAATGTGGAAGCAGTCATTAACGACAAGCTGGTCGCCGACCGACGTAAAAAGGGCGGGGATCGCTCGTCGACGAAGACAAGTCGTGAAGGGAGCCGTCGCAGCGATTACAACCGGCGCGAGGATCGTCGCAGTGAGCGTGAAGATCGTCGCAAAGATCGAGACGATCGCCGGGGTGACAGCAAAAGCCGGCGTGATGATCGGTACGGGCGTCAGGTCACGATAGTCGATGCCTCCGTCGACGATTTATACGATGCGCTTCAGAACCGGCTGTCGACGACGCCACGCCCTAGGAATGATTACGATGATGGTGATTATGAACGTAATCATTCGGATGAATCTTCACAATCCGGCTCATCTTCAGATGGTGATCACATGGACGTGGCGAATACCGGCTGTCTTCCCGGCAGATCCGACCAGCAATCCCAATTCGCTAGTCGTAAAGACTCATCACCACATCATGCGCGACGTAATGATGACACTCGGCGACATCGCTGGAGTGACAGCAAACGCCGTGGACGATTCGAGTATGGCCCATGTGCTGCTTGCGGTGATCCGCGTCACTCGGCGCACAGGTGCTGGCGTAAATGTCAGTTCTGTGCTCAGGTGCACGCACAAGGACAGTGCGAACACCACAAGTTGTACGAAGAAGCGGTGAAGTTCCTCAAATCCAAGCATGATAAGGATACCCTCCCGTCGGAACTCCAAGGTATTTTCACAAGCAATTTAAACGAACGCGCCCGCCAACTATATCTGGGTTGGGCACCAACGGGCAGCCACAGTTCGCCGAGCCGGCAGTGGAAGCAAACTTTGTGTTTGCCTATGTCCGACAAGGCAAATGGCTAGAATATGAAGATACGAAGGAAATTGAATGTGAATACGACGGAGAACAGAAACCGAGAGGCAGACGAGCCCTACTGAAATCAAGTGGAAGGGTCAGCGAGCCAATCGGGATTATAACAAGCGCAACAGTCGGCGATCCAAGATCAAATCGTCGATATAAGCCGATGAAGTTACTGCCCGAGGAACGCCACGGGTGGTGGTCAAAGAAACAGTTTGATCGACGACGTCGGATGCGTGCGCTTGTGATGGGAGCGGTGAATGACAAAAGGACCAAGATTCTGCTGGATTCAGGCGCTAATATTAGCGCTATTAGCGAGGCGTTCGCTAGGAAACTACGGCTACGACGACGAGTATGTTCCGACATGCAGATCGACATCCAAGGGATCACTAAAGGGAAATTATACACCGACGAGCGAGCGAAAGTCAAGTTAACGCTGGGGTGGGAACTCGTCTATGAGTTCGAGGTGTGGATCATGCCTCACCACGCCGGAGTTGACGTGATCCTCGGTACAGATTTTATGATACCAGCTGGTGTACGATTGGATCTTTTCAGGTCAACGATGAAGAACCCCGAGGAGATCACGGTGCCGCTAGTGCGAAGTCAGCGAGAGATCGATGATGGGACATCAGAGAAGCATATACAAGATAGCCCGTGCGAAACTATGGATGTTCCTTCGGGAGAGGTCGTCGAGTTCAAGCTTCAGCGACGACGACCATGTTTTGTGACGCATGATCTATGGGTTCGACGAACAGACAAGCTGATACCGACGGTGCAGTTCGGCAAGACAGGTCGGGCGAAGAGTGTGAAGCTGACCAATGTGACCGATCATGACGTGGAATGTCCTGCACACTACACATTTGTGTGGTGGGTGCCGCATGGTGACCTACCGATCGAGGAAGGTTTCGTCCAGCTCCACACAAAGAAATACCGCGAGTGGCAAGTTCTCGCTTATGCACTGTCGAAGGATGACCAGCTGTTGACCAAAGAACGCCAGCTCTATGAAGAATGGCTGGCTCGTCAACCTCCTGTGGTCGATCGACTGCACTATGAGACACCAGGAGGGATTCAACAGCGACCAGAAGGTGCCCCACGAGGATTGACGTGCGAGCAACAATGGGAGAAACTCGATGAGTTAAAGGGCATGGAGTCTATCGCTAACGCTGGGGTGACTGACGAGATCTCGTCGAATACAACAGTCAGCGATGAATCAGACGATACAAATCCTGCATTATGCATCGCGGTGATTGACGACGTTGTCGATGGCGAAACGCATCCTCAGCAAATGGCGGGTGTGGATGAGATGAGTTCGACAAGTGAATTAGTAGCGATGGAGATAAGACCAAGGTTAGCGCTCGACGAGTTCAATACTTCTGATTTACTCAACGTGTTACAGAAACAAGCAGATGGTATTAAGGTGCTCGCTGCACGACCAGACTTGATCCGAGGAACGTTTCTCGATGGAATGGGAGGAGTAACAGAACCGGTCTATGTCACTCTTGCTGGTTTGAAAGAGTGCGAGGAGGAAGTGGGTGATTATTCACTCGCCGACCATCCTCTCGATGATCTACGACTACGATACATTGCTTCCGCTGATATGTTGATGAAAGGAGCGGACGAACCAGTCAACGATGAATTTGAACGTGGAGCGAACGATGTTTATTTTGAGGACTATGCTCATGAACTCGCTTTCTTGCCGGACCTCACGACACCAGCATCGACGACGCTGGACTATGAAGGCCCAAATGTGAAGAACCCTTCGCTGGACCCGAGCGCTCAGCTACGGCTTGTCGAAACGCTGCGGAAACATGAACATATCATGATATCAAGCGGGAATGCACTACCACCACCTGCTTATGGAGTAGTATGCGACATTGACGTGAAAGGTCATTCCCCAATCAAGCAAAGAGCTCGACGAATTCCGCTCAAATATTTACGGAAACTGTATGAACTGTTGAAGGGTCTACTAGAAGCTGGGCTCATTGCTTTCTCGAGTAGCCCGTGGGCCTCGCCGATTGTAATCGTGCTCAAGAAGAATGGCCAAGACATACGACTCTGTATCGACTACAAAATGGTCAACGCAATCACACTGATTATGGAATATGCGATGCCTTTAGTCGACGACCTGTTGACCGAGATGGAAAGTTACTTGTGGTTCTGTTCGCTCGACGCTGCTAGCGGGTTCTGGGCGATTATGATGACTATGAGAGCTCGGTGGGTGTCGGCATTCGTGTGCGCTCTGGGTCATTTTGAATGGCTGCGTATGCCGTTCGGGTTAAAAAGTGCCCCCATGATCTACCAACGGATGATTGATAATGCGCTCTGGGGCTATGTACAACCGAAAGGCGGTTGGGAAGCATTCGCCGACCGAATGAGAGCAGCTGAAGCCAAAGCCCAAGCGATGCGGAAAGAGTTTGTTATTCGCTCGGCGACTTCGACAAGCGTAGGACGCAAGGATTTGCGCACCAAATATGAGGCAGATCATCAAGCCCTCGCTGACACTGATCCATTGATGGAACTAATCAATAGTCCCGACGCAGACATGTTCTCAACAGGAGAGTCAGATCAATCCAAGTTGGTACCAGTGTTTCATCGACGGTCATTTGTCGACGATATCTGCTTCGGTGGTAAATCGTTCGACGAGTGTTTAGAGACACTGGACCGGTTGTTATCCCGGTTCGCCGAGTGCAGAATCAGCGTGAGCTTCACTAAGAGCATTTTCGTTCAACCCAAGGTTGATTTTTTGTCGCATGCAATAACGAACAAAGGAATTCAAGCTGATACAACGAAGCTAGCGGCTATCGCTGAACTTCCGTTTCCATCGTCCAAAAAGGGAATGCAATCGTTCTTAGGGGCCCTTAACTATTACGGAAGATTATACAAGGTTTGGCGGCATATGGAGCAGTCCTATATCAGATTAAAGAGGCCGACTTCGAGCCAGGAGGTGATCTGAGCGTGGCTCGCCGAGCATTTGAAGCACTTCGTCAGAAAGTCGCCGACGCCCCGATTCTGCGTCACTTTGATGGGAACAAGGACGTACATATCATGCTGTATGCCAACGAGTGGGCGCTGAGCAGTACGCTAATGCAGATGCACGACGATCTATCGCATCCGGTGCGATTTTGCGGACGTGTTCTTAAGGAAAACGAGTTGAACTATCACCCGGCTGAAAAGGTGGTATTAGCACTGTTACAGCTCCTCAAAGTGAACTACACACTGCTATCGGGCAAGACACTGCACGTATACACGCGTTTCTCGACTCTGGAATGGGTGTTCCAATCCAAGTCCCTGTTTGGGTGGGCAGTGCAGTTCTCAGTACTGTTGTCCCAATGGGATTTAAAAGTCAAAAGGGTACACGAACGTGATATTGAGTTTGCTAAGCTGTTACAGTCGTCGATCACACCATTTGTTGCACTCGACGAAGCAGTCGCCCCACTCGCACCACCACCAAAAGGGTCAGCGACTGTACGACTTGCTCCTCACTTACTCTATGCCCGCATCACACGCGATTACACTGGCTACGTGCTATCGTTTGATGGGTCAGCCAAGACTGAGAAACATGGTGGTTATGGGAGTTGTTCTTGGATATTGTGGCGCTTACCTGCGTGGGACATTGTGATCGCTGCGAGTGCGCACCTCTCATCGACGACAGTCAACATCGCCGAGTATACTGGTATGAACAATGGAGTCAAGGCGGCGATTGACCATGGGGTGAGCGATTTAATTATTGTCGGCGATTCACGGCTTGCAATCCAGCAATCCATGGGGGTGATAGTGTGGTGAAGCAGATAAGAAGTTTTCCGATCTCGATCTCGTCCCGTCAATCAAGATCAAGAGCAATCCCTCTCTACGGTGATCCTCGATATAGTGACACTCACTATAATGACCCAGTGAATGCGTGTGCCATCATCCCTGCCCAAGGCGATTGTACCCACGCGATATCGATCCTGACAGGTAAATATCGATCTTAGCTTTATTATGGGTTTTAAGAAGCCAGTGCGGTATGGATAGCCACAGATGGGAAGTATTGGATATTAACCATTAATTCAGAGTTGTTTTTACCTTCTACTACACAAGTCTTCCTTCTTCTTCGCTATTCCGGGTAGGGATATACAAGATTGGCCCTCCCGACGTCACGCAGGATCAAGATCGACACTAAGTGGAACCCCTACGCCCAGATTGCTTGGCTGGACGTTCGTCAACCCTCAAATCTCAAGAACCCGCTATAGGAAGCGGCAAGCACGTATTGGAAGCTATTGGATAAAGGTCACACACCGACCACAAGACCCCCCGAGCTAAGATCGACACTGGTCAGAGCAAGATCGACCAAGTACAACCAAGATCGAAGCTCGGTAACTACACGGCGCAGCGAGTAGAAGTATCCCCGCTGCTGCCACCTCTCCCGCTGTCCTGTCAGACAGCAAGATCGACAACAAGCGCGTCTAATCGAGATCACCCGAGGAGCGATCTAGTCCCACCGACGGGTACACAAGGTGAGATCAAGTAACTTCACGGAAGATCGGAGTACCCCCTCCGTTAGTCGGCAGTTCGGGCGCAGTGTGCAAGAGGACTCCTGCGATCTTGCGATTTCGCAGAACCACTTCGCCACAATGGTGCGCGTGCCCGGATCTTTGGGTGACTCGGGATTTCACCGTGAGTCCCATGAAGAAGCGCATGCTGATCTTAAATCAGGGAAACCAGCGTCGTTGGAGATCGGATCACCAACAACACCGCTGAATCAAGATCGATCCGCGGATCGGCAGAGCTTTGGGAGGAGCTCTACCGACGGAACAGAGGAAGGTCCGGCTACGGACCTAGAAGAGAAGCCTCTACCTCCTCCCCAGGTCCCTTCGGGGACCCCAGCAGATTCCGACTTGTGTCGCGATCTGCAGGACGAAAGTCCACCGGCGAAAGCCATCCAAACGCTCGTCTCCAAGCCGAGCACAAAAAAGAAGTCAACAAGATCGAAGCCTCTACGGAAGAAGTTGAAAGCACCAGGATCGGATGTTGATGACCAAGACGATCTTAAAACAGTGTGGACTGAGGAGTCCCTCGAGATCGCATACCACAAGAAGGAACTTCACACCTTCTTGATCAAGAACCCCGTTATGCAGATCATCAAGCCGAAGATCATTAGTGATCTAAAAGGCCCAGTGCAGAAACCAACTGCAAGATCGAGCAAGCTAGAAGCTGCGAAGGCGCTACTACAACTGATCAAGGAAGGTGGGATCATCGCAGGATCGTTCGACGCTAATGAGCTATTCGATACGAGGCTCAGTACGATCAACACGGCTTTAATGTCGATCTTCGATCTATTGAAGCCCTTGGTAGGTGAAAAGAATGTAACCTCCAAGGTCGCGACTAGATCAACCGACGACACGCTAATATCATTGCCAGCACTCACATTGGAAGATCAGACAGGAACATCATCACATTACGAGTCGGCGACTGAAGAAGTAGACACTGACAGTACAGATGACCCACCTCGGATGACGCTAGGCCCTTCAGGAGCTGCCATGCTACGGCAGCGTGGAGATCATGAGACCAAGCGAGTGACGAATGGCATCGCACCAAACATGACACAAGGATCGAATGCGAAGTTGGAATCGTACTTCCAAGCGGCTATGAGCCGATTCTTGAAGGAACAACAAGGCCCTATCAACCCCGCGATCTTAGCACCAGCAGAAGACCGAGATGTGGATATGGAGTCTGTGGGGTCGCTAGATCGACATCCAAGTCCTCATGAATACGACCCAGACGATCTCGATCTTGATCCTCCTAGACGTGCGACTGTAGCATCAGCATCAGCCACGGCCACCGGAAGATCGACAAGTGTTCCACGCATACGAGTATCTGCCATGTCTGAACTCAAGGAGTTCGCGGGGAGAGAAGGGGACGAAGATCGAGCCAGGGCCTGGCTCAGCAAGGTAAAGTCTGCCTTTATGCGAGATCAAGCCCCTGACGAAGAAAAGTGTCTGGTGTTCGGCGATCTCCTCGCAGGATCGGCGCGAAACTGGTATCGACAGCTTAGTCGCACAACACGCAGTACCTGGAAGGATCTACTCAGTAGCTTCCAAGTTCAATATTGTGGACGAGGAGTGTCAGTCGCGAGGCAATATTACCATGCGCGCAAGAGATCGGACGAATCTCCGCTGGAGTATTTGTACCGGCTCAATGTGGCAGGGCTCAGGGCCCGCCTCCAGATCAAGGATGGACCTTCGGAAGTTCGACGTGAACACGTGGAGCACTTCATCGAAACTCTTGATGACCGCGATCTTGCAGATCACTTGGCCCTACTAAGAATCCCAGACGCTGACACCCTGGAGGAAGCACTTCGATCTCGGCAACGAGCGAAAGCACGACAGAGCAGGGCCGTTTATGGATCAATCAAGCCTCGTCAGAAGAACAACAGCGCAGCAGCCCCGTCTTCTTCAACTCGGGCCGTCAGAGCCGTCAAGGCGATCTCAGACAGCAGCGAGTCTGAAGAGGATTCCAGTGGATCGGATGGCGAAGCAAGATTACGTCGTGTCTACCTCGCAGCATCTGGAAACAACGAAGGGCAGCAAGATCAAGGTCAAAGGAACCAAGATCACAGTCGCTCGGAGACCGGAAACAAGACCGGAAACAATCGTGCGCAACAAGATCGACATGATATAGGTTCGCCACCTAAGCGATGCTCGCACTGTGGGTCGCGCAAACATAGCGATCTTGGGTGCTGGGGACGTCTGACGTGTGAGAAGTGCGGTCGTAAAGGACATCCCTCAGATCGCTGCCTATTCACATGCAAGGCATGTGGTGACATCCACGAAGCGGGAAAATGTACCATGGAGGAATTTTACAATTTGATCCGACAATGGTACAATCCTACCAAGCACGCCGGGATGTTGCCAGAGACGGCGGAGAAGATGTTAAACTAGGACGCTCGCCGGTTTGGAAACCGGTACGAGACGAGCGTTCTAGCTATTGCATTTATGCATATGTCGAGAAACAATCGGAGGCAACAGTTAATCAGCTGATCAATCCGATCGACAATACATGTGATCTTCTGGAGAAATCTACCGCTACAGTGTCAAGTATACGCCAGATCGATGAACATGCAAGATCGAGTGTGACGATGGCCTTGAGATTTCCCCTGGGGAATCGCGAGGTTACTGGAAGTATCATGTTCCAGACAAGAAGTTCAAGCAATCTAAGGCTATGGGGAAGATCAACAACAAAAAAGCAACTTTGCTATTTGACAGTGGTGCCGAGGTGTCCATACTGGATGCCACCTTTGCTCGTAAGGTCAGGTGCCACATTGATGAGAACCAAACGTTGGAATGTGAAGGTGTTGGACGATCTCCATATAAGATCGAGGGACGTACTCGTCTCAAGATCACGCTGGCAGGATCGCTAGTGTACTTCTTCGATGCATGGGTAGGTCCGCCCACTGGAGGTCAAGATCTGATACTAGGAATGGACTTCATGGTGCCAGCGGGTATCCGCCTCGATCTCGCTGATGGGACAATATGTCTACCCGATGAAGTCCGCCTTCAGATGGCTGGTAGGCGTCCTCTTTACGGTGACAAGGTAGAACATGTGTGCTGGAAGGATCACTACTGGATCGATGTCGGACAGACGGCCGAAATCAGGCTACGAGGTCAGATGTCTAGCCAGTATAAGCTATGGGTCACCAGGGGAGATCGATGGGTACCAACGATCACAGTCGGACCGGGAAAGACACGTTACCTACAAGTGACCAACATAAGTGATCGCGCATTAACTCTCCACGAAGGATCGAGAGTCGCGATGTGGCTGAGTGGAGATCGTATTCCTCGAATTCCGGGATATGTGTCTGTCGGGTCGAGGAGGTACGCCGAATGGCAAAATCTCGCATATCAGGCAACTACGGATGAGATCAGCGAAGCGAGTACCAACGAGCAGATCACCGAGCCAATGGTGGAGCGTCCCGAGTACGTAACACCAACTGCGATCTTACCACGGCCGGTAAAAGCCATCCACAATGTCAAGATCGCAGGGGACGGGGACGCAAGCCCACCGTCAATCGAATGTACATCTGACCAAGGCAAGATCGACCCTGCTAGCAGTAATGATATTCGCATCAAGGTCGCGGCAGACATAAGCGATCCTACGATGGATGATGAAGTTTGTATCAAGGAAGGGGGAGCTTATTCGCAGAAGATGTGGAAGATCAAATGGCTGTGCTACCAGAAGTGAGCGCGACCACGGAAGAAGTCAAGATCGACGATTATCTTCAAATAGGTTATGCCAATACCAACACCCAGGAGGAGATCGAACGTCTTGTGCAGATTATCTGGAAGCGGAAGCACCTTCTTATCGGAAAGGGCAATGCCTTACCACCAGCAGCGAAGGGAGTGGTATGCGACATAGATGTGGGGAATGCAAAGCCAGTCGCTCAACGTTGTCGCAAGGTGGCGATACAATTCCGCGAAAAGTTATATCAACTAATCAAGGGACTACTATCTGCTCGAATGATCCGACACTCGACCTCTCCTTGGGCTTCACCCATAGTTGTGATTATCAAGAAGAATGGGATCGACATCCGGTTATGTATCGACTACCGCCTGGTTAATAGTCTGACAAGGCTCATGGTGTATCCCATGCCTCTGATCAATGATTTGCTGGATGATCTCTCTGGTATTGTTCTTTGGATATGGCCAGCGGTTTCTGGGTAGTGACGGACAGAGCCCGATCGATCTCGGCATTCTTTACCCCATTTGGACTGTTTGAGTGGAATCGAATGCCGTTCGGACTTAAAAACGCTCCCCAGATCTACCAGAGACTCTTAGACAATGCACTATATGGATTCGTGAAGGTGACCCAAGATCAAGATCGATCTGACCGGAAGGACGTATTCGAGACAGGAAACCTGATCTAGAGAGAAATGAGTCAGTGTTGGGACGTCGATCTTACATCGACGACATACTGGTAACCGGAAGATCGTGGGACGCGTTATGCGAAAAGGTGGAAAAGCTGCTGGATGCCTGCGACGAGTGGAATCTGTCCATCAGTGTCGCCAAAAGCTTCTGGGGTCGGCAAAAGGTGGACTATCTAGGACATCGTGTATCAGCTGATGGTTTGGAGACACATCCAAAAGATTTGTCGGCTTTACAAGAATTACCGTTTCCCACCAACCTAAGATCGATGCAATCATTCTTGGGAAGTCTCAACTACTACAGTCGATTTATTGAAGATTTCGCGATCTACGCATCAGTTCTGTACGAACTACGCGAAGCGGATTTCTACGAGATCGCTCGAAGACAAAATCGACTGGGGACGATGAGAATGTTGCTACAGAAGAGGGTAACACGTGGACTGAGGCTAGGACAGCGTTCGCCACATTAAAGAACAAGATCGTGAATGCTCCGATCTTACAACACTTTGATGTGGATCGACAACCGGTGGTGGTAGTATACGCCAGCAAGTGGGCGATCTCAGCTGCCTTGATGCAAGAACACGACGGGGTGTACAAGCCAGTAACTTTCACTAGTCGCACGCTCAAGCCGAATGAGATCAACTACGGTATGGTCGACAAGGAAGTGTTGGCTTTGCTCAGGATACTAGACACCTGCTATACTCAACTCGTGACAAGATCGATTAAAGTATTGACGCGCCACTCCACATTGGCATGGTTACTTCACTCATCTGGATTGCAAGGACGGTTAGGACGATGGGCTGCACTTCTATCAAGCTGGACCCTTGAGATCGTCAAATGTACCAGAGGAGAGGATGAGATCTTAGGCGTGATCGCGGCAAGTATTACGCCCCGCAAGGAAGTGGACTCGATCTTGATTTCGATCGCTCCCAGGAAACAACCGCGACAAGTGATCTCGATGCCACCTCCAACAGTGGACCAGACGAGAGATTACTAGTTGTTAGCTTTGATGGATCAGCACGTGTGAAACGGAGTGGCGGAGCATACAGTGGAATAGTGTGGAGCCTACCAGAATGGACAGTGATCTCAGCAGCTTCGAAGTATCAGCTCGATCTTACGGTAAATGAGGCTGAGTACCATGGTCTGCTTCTGTGCCTCGATCTCCTGTCAGATATGGACAGGGGACGCCTGATTATCTGTGGAGATTCTAACTTGGTGATCAGACAAATGAAGGGTGAGATCGAGTGCAAAGCCCCGGGGTTAACGTTGTTACGGCAGCAGGCACTGGAACGTCTCCGATCTTGGCCCAACCATGAGTTCCTTCATATGAAGCGAGATTGGAACCAAAGCGCAGATAGTCTGGCGAGTGCTGCATTACGTCGCGAAAGTGGAGTGGTGATTGTCACGGAAGAGGAGCGCCAAGATCTTATGACTCTTAATAGATTGGAGGAGTTGCTAATAGCTAAGGACGATGCAGCTACAGTCAAGATCGCTGCTGTCACAAGATCGCGTAAGAAATGTCGACCTCAGGTGTTACAAGAAGAGATTGTGCAAAGAATGAGGATGGAGCGTATTAGCCGAGCGCAAAATGAGGAAAAATGGATCGTCGATCTTAAGGCCTACCTGCGAGGGGACGTACAAGATCTTACTTCGACTGAAGCGAAAAGCTGTTCTAAGATCGCAGATCGCTATGAGACGGATGAGTCAGGATTATTGTTCTATTTTCCGCCGACCAAGCGGTCCGACGAAGATCGCGATCTTATGGCTAAGCTTGTGGTGCCCGAAACATTGCAAAGCGATCTTATGCACCACTATCACACAAGTTTGGAAGGTGGTCACCAAGGTATTGGACGGACATACCACAAGATCAGAGCTCACTTCCACTGGCGCGGACTATATCAGAGTGTGCAACGCTACGTGGGTCAGTGCATAGATTGCGAGACGGGAAAAGGACGGCCTACGATCCATGGGGAATCGCCTGGGAATTTACAAGCTACGTACCCGTTCCAGATTATCGGTATGGATCACATACCGTCACTACCAAGATCACACAAAGGAAACACTGAGCTATTGATCTGGATCGATCTATTCACTGGATATGTGATCGCGAAAGCCAGCGCATCAAGAACAGCCCAGAATGTCGCCGAGAACTATGAGGAATGTGTTTTCCGCCGGTTCGGTGCAAGCGAGGCTATCCGACATGACCGAGAACCCGGTTTTATGTCTGACTTCTTCAGATCGTTCAACAAAATCGTGGGACAGAGACAGCGAGCAACAATGGCATACCGCCCGCAAGCAAACGGTACAACCGAACGGATGGTGGGAACATTGACACGTGCAGTAAAATGTATGTGGAGGATGTCGACCAGCGAGATTGGGATGAATATGCTGAGCGCCTCACCTTCGCACTCAATACTGCCCAAGATCGCGTCCGAGGAGATACTCCATTTTATCTGTTACATGGCTGGGACCCTCGATCTACGCTAGAAGCAATGGTACCATTAGGATCGACGAGAAGGCGAGATCGTGAACCCCGCCGATGGCGATACCGGATACAGAAGCAATATCAACAAGCACGTGAACAAGTGAATGAGAGATTACGTGTTGCGATCCAAGAAAGGTCAGATCGACACAATGAAACGGCCGACCACATGAGATCGAAGCTGGAACTCAAGTGTGGCTGTATCTAGATCGAGTCAAGGAAGGATATGCACGTAAGCTGGCACATATGTGGCACGGCCCTTCCGTGTGTTGGAACTGGTGGGAGAACATGCAGTACGTCTTGAGATCGCCGGTACCGAATACCGACTTTCCCGGTGGTACATGTCTCTAAGATCAAGCCTGTACGACAATTCCCAGATCGTCCCAAGACGCGGTTGACAATACAAGATCAAGATCGATTCGACTTTGATGAAGCCTTGTTACCTGAAGACAGCTGGGTACGAGATCTAGATACCGACGAATATGAAGTTGAGAAGATCGTAGACATGAGATCGGGGAAGCGCACGCGATATGGACGTACATTGCGCGAATTCTTGGTGCACTGGAAAGGATATGATGAACCGACATGGGTGGATGAAGCCGATCTTAATTGTGGAGCTCTACTGTATGACTTTTTGCGAGATCGAACGAATCGAAATCGATTCGAGGTCATGCAATCACATGAGGAGCTATGAGGAGGCGAGATCGTGAAGTGAGTTGGTCACCTCACGAAGAAACAGGTAGAGGATCTATCGGACAGCGATAGATCAGGTGGACGGTGGTGAATATGATACATGTGAACCGACTAGATGACCATGAGTCACTAAGATCGAAGGCGTTAATATCTTAAGAACGACGCATAAAAGGAAGAAAATCGCGAAGAAGAAATGGATTAATTAAGAGGTTAAAGCACTGCTATGTTGGAGGCTGGCTGAGAGGAAGGTGGCACGTTGACGAACTTGTCCTGAAGACGAGGAATACGCGTCGCTGGATGATCCGTAGAAGACTGGCGATATTGCAGACGCCAGGGTTCCGCAAGATCAACGGCGGACAACACATCCTCCAGCGACGCAGCAGACACATCCGGATACCAGATCTTGGGGTGACGTGGCTTGGGGAAATGCAGGAAGAAAGGATCCAGCAAGATATCCAGATCGCAATACTGTTGACGCAGAGCCGGGATGAGATGTCGAAACAAGAACTGCTTCCAGGCGGCTCCAGCCCGAGATCGACGCTGACGACGACCTTCATGGTAGGCTGATAAGGCTGCGTCCGCAACGCACATGTCGTCCGAGATCGGCAGGAAGTGACTGGACTCCCAGAGCGCCTGGAGATGCTTCTCCTCATATTCCAAGTACTTCTCACAAAACCAGGAGGCATGAAATCGACCATGAAAGAGAGGGGTCCCTCGGTGGATTCCAGAGATGCCCATGGTGGAGGATTGAGAGACATGAGAGCATCCACAGCAGGGCCCGTGACAAATCTTCGATCTCGACCCGAGAAGGTGTTGCTGAAGGAACCACGTCAGGAAATAGCCATTCGGAAACACCGAGCAAAAGGTGGCTCAACACCTTGGTGTTCAAGGTGGAGATGCTCAAGTGGCTCACGCGGTCGACATCCCAAGGGAAGACGTCCGCTGAGCGAAATAGACGCCTGGTGATCAAGCTGGGAATCCACTCTGATCTTGGAACCTTGGGGTGTGGCGGAGTCAAGGTGATGGCCTCGGAGGACTGTCGAATATCCAGGAGTGATTTACCCGCACTGGATTCAAGATCACTGTCATCAGGGGCGGAATTGGGACTACCCATAGGAGGATCGACCTCCGGAGACTGCTCGGATGGGTCGTCGGAAGGAATATTGTCACTTCCCTCGCCACCCAAGTCGATAGGATGGCCGGCAGTCCCCGAAGCACCCTGAGCTGCTCCGGATGGCTTGGATCGACGAAGATCCGAACGAGATTTAGCCAAAGCGGCTAACATCTCAGGATCGTCCGCGTCGTCGTCCTCAGGAGAACCGCTTTCCTGCTCAGGAGAGCCGTCTTCTTGCTCGATCTCGGACCCTTGAGGAAGATCAGGAGAGCCGCCGTCCTGCTCAGGAGACCCATCTTCTTGCTCGATCTCGGACTCTTGAGGGAGATCAGGAAGTTCAGGTTCGGGGACGTCAGGATCCGGACCCTCGGAGTCAGGAAGATCATCAGGAGACTTGGAGGACGAAAGATCGAGTCGCCGAGTCTTGCGAGATCGCGGTGGGGATGACTCCGACCCAGATCGAGGACGTGTCAGACTTGCAGGAGTCGGAAGAGCGACGTCTTGATTGAGAGAACGGGCCACAGCCCAGAATCGACTATAGGCGTCCGTATAATGAGCAGAGAGAGCAGCATGCTCAACGCGTAGAGCAGCAAGCTCACGCTTCTGACTCACAAATTGATGATCAACTTGGGAGCTGGCAGTCTGAAGATCGGCAACTTGCTGCTCCAAGCGGGAGATGTTGGCCCTCATAGAATCAACATGATTCCCACGAGCGCGAAGTTCCGCCGAGCCTTATCCAGACGCTCAGACGAAGACGCTACCTTCGCCACCGCTTGATCTCGCTCAGATTGAGCCTCATGACAGCTCGTGCGAAATTGATCCCTTTCCTCCTGGAGCCGAGCGATCCGGCGATCTTGCGCGCTGATCTGACGCTGGAGTTGGAGAGCCGCCGCTTCTAGTGAAGCTTCTGACCGTTCCAGGGCCTGACACCGCTGCTGAGCCGTAGATAATTCTTGATCTCGGTCTTTCAAGTGCTGACGGACCTCCAGCAGCGATTGATCTTGGGTTTGATCGCGCTGACGAGCAGCAATCAGTTCCTGATCTTGATTAAATAAGAGTCGGGCGAGCGCAGTGGGAGGCGGGGAACCAAGATCGGGATGACTGGTTAGAGCAGCCAGTTGAGCTTGGAGGTTCTGGACTTGGCGCTTCAGAGTGTCGATCTCGTCTTCCAGACATAAGATCGTACTCTTAGAGGTGGCCTGCAATTCGTCGTAAGCTTCCCGAAGCTTAGAGACCCTGTCTAGCTTCTCTTCAAGTTCTTCGACCGTGGATTTGCTCTCTGCCAGCTCGGCGTTAGAATCCTCCAATGCCTCGATCAGTGCGTCATACCGATCTTGACAGAACTTAGCGAACGGCATGGCCTGAGATCGGAGGTGATCCAAATGTCGATGAAGATCGCCCATGTGACGAAGAGAGTCCACGTGAGCGTGTTGAAGATCCTCATGGTCATCCTGCAATTGGCGGAAGATCGACTCACGACTGATGATGTCTTCCACACCTCGTAGAGAAGCTTGAACGTCTCGGAGCGACGCTCGAACGGCTTGTAGATCCACATGAGATCGATGAACATGAGCCGTCGGCGCGGAACGCAACCGACGACATTCCGGACATGACGAATGAGGGTTGGGTGGTGAATTGGAGGACGCGTCAGAATCGACTGCAGCGGCTGCCACCGCGAGTAGACCCAATTGGCCCGGTGGCATAGTCGATCTTGGGGTAGATGAAGGATTGGAGGCTTGATCTTGAACCATGGAGGAGGATAGGCTGGAAGGAGATGCGGTGCAGCGAGCGAAAGCAGTTGTGCTGCTACCACTCGCGCAGGGGACGGTTGTGGTGAAGCAGATAAGAAGTTTTCCGATCTCGATCTCGTCCCGTCAATCAAGATCAAGAGCAATCCCTCTCTACGGTGATCCTCGATATAGTGACACTCACTATAATGACCCAGTGAATGCGTGTGCCATCATCCCTGCCCAAGGCGATTGTACCCACGCGATATCGATCCTGACAGGTAAATATCGATCTTAGCTTTATTATGGGTTTTAAGAAGCCAGTGCGGTATGGATAGCCACAGATGGGAAGTATTGGATATTAACCATTAATTCAGAGTTGTTTTTACCTTCTACTACACAAGTCTTCCTTCTTCTTCGCTATTCCGGGTAGGGATATACAAGATTGGCCCTCCCGACGTCACGCAGGATCAGATCGACACTAAGTGGAACCCCTACGCCCAGATTGCTTGGCTGGACGTTCGTCAACCCTCAAATCTCAAGAACCCGCTATAGGAAGCGGCAAGCACGTATTGGAAGCTATTGGATAAAGGTCACACACCGACCACAAGACCCCCCGAGCTAAGATCGACACTGGTCAGAGCAAGATCGACCAAGTACAACCAAGATCGAAGCTCGGTAACTACACGGCGCAGCGAGTAGAAGTATCCCCGCTGCTGCCACCTCTCCCGCTGTCCTGTCAGACAGCAAGATCGACAACAAGCGCGTCTAATCGAGATCACCCGAGGAGCGATCTAGTCCCACCGACGGGTACACAAGGTGAGATCAAGTAACTTCACGGAAGATCGGAGTACCCCCTCCGTTAGTCAGCAGTTCGGGCGCAGTGTGCAAGAGGACTCCTGCGATCTTGCGATTTCGCAGAACCACTTCGCCACAATAGCTTGTCGGAAGGAGACTCTACAAGTGCAATTGACGCGCCATAAAGAGCTCACAGCACAGATCAACTCAGTTAGATACCTTCACGCGATCAGAGCATACAACGCTTCTGCAGACTCACTAGCCACAGAAGCGTTGGAAAACCAAGTCACCAAGATTGTGCTCAGCGAGACAAGGAAAGCAGAATTAAAAGCATTGAACCGCATACCTGAGGTATTGTACGCCGACGATCAAGCGGCCACGGAAGCAAAATTGAGTCACTATCCTGATCAAATAGTTGGTTGAGGGGAGAATTCGGCCTACCATCTATTGAAACGTAACCCAAGCAAAACAAAGGTCAACGAACCACCACAAATCACAGCTACAACTCCAACTCGAAGCCAGACACGGCAAGTGCGGTTTGTTGACCCTAACACTGCCAGAGCATCTCGGGGGCTCGACGCCGACGTCGATGGATCGAGGTCGACGAACCAAGAAATGGTGTACGACGCACTAGCCGTTCAAGCAGAACGAATTCGTCGAGTTAAAGTTGCCCAAGACGAAGAAAGGAGGTGGGCTGACTTGAAACATATCTCCGTGGGAAAGTTGATTCGCTGAGTTTCAAGCGAGCGCCAACGCAAGTAAATTGGCAGACCGATTTGTAATCGACGAAGATGAGTTGCTGCAGTATATAGGCAAAGGTCGTAAGATGGGAGGCAGTGACAAATTTGAGACCCAGCTACGACTGGTAGTGCCAACCACTATGATCGACGAGGTTTTACAAAGCTGCCATGATTCTATCGAAGGTGGTCATCAAGGAATTACGCGCCCTATCAGCGAGTCAAAAGGACTACTATTGGGTTGGGTTGTATGCTACAGTAGCACGCCATGTTCGCCGCTTGTGTGAGATTGCAGCACCAGCAAGGCAAGCCGCATTAAAGGGTTACTCGCCGGGGAATGTACTCGCCGATCGACCTTCCAGATCGGTCTCGATGGACTTTGTCACACCTCTTCCGCGTACTCGTCGAGGAAATACATCTCTACTCTTGTTTCAGTGCTCGTTCACCGGTTACATAGTAGCCAAAGCTATGACAGTACCAAGGCTCAAGACGTGGCAGACGTTTTCGAGGAGTAGGTGTTCCGAGATTTGGTGCACCATCTATGATCAGGCATGGTAGGACCCCCGCTTTATGAGCAAGACCTTTGAAGCGTTCTCTGCAATTGATTCAATCGCGCTCAAGAGCAACATTAAGCTATCGACCGCAAGCTAACGGTCAGCAAGAAGTCGGTGAAGTCAGTGATCCAGACAGTGAACGTATACGTGGAGGACCCCTTGCAGCAAGACTGGGATGATATCGCCGAGAGATGGCATACGCCATCAATAACTCAATGGACACAACAAGGAAGGAAACACCATTCTACCTAGTTCATGGGTGGGATCGCGCAGTCAACCCTTAGGCGATGACTAGCTCACTAAGACTCGGCGACGGGGATCGAACAGATGTCAGCCAAGTGGAGACGGGAGGCTAATCGACAACATGAGATAGCACTGGCATGGCTAAGCATTACCAAGCTACTGAGAAAGCTCGACGAGCTCAAGAACACAATAAAGCACCTCGGTCGACTAGAACAGCTCGCCATACCTGTCGGCGAACGAATGACGCCAACGAGAAGGAGAAATGGACGAATCGGACGAGGCACCAACTCATCGATCGTTATTTGAACCGGGCAGTCGAGTTGTGCTTTTCATGGAAAGGGTGAAGCCTGGTCTAACAAAGAAGCTGGCTCATCGATGGCATGGCCCCTTTCGCATCAAACGTAGGTTGAAGAATTTGCCTACGAGCTTGAGCTTCCAGACAAAGCAGGATATCGCTTCTACTGTCGTCCATGTGTCGAGACTCAAGCCGTAAATGAAGACGATCGGCGACCCACTGCTGAACTGATCGATGGTCTTGGACAAGATGACCGTTTCGATTTCGACGAGGAACTGCTACCGGAAGACAGCTGGGGAGCCGGAAGCGAGGCGATGATAGTATATCGTCGAGTCCATACTTGACGATCGCTGGCCGATTTCTACCAGTACAGGGCGCACACAGCGAGAATTCTTGGTTAAATGGCAAGTTTACGAAGAGCCAACATGGGAACCGGTGTCGAATTTGTCGTGTGGAGGTATTCTGTTCGATTATCTTCTCCGGAGGAAGCGTGAGAATCGTTTCCAAATGGTTCAAGTTGCTGACGAGAGTTAGTATGCTGAACGAACGAGAGTGAATCTCTCGATGATGGGTACAGGTCATCGAATGGAGATTTGAGCTACTGTACCACATGACGACCTCAGCGACAGTGGGTACAGGCTGTCGTTGAGAGTATTGCGACTGTACCAAAACATTACATAGGTAAATTCATTTGACATGTTATGGAGATGAAATGGAGAAAATAGGATTGAATTACGACACAAATGTGGTGTAGCGGGACCAGCAAAATCTGCGAGATCGCTAGATCCAACTTCCCACCAATGCCCGGACACCGACTAACGAAGGGGGTCCTCCGATGATCCGTGATCTGCTGAACTTGCTCACCTTGTGTACCCGTCGGTTGGGCTGAATCTTCCTCTCTTGGTGACTGCTAAGTTGCTCGATTGGTGTTGATTGAACGTCTTGGCGTGACGTTGGGGTCGTAGAGTGGCGTGGAAGTCTTCACACCACTCGCCAGTAGTAGATCTGGAGTCCAAGCGATTAGATCAAGCTTGGATCCGGCGGCCTAGATCTGGATCCGGCCTTGTAGTAGTTCCTTTGTAGTAGATTCCCTTTACGCGGGGTCCTTTGATTGCTTGGCGCTTCCTATAGCGTGATCTTGATCGTTGAGAAACCGAAGATCTACCGGCTAAGCAATTAATACCGGGATCTTGGATCTGCACTTAGGGTAGGATACTAGGAGGTTGGATCTAGCCAATATATTATCTAGATATTATCAACCACCCTAGATCTATACACCTAAATCGCTATTAATAATACCGTAGGGCCAATGTAGTTCCCGTTTCCAGGCGCGTAGCGAAGCACTTGTGTCGTACGATGCAAATTCGGTTCTGATTTGATGTTAAGACCTATCCCATCCTGTGTCCTATCCTTAACGACACATCGGACTAATTACGCTATCCTGATCCTTGTCCTTTCTTGTCCTCCCCATCCTGGCAGTCGACATCCTTGCAGATCACCTGGATCTGAACCATAAACATTAGATCACTAGTCGCAATTGTTTGGTGATCTGGCCTTCTCTTCTCTCCAATATCGTAATCATCCCCCGTAATGTCCAGATCACACTTCTCCCGAGTCAGATCATGCCTTAATAAAGCTAGATCACGCTGATCAATCTCAGATCGGCTAGATCTCCTTGATCCTGTTGATCTAGGGTTTCCATGCACGATCCGGTGACAAACTTCGTGATAATCATAATTATAACATATCCGAGCTTATTCCATGCCGTTAACCCCCCAATCATCGTTCATCTTTGTCATAATATCCCTAGATCCCGATCACTCGGATCCGCCTATGGATCTAGGTTCATGAGCCTTGATCCAAGTTCCCTGCATGGACCTGCATATACGAACCGATCTGGTCTTCACGGATATGGATTATCACCCTAGATCTGGACATCTAGGCTTGGATCACCAGTTTCCACAGTGTATTATAACATACGGTTGCACCCGTATTACAATCACGCCAGTCCCACATCATCCATATCCATACGAGATCTTCCCAGCTCTTCGGATCTGGATACATGTATATATCGTATGTCAATACTCTATCACGTCCCACTCAAGGTGTCACTAATCTCATCAATCTTATCTTATCCCTCAACCGGATCCACAACCAGATCCACCCACATCAGCTCGTCATCTACTCCAATCACATCACGTCAGGTCCGATCACGTCCAAATCGGATCTTTCCTGGATACTCCATGCCAAATCTTTCAAATCCACTTCACACAGCCGCCTCCTGGTCGTCAGTTGTAGTTGCCAACAACAACTTCACTGCGTCCATTCTGCAAATCACCTCCTCTCGAGGCGGAGGATGAGTCCATGGACGAAGAGGACGAATCTGAGTTTGATCTGGGTGGAGGATCTACGGAGGAAGATCGCCCTCCCCAGATCAGCCTCAACTCCGCCCTCCAAAGGTGCTGGACCTAGTCAATCATCGCGCGAGGTGATTGAGTCGGATCCGGATCCGATGAGGAGGAGGAGGAGGAGGAGAACGCGGAAGTGGCCGATGACCTCTATGAGGCTCAAACATTGATGGCCATTTCCCAATCCCGATCTGAAGCCGCCGTCGAGATCATGCGTCTCCCCAACGCCGATCTGCAGCCGGATCGCGCGGATCTCCTGGTGGATCCGGCGATTCGAACTCTGATGCTGGATCCGGAGATCAGGGCAACGGATCCGGCCCCACAGGCGGATCTGGTCCGGCCAATCCGCCCCCTGGACGTCGGCCTCCTCGGATCACCTTCGTCCCTCAGGTTCCATTCCCTGAGGGTCGGTGTATCCCGGTCGGCGGATTGTCCGAGTTATGGCTGCCGCCGACATAGATCCGTGGATCGAGTCCGGTTGGCAAATCAAACCTTGATCGCCATGACCGTGAACTTCCTGTTCCCGATCTTACCATTTCGGCCCGACTGGATCTTCCCTCACCGGCCGACGATCTTCACCTCTCCGACTGCTCCTGCGTTCTGTGGTCATCTGATCACGGAGGCCAATGTTAAGGCCTTGCAAGCGGCGGAGCCATGGCGGGTGATCCGAAACACCTGCCCCCGATCTCTTTCGAGGCCGATGTTGGTGGTCGACTCGGGATCTTCCTCCGACAGTACCGTGATTTGAAGCTTCGAGCTGATCGCGTACTGGGAGTCGACACATAAGTTCCCGATCACCGCTGCTATGATCGCACAGTCGCCATGGCTGGGATCCTTCGCCAAGCAGCGCAATAACCGCAGATCACACGCCGGAAATCGATGGAAGCGCATGTTGCTCACGTTGATCCAGGCTATGATCGAGGGGTGGTGTGATCTGGATCTACTCTTGGATCCATTCTTCCTCCACTTCCCAAAGCGGACTGATGAGGTGGCTTGGTATCCCGGGATCGAGGCCAGACGTGCTAATCTGGCCGATCCTCAGCTTAATCGCCGGGAACCCGCCGATCTGCTGGAGGCGTTACCGAGGCCGACACAGCGGATCCCTGGCGCAACCACTATCGGGATCACACCGCGGATCACCCAGCGCGCCATCTCCCTCGTCTGGATCGTAAGTTCTTCGGTCTTCAAGTGGCGCAACACCGACCAGTAGCTAGATCGTAGTGATTAGCTCTTCGTGCGTGATCTATATCTTTTCATAACATCCTTCAATATATGTCCGATGATCTTGACTTGTTGCTTCCCATTCACCTTGATCCGCCTTCATAGAGTCATGACCGACCTGATCCACCAGGATCTCTGGATCTCGAGACTTGATATCTTCATTGTCATCGCATTCCACATATATATATGCATACTCCTTCCACCGATCTACATCCTTCATGTAGATCCTTCAACCGATTTCACCACGACAACAACCAGCTTGTTGTCGTTGATTGCGACCTCACGATCCCTCGTGAGATTGCATCACACCGAATCGATTATGATTCGTGCGATCCCGCAGAAACTCGTGCAGCAGAGCGCCACAGTTGAGATCTGCTTCATCCACCCAAGTCGGATCATCATATCCTCGCCAATGTACGAGGAATTCTCGGTAGATCCGTCCATATCTCGTTCTTCTCCCTGATCTCATATCTGTGATCTTCTCCACTTCATACTCATCGGGATCGCGATCTTGGATCCAGCTATCCCCTGGTAATAGATCTTCATCAAAATCTAGACGATCTTGACTTCCCACATTGAGTCGCATTAGTGGTCGATCTGGATATTCTTTCACTAGCTTCAACTTGTTCACATGTACCATAGGGAAAATGTGATATCCGGATCCGGCGATCTCCAATTTCACCGCATGTTCTCCAACTTTCTCTATAATCCGGAATGGTCCATGCCACAAGTGTGCCAACTTCTTAGCGTATCCCTCTTTCACGCGATCGAGATATAACCACACTCGAGATCCACCTCGATCTGATGCGGGCGGATCTCCTGGTTGTGTAGATCCGCTCGATCTGAGATCGCCTCTCGCAGTCGTTGATTAACCTGTTCTCGAACCTGTTGATAATAACGCTGGATCTGATACCTCCACCGTCGTGGATCCCGATCATGTCTTCGCGTACTTCCCACCGGGATCACCGCTTCCAATGTGGATCTAGGATCCCACCCATGTACCATATAGAAAGGTGTTTCTCCTCGGATCCGATCATGCGCGGTGTTGATCGCGAAGGTAATCCTCTCGGCATACTCGTCCCAATCTCGTTGATCCAGATCCTGCACATACATCTTAATCGCCCGAGTTGTGGTTTGGACCATCCGTTCTGCAGATCCGTTAGCTTGGGGGCGATATGCCATTGTGGCACGTTGACGTTGACCCAAGATCTTATTAAACGCTCGGAAAAAATCGGACATAAATCCTGGTTCACGATCATGCCTAATCGCTTCGCTGGCCCCAAATCGTCGGAAGACACATTCTTCGTATGATTCGGCGACAGTCTGAGCAGTCCTTGATGAGCTGGCTTTCGCGATCACATATCCAGTGAATAGATCTTCAAAGATCAATAATTCTGTATTCCCTTTGTGCGATCTGGGTAGCGACGGGATGTGATCCATAGCTATGATCTGGAAAGGATACGTTGCCTGAAGGTTACCTGGCGACTCTCCTTGGATCCGAGGTTTACTTTTGCCGGTCTCACAATCCACACACTCACCCACGTATCTTTGGACACTCTTATACAGACCTCTCCAATGGAAGTGATCCCGGATCCGCTGATAAGTTCGGCCGATCCTTGATGTCCACCTTCTAGGCTCACATGGTAGTGATGTAATATGTCCTGATGTAGGGTTTCCGGGATCACTAGTCGCATCAGCTTATCTCGATCTGCATCCGTCGGTCTCATGGAGGGACAGTAGAACAGTAGATCATGGTGATCCAAATCATAATCAGCTGCTAGATTAGCATATGATTTGGCTTCTTGCTGAGTCAGATCTTGTAGATCTCCGTTCAGATACTTCTTCAATCCCGAGATCCACGCCTCCTCGTCTTGGGCTTGTCGGATCCGATCGATCCTGAGATCTCGAACTATTTCCTCCCGTAATGATCGCGGATCCGAAATCGTCCGCGTCGTAGATCGCAAGCCTGATCGAGTCACTACCGCCGTGATCTGGGCCGCCTGATCCGTCCTCTTGACTACCAATACCTCATCCAATCGGTTCAACGTGATCAGATCCTGCTTATCCTCATCCGACTCGATCTTCACTCCACCTTGTCGCTGTAGCGCTGCACTAGCCAAACTGTCCGCACTGCCGTTCCAATCTCGTTTCACATGCACAAGTTCGTGATCTGGCCAGTCCCTCAGACGATCTAAAGCTCTTTGCTTGAGTAAGGTCAGACCGGGTGCCTTACACTCGATCTCCCCCCTGACTTGTCGGATCACCAGATTAGAGTCGCCGCAGAACACCACTCGTTTGCGATCCACGGTACTCAACAGATCCAGACATAGTAACAACCCATGATATTCAGCTTCATTGACGGTAAGATCTTCCGCATAGGCCGATCTGGCCTGGATCACCGTCCATTCAGGCAACTTCCACAAGATCGCACTGTATGCGCCACCTCCACGCTTCACGCGGGCTGATCCATCGAAACTGACAACATACAGCTCCTCATCCGCTTGGATCACAGGGATCGGAGCTTGGATCTTCCGTCGTGGCTCTTTCTTGGGCGAGATCTGGATCAACGCTTCATCCACCATGGATCTGGGCGTGATACTAGCCGCAATCACCCCTAGGATCTCTTCTTCTCCTTTAACACACTTCACAATCTCTAATGTCCACGGTGATAGCAGTGACGCCCATTGGCCTAATCGCCCTTGTAATCCGGTCGATCTAAATAACCAGGCCAACGTGGAGTATCTAGTCAGCACCCGGATCCGGCGTCCCACCAACATGTTATATCCGAGATCCAGGATCCGTAGCAGCGCCAACACCTCCTTCTCCACTGGGCTATAATTCAACTCGTTCGACTTCAACGTTCGGCTCACGAAGGTGACCGGATAGTAGATCTGGTCATACTCTTGCACGAGGGCTGCCGAGATCGCCCAATCACTTGCATATACGATCACCACCGCCTCTCGACCCGGATCAAAATGACGTAGGATCGGAGTAGATGCGATCTTCGATTTGAGTGTCTCGAAGGCTCGATGAGCACGAATCCATCGTGGATCAGCCTGGTCTCCATCTAGACTTCCTGGATCCGACGGTTTCGCAGGCTTTAATGTCAGATCTGATCCTAGATCTTCCTTCAGATCCAGTTGATCCAACTCCTTATATTCCATACTTCGCTTGATCTGGATCCGCACCTCATCCTTGGACATCGCAGCGAAATCGACCTCTCTCAATTCGTACAGCACGGCCGCGTAGATAGCATAGTCTTCGATAAATCGACTGTAATAATTCAAGCTGCCCAGAAAAGATTGCATCGATCTCAGCGATCCAGGAAATGCTAGATCCGTTAATGCCTCTAGATCCTTGGGATTCGCCTCCAGTCCATCTTTTGAAACGCGGTGGCCCAGATATTCCACGTTATTCATACCCCAGAAACTCTTCACCACACTGATCGACAGATTCCACTTATCGCACGCCTCCAGTAGGGCGTCCACTCGATTACATAGCTGATCCCAACTATCCGCTGGTATAAGGATGT
Organism: Phytophthora palmivora; assembly: GCA_008079305.1. Taxonomy (NCBI): domain Eukaryota; phylum Oomycota; class Peronosporomycetes; order Peronosporales; family Peronosporaceae; genus Phytophthora; species Phytophthora palmivora. Next base: position 28,861 of record VOQZ01001368.1, on the reverse strand, counting down.
CATCGATATACGATCTGCGTCCGATCACTGATGGCTTATCCGGATCATCGGCTTCTCCCACTTCAAACACATCTGTGGATCTTGGATCCGATCCGGGAGGAGGGATCCGAGTGAATCCATATAGGGCGTTGTCGATCAGACGTTGGTAGATCTGCGGTGCATTCTTCAAGCCGAACGGCATACGATTCCATTCGAATAGCCCAAATGGGGTAATGAAAGCCGAGATCGCTCGAGCTCGATCTGTCATAGTCACCACCCAGAATCCACTGGCCATATCCAAGGAGCAATACCACAGGACTTTATCCAGATCTTCTAGAAGATCGTTGATCAGGGGCATAGGGTAGACCATCAGTTGAGTAAGACTATTGACCAGACGGTAATCAATACACAGCCTGATATCTACCCCATTCTTCTTCACGATCACCACGATCGGTGAGGCCCAGGGTGATCTGGAATAGCCGATCATCTTAGCTGATAATAACCCTTTGATCAGCTCTGATAACTTCTCGCGGAATCGAGGGGCGATCTTCCTCACTCGTTGGGCGATTGGCTTAGCGTCTCCCACATCGATATCACACACCACACCCCTTGCGGCCGGTGGTAGAGCATTTCCCTTTCCGATGAGAAGATGTCGATATTTCCAGATCCTCTGACGTAATCGTTCGATCTCCGCCGTAGTCTGGATCCCTGGATCTCCAACTTGGATATCCTCAATCTTCACCTCATCCGTGGTGGGGTTGATCTCTGGAAGGATCGCCATCTCTTGATCTACATCTTCCGCATACAGATCATTACCTTCATGGTAATGTACTTCCGGATCCGGCTCTTGATCTGGGGAATTTTTTCGATCCTCTGGGGGCGCCTCCTGTATCGGGATAGATAACTGTTCGGGTGGACCTCTTTCAGCTGATCCTCCGGTCACTGGATCCAAATCATCCGCCTTTACCTGATCCACATTTTGGTTTATCACCTCGGTCTCTACTGGTTGGATCGGAGTTCGATCCTGCGGATCTAGTCCTGCTGATGTTTGATCTTCGGTCGTCAACACTGGTTTTACCTGTATCTGCGAGATCTCGGGTCGTTTCAGGATACCACGAGGTAATGGGTAGGAGGGTCGATCCACCATCGGCTCTGTGGATTTCATCAAGATCTCATCATGCTCGGATCTTCCTTCCACCGTGGCTTCCAAAGCCAGATTTTGCCATTCCATATACCGACGTGACCCCACCGAGACAAATCCTGGCATCCGGGGAATGTGATCACCCGATAGCCAGATCCCAACTCTCACATCTTCTTGCAATATGATCGCCTTATCGCTCACGTTGGTGATCTGCAGATACCGTCTCTTCCCGAGGCCTTTTACCACCGTGGGTACCCAACGATCTCCCCGGGTGACCCAGAACTTCTCGTGATCTGACATCCGGAGATGTAACCGAAGTTCCACTGATTGTCCGATCTCGATCTGGATATGTTCTCCTACAGTTACCAGCCTGGCCTTGTCGCTGTAGAGCTGTCGACGCCCACTAAGCTGGATCCGCACCTCATCAGGTAAACTTATAGATCCATAGGCCAGATCCAGTCGGATCCCCGCCGGTACCATGAAATCCATACCCAGGATGGCATCTTGACCTGCTAGATCTCCAACCCAAATATCGAAAAAGTAAACCAGCGATCCAGCCATAGTGATCTTGATCGGGGTTCTTCCTTCTGTCCTGTAAACACTTTCGCCAATCCCAACGCAATCTTGGATCTGGCTCGTATCGATATAGCACCCAACCTTACGAGCAAAGGCCGTATCCACTATGGATACTTCGGCGCCTGTATCTAAGAGCAAGATCCCTCTCTCATTGTTGATCTTACCAGTGATCTTGGCTTGTCGGAACCATTTTCCCGGGGCATAGTGTTTCCAATATCCCCGAGATTCTCCTGGCAAGAGATCCATAACTTCGGATCTTCGGATCTCCTTGATCTGACTTGGCTTTTGAATCACTGGTATATCCTCCTGATCTGTGGGCTGGAACCACAGATCTGGATCCTGTTGCTTCCAATAACCCCTTATCTCTCCTGGGTGGAGATCCACCATCATGGTCACTTCGGATCTGGAGTAATCATCCGCCTGGCGGACACTTGAGATTGCGACAGCACGGTTTCCATTCAGATCACATGTATTATCGCGTAGATCTGGGATCCTATTACCCTGATCTACCGATCTCTTGTTCACAAATGCATAGATGCAATATCTAGAGCGCTCGGCTCGTACCGGATTCCAACCCGGCGAGCGTCCTAGTTTAACATCTTTTCTGCAGATTCTGGAAGCATACCTGCATGTTTGGCTGGGTTGAACCATTGGCGGATCTGGTTGTAGAACTCTTCCATAGGACATTTTCCCATATCATGTAATTCCCCGCATCCCCGGCACACAAAGAGGCAGTGATCTGCCGGATGTCCTCGCTTGCCACACTTATGACAAGTAAGGCGTCTCCAGCATCCTAGATCTGAATGCTTCTTGGATCCACAGTGCGAGCAACGGTTTCGATCGGATCCGCCGCTCTGGATCCGGGATCTATGATCCGGTGGGGTTTGATCTGTCGACTTGTGGGTGATTGGTACTTGCTCGACCTTCTCCATACCCGATTCCACTTTTGGAGTGACATCCTGCTCAGCTGCCAGGTAGATCCGCCGATGATTGTCTCCGTCCGAGTCAGATCCATCCGATCCGTCGGATCCGGACTCAGATTCGGACTCTATGGCTCTGATCTGTACCGCGCGGACATGTTTCGTCGTAGCTGCAGGTGCTGGATTAGTTGCCTTCTGCCGGTACTTGCTGGATCCAAATGCGGCTTTCTTCTGCCTGCTCTTCGCGCGTTCACGGGCTCGTAACACTTCCTCTAGATCATCCGCGTCGGATAGTCGTAGCAGAGTCAGCCTGTCAGCTAGATCTTGATCTTCCAAAGTTTCGATGTAGTGATCCACATGTTCACGTCGATCCTTCGCATTACCATCCTTGATCTTCAACTTTGCGCGTAATCCGGCGACATTCAGACGGTAAAGATAATCGAGGGGAGATTCTTCTGGTCGACGTCGAGCGTGATAGTATTGTCTAGCCACTGATACCCCCAATCCGCAGTACTGGATTTGGAAAGCTCTAAGCAGATCCGACCGTTTATTACGGGTGGATCTGCTTAGTTGCCGATACCAATTCTTGGCGGATCCAGCCAATAGATCCGCAAAGGTCAAACATTTTTCTTCATCGGAGACTTGATCTCGCATGAACGCCGATTTCACTTTGCCAATCCACGCTCTGGCTCGATCTTCGTCTTGATCCTTCCCCGTGAACTCCTTGAGATCTGAGATCGCAGAGATCCGGACTCTCTGGATCATGGTTGATCCGGCTGATCCGGTCGTAGCGGTCGCGACCGTCGCTCGAGCAGCCGTGGGGAAGTCGATATCGTCTGGATCATACTCCCATCGAGATGTGCTACGTTCAGATCTCACAGATTCCATATCTACATCTTGTGATCCTGGATCCTGAATCTTCGTCGCTCCTTGATCCATGATCGGCCCTCGCTGTTCCGCCAGGAATCTACTCATGGCTGCTTCGAAATACTTCTGTAAGGTGCCTGATGAGGCATCTGACGTCGTGGCTGCTGTGATCTGGTCTTCGGAGGTCGGGATCGTCCTTGAGCGGCCGGATCTCGGCTGATTCCGACGTTGGATCTTGGATCTCGCCTCCAGCATTGAAGTACCGGAGGGTCCCAGAGACATTCGCTTTGGTTCCGATGAGAGATCTGATTCGTCCTCGGCAGCCGAGGCGTAATGCGATGAGGACGTTTGGCGATCCGTAACACTTGCCGGAGGTGATGGCACTGGATCTGTGATCTGGGGGATCTCGCCGACGAGGATCTTGAGCTTGGAGAATAGATCCTTGGTGGCAGTCTGGATCGCCTTGAGATCTAGATCAAAGACATCATCCGCATCGAAAGCTCCCGTGGTCATTCCTGCTTCCTTCAACAGTCGTAATAAATCCTTGACTGCTTCTAATTTGTTGGCAGTCTTGATCGGAGCTGATACGGGTTCTCTTGGATCTCCGACCTGCTTCAGCCTCAGGATCCGCATCACAGGATCTCGATCCAGGAACTCACGAAGTTCTTTGTGGTAGAATAGATTCTCCAGATCTTCATCTGACCACCCTTGTCCTGATCTGGATCTAGGTTTAGATCCGATCGGATCTTCGTCGTCAATCTCTGGAGCCTTCATCTTCTTCCGCGTTACCTTCTTCTTCGGCTTCTTCTTATCGGATCTAGAGACTGGAAGATCCCTGGATGGATATGGTGAAGGATCGACTGGAGATCCGACCAATCTGTACGGCTCCACTTTCGCCTTCCCTTGTTTTGTTGACGGATCTCGACTTACGTCGAGATCCGTCGGGGTCCCCGTGGGGACCTGTGGAGGTAGAGGTTTTTCTTCTAGATCTGGATCTGGATCCAGATCACCCTCTCTTCCGTCAGCAGAGTTCCTCCTAGCGCTCTGCTGATCCGCGGATCTTGATTCATTCAGCGGCATCATCGTCGATCCGAGGTCCGATGACGCTTGTTCCCCTTGTTCAACCTTCACTTGAACATCTTCTTGAGACTCACGGTGAAATCCCGAGTCACCAACAGATCCGGGCACGCGCACCATTGTGGTGTAGCGGGATCAGCAAAATCTGCGAGATCGCTAGATCCAACTTCCCACCAATGCCCGGACACCGACTAACGAAGGGGGTCCTCCGATGATCCGTGATCTGCTGAACTTGCTCACCTTGTGTACCCGTCGGTTGGGCTGGATCTTCCTCTCTCGGTGACTGCTAAGTTGCTCGATCGGTGTTAGTTGAACGTCTTGGCGTGACGTTGGGGTCGTAGAGTAGCGTGGGAGTCTTCACACCACTCGCCAGTAGTAGATCCGGAGTCCAAGCGATTAGATCGAGCTTGGATCCGGCGGCCTAGATCTGGATCCGGCCTTGTAGTAGTTCCTTTGTAGTAGATTTCCTTTTACGCGGGGTCCTTTGATTGCTTGGCGCTTCCTATAGCGCGATCTTGATCGTTGAGAAACCGAAGATCTACCGGCTAAGCAATTAATACCGGGATCTTGGATCTGCACTTAGGGTAAGATACTAGGAGGTTGGATCTAGCCAATATATTATCTAGATATTATCAACCACCCTAGATCTATACACCTAAATCGCTATTAATACCGTAGGGCCAATGTAGTTCCCGTTTCCAGGCGCGTAGCGAAGCACTTGTGTCGTACGATGCAAATTCGGTTCTGATTTAATGTTAAGACCTATCCCATCCTGTATCCTATCCTTAACGACACATCGACTGATTACGCTATCCTGATCCTTGTCCTTTCTTGTCCTCACCATCCTGGCAGTCGACATCTTTGCAGATCACCTTGGATCTGAACCATAAACATTAGATCGCTAGTCGCAATGTTGTGATCTGGCCTTCTCTTATCTCCAATATCGTAGTCATCCACCATAATGTCCAGATCACACGTCTCCCGAGTCAGATCATGCCTTAATAAAGCTAGATCACGCTGATCCAATCTCAGATCGGCTAGATCTCCTTGATCCTGTTGATCTAGGGTTTCCATGCATGATCCGGTGACAGTACTTCGTGATAATCATAATTATAACGCATCCGAGCTTATTCCATGCCGTTAACCCCCCAATCATCGTTCATCTTTGCCATAATATCCCTAGATCCCGGATCACTCGGATCCGCCTATGGATCTAGGTTCATGAGCCTTGATCCAAGTTTCCCGAATAGACCCGCATATGGGAACCGATCTGGTCTTCACGGATATAGATTATAGCCTAGATCTGGACATCTAGGCTTAGATCACCAGTTTCCACAGATTATATAGACATACTGTTGCACCCATATTGCAATCACGCAAGTCCCACATCATCCATATCCATACGAGATCTTCTCAGCTCTTCGGATCCGGATACATGTATAGATCGCATGCCAATACATCTATCACGTCCCACCCAAGGTATCACTAATCTCCATCAATCTTATCCATCAACTGGATCCACCACCGGATCCACCCACATCAGCTTGTCATCTACTCCAATCACATCACGTCAGGTCCGATCACGTCCCAATCGGATCTTTCCTGGATATTCCGATGCCAAATCTTTCAAATCCACTTCACCACACAGCCGGATGGCTTTATTGATGAGGTGCACCCAGATTTCGTGTGCAAGCTCAAGCGCTCGCTGTATGGTCTCAAGCAGTCACCGCGGATGTGGAACCAGACCATCGACAAGTTCATGCTGGAGCTGGGGTTCAAGAAGTGTGAAGCGGATCACTGCATCTACGTCAAGCGGGACGACCAAGACATGATCTTCGTGGCGCTGTACGTGGACGACTTGATCCTAGCAAGCAACAACGACGAGCTGCTCAAGTCGACCAAGGAAGCACTCAGCAAGCGATTCGAGATGACGGACATGGGTCAGCTCAAGTACTTCCTCGGCATAGAAATTGATCAAGATCTTACGGCCGGAAAGGTGTCGGTGCGGCAGACCAAGTTTGCGAAGGACATCCTGGAGAAGTTCAGCATGGAGAAGAGCAACCCTGTCAAGACACCACAAGACCCAGGACTCAAGCTGACCAAGGCCATGTGCGAAGGAGGTTGCAAGCACGAGGAGACCATGGCGAAGGTACCGTACCGAAATGCAGTCGGCTGCTTGATGTATCTCATGGTGGGGACTAGGCCAGACCTTGCAGCGGCAGTGGGAGTTCTCAGCCAGTTTGCCGCGGATCCGTGTCCGACACACTGGCAAGCACTCAAGAGGGTGTTTCGCTACATCCAAGGTACGAAGACTCATGGCATTGAGTTTCAAGCGAGCAGCGAGGACGGACTCCAAGGTTATTCGGATGCAGATTGGGCCGGTGACATCGAGTCTCGACGGAGTACAAGCGGCTACGTGTTCATGATGAACGGCGGATGCATCAGCTGGAGAAGCAAGAAGCAGCGGACAGTGGCGCTATCATCGACGGAGGCAGAGTACATGGCGTTGACGGAAGCGACACAGGAGGCAATTTGGCTCAAGGCGTTCCTGTGCGAGATCGGCGAAATGAAGGACAAGTCAGCAGTCAAGATCTACGAGGACAACCAAGGCTCCATCGCGTTGGCCAAGAACCCGGAGTTCCACAAGCGCACCAAGCACATCGACATTCGCTACCACTTCGTGCGCGAGAAGGTTGAAGATGGCCAAGTGGTATTGGAGTACTGCTCGACAAAGGACATGCTGGCGGACTTGATGACCAAGCCGATCACCGCCGTGCAGTTCGATATCCTTCGGAGCAAGCTCGGAATCCAAGGCGCCATTACGGCCGAGTCGAGTGGGAGTGTTGTCAAGAAGACGCCTCGACCTGCCGCGGTGTACCGGTAGATACCGGTACGACCTTCACTCAGTGGCACCACAAGCATTCCCGTGATTACGTGAAACTGATTACGGGACAAGTGTTTACGCTACGGTCGTGCGTGGGTACAAGATTGTGGGTACAAGATGGGCGTCGACGTGGCAGTCGCTGATTGGCTGGGGTAGCTCAGTATGCAGTAAGGAATCCAGTAGTGTGTATCCAGGTAGGACATCCAGTAGGCTTAGAGGTAGCAGGCAGTTTGCGAACTAAGGACCTAAATCAATCACTTTGCATTTTATCATCTAGTACTCAAACGACCTTGACTTTTAGCGCCAGTACGGCCCTTGTGCAGCCTGTGGCAGTATGTCGCACTCTGTGCACTATTGCTACAGGCGATGCAAGTTGTGCAAGCAAGTGCACGACGCTGGGAAGTGTGACGCCCTCAACGAGCTCACCAACCTCCTACGATCGAAGGTCGAGAAGAAGGATCTCACGCCTGAGCTGCAAAGCTTAGTGTTCAGGAATCATTTAAACTAGGCAGCCCGCCAACTGAAACTGGGTTGGTCCCAATCGGGCTGCCACAGTTAACCGAACCTGCAATAGATGCCGACTATATGTTCGCATTCGCAGGAGAGGTGAATTGGCCCGAAGACCGAGAGATTACGAGTGTGACAACGATGGAAAATGAAAAGGAGAGAGGTGTATACCTCAGTGAGTGTGGAACGAAAGAGTGGAGTACTGGCGAACCTAGTGGCCACAAGACCGAGGGTTCGATTGCTAGTATGTCCCGAGTTGAACGATCGCCCCGAAGTCTCGTCCCAAGGACGAAGTTACTCCCAGGCGAGAGACTGGGTGGTGGTCGTCCCAACGGTACGACAAGAGGAAGAGAATGAGAGCTTTGGTCAAGGGCGCGGTGAATGATGTGCGAACGAGGATTCTGTTGGACACTGGAGCCAACGTCAGCGTGATCTCGGCGAATTACGCCAAGAGGTTACGGTTGCGTGAAGTCCCGGACCACGGCCGAAGCTTGGAAGTACGGGGCATTAACCCCGGAGTACTAGAGACTCGTCGACGAGCGCTCGTGAAGATCACCTTGGGGTGGGAGCGAGTGTACGAGTTTGAGATGTGGATCATGAACCACAGTGCAGGCGTCGATGTGGTCCTTGGAACGGACTTCATGATTCCGGCAGGTGTCCGGCTGGACCTGTTCCACGGGACAGCCAGACTGCCAGACGAAGTAATGGTGCCACTAATTAAGTCGCTGAGCGCCGCGGATGATGAACCCTACGGCACTCAAGTGGTTGGTGGACCGACCGAGGACTTGTACATCCCCGGTCATGAGTGGCGAGAGTTTCGGCATAAGTGCAAACGACCCTTTCGGGACACTCACGAAGTCTGGATCCGACGAACGGAGAGACTCGTCTCGACGGTAACGAAGTTTAGACGGGGGCACCCGACGTGGATTCGACTGACGAATGTGACACCGAGGGTCGCTAATTGTTCAAAACATGACTCGGTAATATTATGGGTACCGATAGGCGAACTTCCGCGTGAGCCTGGGTACGTACGCTTACGGTCTAACAAGTATAAGGAGTGGCAGATCCTTGCCTACGCGGAGAGCCGTGACGAGACGCTGTTTGAACGAGAACGCGAGCTCTACGAGTGTTGGCTAGCCGAGCAGCCGCCTGCGGTCGAGCGCAGAGAGTATCCGACACCGCAAAATATTCTCACTAGAGGCACCGAGGATTCAGGTCCAGATGACGAGTCCCAAGTCTACTGCACCGAGGATACGACACGGATCACAGACACGACCGACAGGGAATGTGGTCGACGCGACGACTCGCTTACCTTCAGGGCCGTTGTGGATGCATCGGACGGCGTAGCGGTCGAGAGGACACCGACCGAGGAGCTAGAACGCACGATACCAGTGCCAGAGAGTGGCGATCAAGTGTTGGAACAAGCTCAGAGGCGGTCCTCGACCCATGCTACAGACGATACACAGTGCACCGAGTCTTCAAATGGGGTGATGTTCGAGAATATCGGCGCCTCGGTCCAGATTCTGGATGAGTCAGACGACCGGGCCGCACATACCCAGTGCCCTACTGAAGACCCGGAGTGCATATTGAACGCAACCTATGTGTCCGCGATGCACGAGATTGCAGCAGGAGTTGTGTCGGGACGTGACGCTGAAGAAAACGATGTGTCCGAGCACTTGGCGAACGACATCGAGCTCACCGACTACGCACAAGAATTGGCATTCCTGCCTGACCTGACCGAGATCACGGTTACCGCTTTAGATTACACCGGTCCGAATGTTCAGAACAAGGACCTGGATGAGGGTCAGCAGCAGATACTGGTCGATGTGTTGAAGCGTCACGAGAGGATCATGATCTCAAGTGGTAATGCGCTACCACCACCGGCATACGGTGTGGTGTGCGATATTGACGTGCAGGGGCATGCGCCCATCAAACAGAAGGCTCGGAGGACGCCGTTGCGATTTCTCGGGAAGCTGTACGAGCTTCTGAAGGGATTGCTACGGGCTGGACTAATTACCTTCTCGGACAGCCCGTGGGCGTCCCCGATTGTGATTGTTCTGAAAAAGAACGGTGTCGATATCCGTCTGTGTATTGATTACAAGATGGTGAACGCAGTCACAGCATCATGGAGTACGCCATGCCGCTCGTTGACGACCTGTTGACGGATATGGAGGCCTACCTATGGTTCTGCTCGTTGGATGCAGCGAGCGGATTTTGGGCCATAATGATGACGCAGAGAGCTCGGAAGATCTCTGCATTTGTCTGCGCACTGGGGCATTTTGAGTGGCTACGGATGCCATTTGGTCTCAAGAACGCACCGATGATTTATCAGCGGATGATCGACAATGCTCTTTGGGGATTTGTCCAGCCGAAGGGCGGGTGGTCGCAATTCGCGAAAGCTATGCGTGAAGCCGAAGAACAGACCAAAGATGCCCGGACAGTCGCTACCGAGGATTGCAACCAGCATTCAGAGGCTCCACCGAGGGCTCGAACCAAGTTCGAGGCCGACCGAGAGTCTTCTACTGTCATGGACGCGGTGTCCCTGTTGGTGAACAGTCCCACGGGTGACATGTTTGCAAACGGTGAGTCGGACGAGTCCTCACTGGTTCCGGTGTTCGACCGACGATCCTTCGTCGACGACATATGCTTCGGTAACGAGACGTTCGACGGGTGTTTAGCGACGCTGGACCGACTGCTCCAACGTTTCACAGAGTGCCGGATCAGCGTCAGCTTCACGAAGAGTGTATTCGTGCAGTCCAAGGTGGACTTTCTGTCCCATGAGGTCTCGTCCGAGGGCATTCGAGCCGACCCGAAGAAGATCAAGGCAGTGACGGAAGTCCCTTTCCCAACGTCAAAGAAAGGTATGCAGTCGTTCCTGGGTGCGCTCAACTACTACAGCCGGTTCATCCAGGACTTTGCAGTGTACTGCGCCGCGTTGTACCAGCTGAAGGACGCAGATTTCGCACCTGGGGGTGACCTCACGGTGGCTAAACGAAGCTTCACAGCACTTCAACAGAAGGTGATGGACGCCCCAATATTGCGGCACTTCGACCGAGACAAAGCGGTGCACGTCATGCTCTTCGCGAATGAGTGGGCGCTGAGCTCCACTCTCATGCAAGAACACGACGACAAGTTGCACCCAGTTCGGTTTTGCGGGCGTGTTCTCAAGGATGCCGAGATGAACTATCATCCAGCCGAGAAGGAGGTCTTGGCCCTTCTACTGCTGCTGAAGGTGTGCTACACTCAGCTTGCAGGTCGGACCATTCACGTCTATACACGGTTTTTGACGCTCGACTGGGTACATAAGTCCAAGACACTATTCGGACGCACGACCCAATTCGCAGTTATGCTGTCCCCGTGGCACTTAGTGGTGCAACGGGTAAAGGAACGAGATTGCGCATTTGCTCAGCTACTTCAAGCGGGGTTGACGAGTTTCGTCGACCTAGATGACTCGTTAGCACAAGTTGCACCACCAACCAAAGGGTCACCGAGCATTAGGATGGACCCGAACCTGCTGTACGCACGGTTACCGAGGTCCTACCACGGCTTCGTGCTGTCATTTGATGGTTCAGCTAAGACCGAGAAGCACGGTGGTTACGGCAGTTGTGCATGGATACTGTGGAGACTACCAGAATGGACTATAGGGACCGCTGCGAGTGCTTACCTCGAGGCGACCACGGTGAACCTCGCCGAGTATTCGGGAATGAACAACGGAGTTCAAGCTGCATTAGAGCACACGTCCGAGGCCTTAGTCATCGTGGGCGACTCGAGACTCGCAATCCAGCAGTCGCTAGGGGTGATCGCATGTCGTAAGGAGTCACTGTTGACACAACTGAACCGCCACCGAGAGCTCACAACGAAGCTCCGGTCAGTGAAGTACTTGCACGTGGTCCGAGAGTTCAATGCAGCTGCAGATTCGCTAGCAAGCGAAACTCTCGAGAGCAAGGTGTCTAAAGTGGTGTCGACCGAGGCCAGGCTGTCAGAGTTGACCACGCTAAACCGCATTCAAGACGTCATCTACGAACCAACTGCCAAGGCCGAGACCGAGGACAAACCATCGGTCAACACTGTCCGAGCCCATGTTAGAACAGACTCTCCCGCCGCAGAACTTTTTTCGATTTTGTGCGAGACGACACTGAGACTGGACGACTAACGGTGACTACCCGGCAACAAGCTAAAGTTAACAAGAAGCGAGTCAGATTTGCCAACGAGACCTCAGTAGTCGGCCAAAGAGAAACGGACAGTCAAGACAAAGCGAACGATACGTCTACCAGAGCTCAAAACCACGTGCGAGAAGAGCAACTGACCACCGAGGATTCAACTTCAACAGCTCCAAGTGCAGACGACATAGAACCTCTGACGGTCCAACGAGAGCGTCGGAGACGGATTGCAGTAGCCCAGGACGAGGAGTTGAGATGGTCTAACCTCAAGACAGTGCTCCGCGGTGAAGACTCGAAGCTCGGTTATCGAGCAGCGAGAGATTCATGGAAGATGTCGGACCGGTTCACGCTAAGCGAAGTCAATGTCTTATACTACCTCGGAACGAGCCGTCGGAAGAGCGACCGACAACAAGAGGAGACTATCCTACGTCTGGTAGTGCCCTCGACGATGGTCCAGGAGGTATTGCAGAACTGCCATGACTCGCTAGAAGGTGGCCATCAAGGCATTGTCCGAACCTTCAACAGGATCAGACAAGACTACTATTGGATCGGCCTCTACGTGGACGTCGAACGGCACGTACGGTCTTGCCCCGATTGCAGCTCTAGCAAGAGCCGACCACAGTTCCGAGGGTATTCGCCCGGCAACGTGCTCGCCGAGAGACCGTTCCAACTGGTGTCCATGGACTTTGTCATACCACTACCGAAGTCTCGGAGGGGTAATACAGCGCTTTTGCTCTTCCAGTGCGCGTTCACAGGCTTCGTGATGGGAAAGGCAATGGCCAACACAACGGCACTTTGTGTGGCAAAAGCTTTCGAAGAGTGTGTCTACCGAAGATTCGGTGCTCCGACAATGATCCGTCATGATCGCGACCCACGCTTCATGAGCGAGGTATTCCAAGCCTTCACCGAGATGAAGCAATCAAGGTCAAGAGCGACCCTGAGTTACCGTCCGCAGGCTAATGGCCAACAAGAACGGTCGGTGAAGACCGTCATGCAATCAGTGAGAGTGTACGCCGAGAACCCGCTCCAACAAGACTGGGATGAGATCGCCGAGAAGTTGATCTTCGCGATCAACAACTCTATGGATGCAACGAGGAAAGAGACTCCGTTCTACCTTGTTCATGGGTGGGACGCACAGTCTACGCTCCGAGCGATGACTTCGTCGCTCAAACGAGGGTCTGGGAAACAAACCGACGCGTTAGCATGGCGCCGGGAAGTGAACCGTCAGCAAGAGATTGCACTAGAGATGGCCAAGGAGTACCAAGCCACCGAGAAGTCTCGAAGAGCCCGGAAACACAATGAAGCACTCAGCGGAAGAGAGCAAGCTGCTATACCGAGTACTGGCCCGACCGAGCTTTCGGACGAGGTACACTCAGTCTCAGGGGCAGCAGATGACACCCCGGTCACCACACCGAGGCCATTGTTTGAGCCTGGTGACCGTGTATGGCTGTACATGGAACGTGTGAAACCAGGACTGACGAAGAAGCTAGCACACCGATGGCATGGGCCATTCCGAGTGAAGAGAAAGGTCGAAGAGTTCGCGTATGAGTTGGAACTACCCGACCGGAGCGGATACAGGTTCTACCCTGTAGTGCACGTATCTCGACTCAAGGCTGTGAACGAATTCGGTAGCCGACCGAAGAGCCGGCTGACACCGGAGGTGACAGAGGAAACGAGACTAGATTTTGACGAGGAATTGCTTCCTGAAGATAGCTGGGAGCCTGATCAACTCGCCGGCGAATACGAGGTCGAAGCTATTCTCGACGATCGCGTCCCGTTATCCACCAGCACCGAACGAGCCGTCCGAGAGTTCAAAGTGAAGTGGTTGGGATATGATGAACCAGCATGGGAACCTGCGTCCAATTTGTCGTGTGGAGGTCTTCTCTATGACTACTTGCGAGAGAAGCGCAGTGACCGACGGTTGCAAATGGTCCAAGTCGCCGACGAAGACTAAATGGAACGTCACCGAAATTTGACCTGCCTGCGGGGCCAGTACAGCCTGCAGTGACGGACGAAGGAAGCTACTGTACTGAAATGATAATCCTCTGCGGGGTCGGTACAGCCCACAGAGATGAATGACGAAGATTACTGTACCGAACATTGCATATTTGCATGAAAAGTAAACATACTCGTGAATTGGAGACCGAGCTGACGAAGCAGTTGGAGCACTGCTGCTGGTCGTGACTGGCGTCGTAGCCACGGAAAGTGATTGAGACGTCGACCCAGACCGAGACAGTCCCAAGGCGAAGTCGTCCGCAACAAGCTCTCGCTCAGCCATCTCCATTGACCGAAGACCAGACATCACTGAGGTGTGGTGTAGCGGGATCAGCAAAATCCGCGAGATCGCTAGATCCAACTTCCCACCAATGCCCGGACACCGACTAACGAAGGGGGTCCTCCGATGATCCGTGATCTGCTGAACTTGCTCACCTTGTGTACCCGTCGGTTGGGCTGGATCTTCCTCTCTTGGTGACTGCTAAGTTGCTCGATAGGTGTTGATTGAATGTCTTGGCGTGACGTTGGGGTCGTAGAGTGGCGTGGAAGTCTTCACACCACTCGCCAGTAGTAGATCCGGAGTCCAAGCGATTAGATCGAGCTTGGATCCGGCGGCCTAGATCTGGATCCGGCCTTGTAGTAGTTCCTTTGTAGTAGATTTCCTTTTACGCGGGGTCCTTTGATTGCTTGGCGCTTCCTATAGCGCGATCTTGATCGTTGAGAAACCGAAGATCTACCGGCTAAGCAATTAATACCGGGATCTTGGATCTGCACTTAGGGTAAGATACTAGGAGGTTGGATCTAGCCAATATATTATCTAGATATTATCAACCACCCTAGATCTATACACCTAAATCGCTATTAATACCGTAGGGCCAATGTAGTTCCCGTTTCCAGGCGCGTAGCGAAGCACTTGTGTCGTACGATGCAAATTCGGTTCTGATTTAATGTTAAGACCTATCCCATCCTGTATCCTATCCTTAACGACACATCGACTGATTACGCTATCCTGATCCTTGTCCTTTCTTGTCCTCCCCATCCTGGCAGTCGACATCTTTGCAGATCACCCTGGATCTGAACCATAAACACTAGATCACTAGTCGCACTGTCGTGATCTGGCCTTCTCCTTTCTCCAATATCGTAATCACCCTCCGTAATATCCAGATCACACGTCTTCCGAGTCAGATCAAGCCTTAATAAGGCTAGATCACGCTGATCCAATTCCAGATTGACTAGATCTCCTTGATCTCCCTGATCTAGGGTTTCCATGCGTGATCCAGGGGCAATACTTCGTGATAATCATAATTATAACATATCCGAGCTTATTCCATGCCGTTAATCCCCCAATCATCGTTCATCCTTGCCATAATATCCCTAGACCCCGGATCCCTCGGATCCACCTATGGATCTAGGTTCATGAGCCTTGATCCACATTCCCCGAATAGATCCACATATGTGAGCCGATCTGGTCTTCACGGATATAGATTATAGCCTAGATCTGGACATCTAGGCTTAGATCACCAGTTTCCACAGATTATACAGACATACTGTTGCACCCATATTACAATCACGCCAGTCCCGCATCATCCATATCCATACGGGATCTTCCTAGCTCTTCGGATCTGGATACATGTATAGATCGTATGTCAATACATCTATCACGTCTCACCCAAGGTGTCACTAATCTCCATCAATCTTATCCATCAACTGGATCCACAACCAGATCCACCCACATCAGCTTGTCATCTACTCCAATCACATCACGTCAGGTCCGATCACGTCCAAATCGGATCTTTCCTGGATATTCCAATGCCAAATCTTTCAAATCCACTTCACCACAGCCGCCTCCTGGTCGTCAGTTGTAGTTGCACAACAACTTCACTGCGTCCATTCTTCAAATCACCTCGTCCAACCCAAGCTTCTCTACTCCTCCAACTCCACCTTCCGACCATGTCTGATCACAGCCACGATGGATCTCAACATGGATCCGGCCGCCACGATCCTCCTTCTCCTCGATCAGAGATCGGTGGACCCACTGGGGGCACACCTGAAGATCTCCGTCGATCCGTGGCCGCTTTGCGTCGCCGAGTGTTGCGGTTGAGCGACGATCTACGGCTGGCCACCCGTCGAGCGGATGAAGCTACTGATCTGAACCGTGAACATGTCTGCTCTCTCGAATCTCTCGAGATGATGTGTGCCAATCAGGGCCGCGAGATCGGGCACTATCGGTCCGAGGTTAGTCGCCTCCGAGAGGAGCGTGACAACCTTCAAGCTTCGCTGGAATCCGATCGCGTCGTCAGCATGGAGCCGCGATCCGCGGCGCCTGAGATCTCGGCTTTGGAAGCCCAGATCGCTGACCTCAATCACGATCTTGATCGGCGGATTGATGAGATCCGCCATCTAGAGGCTCACATCGACGATCTGGCTCGAGATCGTGGCAATCTGGAGTCTACTATCCACCATCTCACCACAGAGATGACACAGGCAGGTGGGGAGATTCTGGATCTCCAACAAGCCAACCACGATCTGGATCGAGAGCGGGATGATGCCGAGTCCACCTTATCTGCGACGGAGGAAAGTCTGCGCAGGACCCGATCTGAACTGGATCGTGTCGAAGCAGAGCTACTTCTGTCTCGATCCGAAGGCACTGATCGCGGATCTTCGGATCCTGATCCCCAGTCGCGGCAGGCGGATCTCCTACCCACGGGACCCACCCAAGCCGATCTCGACCAGATTGTTCGGGAGCGCGACTCTTTGCAAGCTCAGATCCGTGCGCGGGATGCCGAGATCTTGTCAGCCCAACGGACTCTGGGGCTATTGCAATCGGATCTGGCAGCCCATCGGGCTAGATCGGCTTCGGATACGGCCCGGCTGCAGACGTTGGAGGGTGATCTGACCCGTGCACGTCGCGATGTCGAGGTAGCCCAGAAAGCCTATGCAGATCGGGAGCGCACTATTACGGAGAATCAGGCTCAGATCCGTACGCTTTCCCGAGATCTAGGCAAGGTGGTCCGTGAACGGGATGCTCTCCGTCATGAGTACACTGCCGCCTTCCAGCGTCTCGCGTCCATCTCGGCCACAATCGGGGCGCCTCCTCCTCAGACCCAGTTGCGTCTGGATCCTGGATCCGACACGGATCAGCCCGCGGGAGGGATCCCACGCTCTCCTTCTGCGGAGACATCGGGCAGTGAGGATCAGGGTGCTGACCCCTCCAAATCGAAACGATCTCGCAGCAGATCCAACTCGCCTTCCCCCTCGCGGCCTCAGAAGAAGCGGTCCGTTCCTCTCGAGGCGGAGGATGAGTCCATGGATGAAGAGGACGAATCCGAATTTGATCTGGGTGGAGGATCTGCCGGAGGAAGATCGCCTTCTCCAGATCAGGCCTCAACTCCGCCATCCAAAGGTGCTGGACCTAGTCAATCATCCGGCGAGGTGATTGAGGTCGGATCCGGATCTGATGAAGAGGAGGAGGAAGAGGAGGAGAACGCGGAAGTGGCCGATGACCTCTATGAGGCTCAGACATTGATGGCCATTTCTCAATCCCGATCTGAAGCCCGCCGTCGAGATCATGCGTCCCCCAACGCCGATCTGCGGCCGGATCCGGCGGATCTCCTGGTGGATCCGGCGATTCGAACTCTGATGCGGGATCCGGAGATCAGGGCAGCGGAAATGGCCCCACAGGCGGATCTGGTCCGGCCAATCCGCCTCCTGGACATCGGCCTCCTCGGATCACCTTCGTCCCTCAGGTTCCATTCCCTGAGGGTCAGTGTATTCCCGGTCGACGGATTGTCCGGATCATGGCTGCCGCCGACATAGATCCGTGGATCGAGTCTCGATTGGCTAATCAAACTCTGATTACCATGACTGTAAACTTCTTATTCCCGATCCTGCCATTCCGGCCAGACTGGATCTTCCCTCACCGGCCGGCGATCTTCACCTCTCCGACTGCTCCTGCGTTCTGTGGTCATCTGATCACGGAGGCCAATGTCAAGGCCTTGCAGGCGGCGGAGCCATGGCGGGTGATCCGAAACACCCTGCCTCCGATCTCTTTCGAGGCCGATGTTGGTGGTCGACTCGGGATCTTCCTCCGACAGTACCGTGATTTTGAAGCTTCCGAGCTGATCGCGTACTGGGAGTCGACACATAAGTTCCCGATCACCGCTGCTATGATCGCACAGTCGCCATGGCTGGGATCCTTCGCCAAGCAGCGCAATAACCGCAGATCACACGCCGGAAATCGATGGAAGCGCATGTTGCTCACATTGATCCAGGCCATGATCGAGGGGTGGTGTGATCTGGATCTACTCTTGGATCCATTCTTCCTCCACTTCCCAAAGCGGACTGATGAGGTGGCTTGGTATCCCGGGATCGAGGCCAGACGCGCTAATCTGGCCGATCCTCAGCTTAATCGCCGGGAACCCGCCGATCTGCTGGAGGCGTTAGCCGAGGCCGACACAGCAGATCCCTGGCGCAACCACTATCGGGATCACACCGCGGATCACCCAGCGCGCCATCTCCCTCGCCTGGATCGTAAGTTCTTTGGTCTCCAAGTGGCGCAACCACCGACCGGTAGCTAGATCGTAGTGATTAGCTCTTCGTGCGTGATCTATATCCTTTCGTGCGTGATCTATCAATATATGTCCGATGATCTTGACTTGTTTGCTTCCCATTCACCTCGATCCATCCTCATAGAGTCGTGATCTACCTCGATCCGCTAGGATCTCTGGATCTCGAGACTTAATCTTTCATTATCATCGCCTTCCACATGCATATATGCATACTCCTTCCACCGATCTACATCCTTCATGTAGATCCTTCAACCGATTTCACCACGACAACAACCAACTTGTTGTCGTTAATTGCGACCTCACGATTCCTCGTGAGATTGCATCACACCGAATCGATTATGATTCGTGCGATCTCGCAGAAATTCGTGCAACAGAGCGCCACAGTTGAGATCTGCTTCATCCACCCAAGTCGGATCATCATATCCTCGCCAATGTACGAGGAATTCTCGGTAGATCCGTCCATATCTCGTTCTTCTCCCTGATCTCATATCTGTGATCTTTTCCACTTCATACTCGTCGGGATCGTGATCTTGGATCCAGCTATCCCCTGGTAATAGATCTTCATCAAAATCCAGACGATCTTGACTCTCCACATTGAGTCGCATTAGTGGTCGATCTGGATATTCTTTCACGAGCTTCAACTTGTTCACATGTACAATAGGGAAGATATGATATCCGGATCCGACGATCTCCAATTTCACCGCATGTTCACCAACTTTCTCCACAATCCGGAATGGTCCATGCCACAAGTGTGCCAACTTCTTTGCATATCCCTCCTTTACTCGATCTAGGTATAGCCACACTCGAGATCCGACCTCGATCTGATGTGGGCGGATCTCCTGGTTGTGTAGATCCGCTCGATCTGAGATCGCCTCTCGCAGTCGTTGATTACCTGTTCCCGAGCCTGTTGATAATACCGCTGGATCTGGTACCTCCATCGCCGCGGATCCCGATCATGTCTTCGCGTACTTCCCACCGGGATCACCGCTTCCAATGTGGATCTAGGATCCCACCCATGTACCATATAGAAAGGTGTTTCTCCTCGGATCCGATCATGCGCGGTGTTGATCGCGAAGGTAATCCTCTCGGCATACTCGTCCCAATCTCGTTGATCCAAATCCTGCACATACATCTTAATCGCCCGAGTTGTAGTTTGGACCATGCGTTCTGCAGATCCGTTAGCCTGGGGCCGATATGCCATCGTGGCCCGTTGACGCTGACCCAAGATCTTGTTAAACGCTCGGAAAAAATCGGACATAAATCCTGGTTCACGATCATGCCTAATCGCTTCGCTGGCCCCAAATCGTCGGAAGACACATTCCTCGTATGATTCGGCGACAGTCTGGGCAGTCCTTGATGAGCTGGCTTTCGCGATCACATATCCAGTGAATAGATCTTCGAAGATCAATAATTCTGTATTCCCTTTGTGCGATCTGGGTAGCGACGGGATGTGATCCATAGCTATGATCTGGAAAGGATACGTTGCCTGAAGGTTACCTGGCGACTCTCCTTGGATCCGAGGTTTACTTTTGCCGGTCTCACAATCCACACACTCACCCACGTATCTTTGGACACTCTTATACAGACCTCTCCAATGGAAGTGATCCCGGATCCGCTGATAAGTTCGACCGATCCCTTGATGTCCGCCTTCTAGGCTCACATGGTAGTGATGTAGTATGTCCTGATGTAGGGTTTCCGGGATCACTAGTCGCATCAGCTTATCTCGATCTGCATCCGTCGGTCTCGTGGAGGGACAGTAGAACAGTAGATCATGGTGATCCAAATCATAATCGGCTGCTAGATTAGCATATGATTTGGCTTCTTGCTGAGTCAGATCTTGTAGATCTCCATTCAGATACTTCTTCAATCCCGAGATCCACGCCTCCTCGTCTTGGGCTTGTCGGATCCGATCGATCCTGAGATCTCGAACTATTTCCTCCCGTAATGATCGCGGATCCGAAATCGTCCGCGTCGTAGATCGCGAGCCTGATCGAGTCACTACCGCCGTGATCTGGGCTGCTTGATCCGTCCTCTTGACTACCAATACCTCATCCAATCGGTTCAACGTGATCAGATCCTGCTTATCCTCATCCGACTCGATCTTCACTCCACCTTGTCGCTGTAGCGCTGCACTAGCCAAACTGTCCGCACTGCCGTTCCAATCTCGTTTCACATGCACAAGTTCGTGATCTGGCCAGTCCCTCAGACGATCTAAAGCCTTTTGCTTGAGTAAGGTCAGACCGGGTGCCTTACACTCGATCTCACCCCTGACTTGTCGGATCACCAGATTAGAGTCGCCGCAGAACACCACTCGTTTGCGATCCACTGTACTCAACAGATCCAGACATAGTAACAGCCCATGATATTCAGCCTCATTGACGGTAAGATCTTCCGCATAGGCCGATCTGGCCTGGATCACCGTCCATTCAGGCAACTTCCACAAGATCGCACTATATGCGCCACCTCCACGCTTCACGCGGGCTGATCCATCGAAACTGACAACATACAGCTCCTCATCCGCTTGGATCACAGGGATTGGAGCTTGGATCTTCCGTCGTGGCTCTTTCTTGGGCGAGATCTGGATCAACGCTTCATCCACCATGGATCTGGGCGTGATACTAGCCGCAATCACCCCTAGGATCTCTTCTTCTCCTTTAACGCACTTCACAATCTCTAATGTCCACGGTGATAGCAGTGACGCCCATTGGCCTAATCGCCCTTGTAATCCGGTCGATCTAAATAACCAGGCCAACGTGGAGTATCTAGTCAGCACCCGGATCCGGCGTCCCACCAGCATGTTATATCCGAGATCCAGGATCCGTAGCAGCGCCAACACTTCCTTCTCCACTGGGCTGTAATTCAACTCGTTCGACTTCAACGTTCGGCTCACGAAGGTGACCGGATAGTAGATCTGGTCATACTCTTGCACGAGGGCTGCCGAGATCGCCCAATCACTTGCATATACGATCACCACCGCCTCTCGACCCGGATCAAAATGACGTAGGATCGGAGTAGACGCGATCTTCGATTTGAGTGTCTCGAAGGCCCGATGAGCACGAATCCATCGTGGATCAGCCTGGTCTCCATCTAGACTTCCTGGATCCGACGGTTCCGCAGGCTTTAATGCCAGATCTGATCCTAGATCTTCCTTCAGATCCAGTTGATCCAACTCCTTATATTCCATACTTCGCTTGATCTGGATCCGCACATCATCCTTGGACATCGCGGCGAAATCGACCTCTCTCAATTCGTACAGCACGGCCGCGTAGATAGCATAGTCTTCGATAAATCGACTGTAATAATTCAAGCTGCCCAGAAAAGATTGCATCGATCTCAGTGATCCAGGAAATGCTAGATCCGTTAATGCCTCTAGATCCTTGGGATTCGCCTCCAGTCCATCTTTCGAGACGCGATGGCCCAGATATTCCACTTTATTCATACCCCAGAAACTCTTCACCACACTGATCGACAGATTCCACTTATCGCACGCCTCCAGTAGGGCGTCCACTCGATCACATAGCTGATCCCAATTATCCGCTGGTATAAGGATGTCATCGATATACGATCTGCGTCCGATCACTGATGGCTTATCCGGATCATCGGCTTCTCCCACTTCAAACACATCTGTAGATCTTGGATCCGATCCAGGAGGAGGGATCCGAGTGAATCCATATAGGGCGTTGTCGATCAGACGTTGGTAGATCTGCGGTGCATTCTTCAAGCCGAACGGCATACGATTCCATTCAAATAGCCCAAATGGGGTAATGAAAGCCGAGATCGCTCGGGCTCGATCTGTCATAGTCACCACCCAGAATCCACTGGCCATATCCAAGGAGCAATACCACAGGACTTTATCCAGATCTTCTAGAAGATCGTTGATCAGGGGCATAGGGTAGACCATCAGTTGAGTAAGACTATTGACCAGACGGTAATCAATACACAGCCTGATATCTACCCCATTCTTCTTCACGATCACCACGATCGGTGAGGCCCAGGGTGATCTGGAATAGCCGATCATCTTCGCTGATAATAACCCTTTGATCAGCTCTGATAACTTCTCGCGGAATCGAGGGGCGATCTTCCTCACTCGTTGGGCGATTGGCTTAGCGTCTCCCACATCGATATCACACACCACACCCCTTGCGGCCGGTGGTAGAGCATTTCCCTTTCCGATGAGAAGATGTCGATATTTCCAGATCCTCTGACGTAATCGTTCGATCTCCGCCGTAGTCTGGATCCCCGGATCTCCAACTTGGATATCCTCAATCTCACCTCATCCGTGGTGGGGTTGATCTCTGGAAGGATCGCCATCTCTTGATCTACATCTTCCGCATACAGATCATTACCTTCATGGTAATGTACTTCCGGATCCGGCTCTTGATCTGGGGAATTTTTTCGATCTTCTGGGGACGCCTCCTGTATCGGGTAGATAACTGTCCGGGTGGATCTCTTTCAGCTGATCCTCCAGTCACTGGATCCAAATCATCCACCTTTACCTGATCCATATTTTGGTTTATCACCGCGGTCTCTACTGGTTGGATCGGAGTTCGATCCTGCGGATCTGTCCCTGCTGATGTTTGATCTTCGGTCATCAACACTGGTTTTACCTGTATCTGCGAGATCTCGGGTCGTTTCAGGATACCACGAGGTACTGGGTAGGAGGGTCGATCCACCATCGGCCCTGCAGATTCCATCAGGATCTCATCATGCTCGGATCTTCCTTCCACCGTGGCTTCCAAAGCCAGATTTTGCCATTCCATATACCGACGTGACCCCACCGAGACAAATCCTGGCATCCGGGGAATGTGATCACCCGATAGCCAGATCCCAACTCTCACATCTTCTTGCAATATGATCGCCTTATCGCTCACGTTGGTGATCTGCAGATACCGTCTCTTCCCGAGGCCTTTTACCACCGTGGGCACCCAACGATCTCCCCGGGTAACCCAGAACTTCTCGTGATCTGACATCCGGAGATGTAACCGAAGTTCCACTGATTGTCCGATCTCGATCTGGATATGTTCTCCTACAGTTACCAGCCTGGCCTTGTCGCTGTAAAGCTGCCGACGCCCGCTAAGCTGGATCCGCACCTCATCAGGTAAACTTATAGATCCATAGGCCAGATCCAATCGGATCCCCGCCGGTACCATGAAATCCATACCCAGGATGGCATCTTGACCTGCTAGATCTCCAACCCAAATATCGAAAAAATAAACCAGCGATCCAGCCATAGTGATCTTGATCCGGGTTCTTCCTTCTGTCCTGTAAACACTTTCACCAATCCCAACGCAATCTTGGATCTGGCTCGTATCGATATAGCACCCAACCTTACGAGCAAAGGCCGTATCCACTATGGATACTTCGGCGCCTGTATCTAAGAGCAAGATCCCTCTCTCATTGTTGATCTTACCAGCGATTTTGGCTTGTCGGAACCACTTTCCCGGGGCATAGTGTTTCCAATATCCCCGAGATTCTCCTGGCAAGAGATCCATAACTTCGGATCTTCGGATCTCCTTGATCTGACTTGGCTTTTGGATCACTGGTATATCCTCCTGATCTGTGGGCTGGAACCACAGATCTGGATCCCGTTGCTTCCAATAACCCCTTATCTCTCCTGGGTGGAGATCCACCATCATGGTCACTTCGGATCTGGAGTAATCATCCACCTGGCGGACACTGGAGATTGCGACAGCACGGTTTCCATTCAGATCACATGTATTACCGCGTAGATCTGGGATCTTGTTACCCTGATCTACCGATTTCTTGTTCACAAATGCATAGATGCAATATCTAGAGCGCTCGGCTCGTACCGGATTCCAACCCGGCGAGCGTCCTAGTTTAACATCTTCTCTGCAGATTCCGGAAGCATACCTGCATGTTTGGCTGGGTTGAACCATTGGCGGATCTGGTTGTAGAACTCTTCCATAGGACATTTTCCCATATCATGTAATTCCCCGCACCCCCGGCACACAAAGAGGCAGTGATCTGCCGGATGTCCTCGCTTGCCACACTTATGACAAGTAAGGCGTCTCCAGCATCCTAGATCTGAATGCTTCTTGGATCCACAGTGCGAGCAACGGTTCCGATCGGATCCGCCGCTCTGGATCCGGGATCTATGATCCGGTGGGGTTTGATCTGTCGACTTGTGGGTGATTGGTACTTGCTCGACCTTCTCCATACCAGATTCCACTTTTGGAGTGACATCCTGCTCAGCTGCCAGGTAGATCCGCCGATGATTGTCTCCGTCCGAGTCAGATCCATCCGATCCGTCGGATCCGGACTCAGATTCGGACTCTATGGCTCTGATCTGTACCGCGCGGACATGTTTCGTCGTAGCTGCAGGTGCAGGATTAGTTGCCTTCTGCCGGTACTTGCTGGATCCAAATGCAGTTTTCTTCTGCCTGCTCTTCGCGCGTTCACGGGCTCGTAACACTTCTTCTAGATCATCCGCGTCGGATAGCCGTAGTAAAGTCAGCCTGTCAGCTAGATCTTGATCTTCCAAAGTTTCGATGTAGTGATCCACATGTTCACGTCGATCCTTCGCATTACCATCCTTGATCTTCAACTTTGCGCGTAATCCGGCAACATTAAGGCGGTAAAGATAATCGAGGGGAGATTCCTCCGGTCGGCGTCGAGCATGATAATACTGTCTAGCCACTGATACCCCCAATCCGCAGTACTGGATCTGGAAAGCTCGAAGTAGATCCGACCATTTGTTACGGGTGGATCTGCTTAGTTGTCGATACCAGTTCTTGGCGGATCCGGCCAATAGATCTGCAAAGGTCAGACATTTCTCTTCATCGGAGGCTTGATCTCGCATGAACGCCGATTTCACTTTGCCAATCCACGCTCTGGCTCGATCTTCGTCTTGATCCTTCCCCGTGAACTCCTTGAGATCTGAGATCGCAGAGATCCGGACTCTCTGGATCATGGTTGATCCGGCTGATCCGGTCGTAGCGGTCGCGACCGTCGCTCGAGCAGCCGTGGGGAAGTCGATATCGTCTGGATCATACTCCCATCGAGATGTGCTACGTTCAGATCTCACAGATTCCATATCTACATCTTGTGATCCTGGATCTTGAATCTTCGTCGCTCCTTGATCCATGATCGGCCCTCGCTGTTCCGCCAAGAATCTACTCATGGCTGCTTCGAAATACTTCTGTAAGGTGCCTGATGAGGCATCTGACGTCGTGGCTGCTGTGATCTGGTCCTCGGAGGTCGGGATCGTCCTTGAGCGGCCGGATCTCGGCTGATTCCGACGTTGGATCTTGGATCTCGCCTCCAGCATTGAAGTACCGGAGGGTCCCAGAGACATTCGCTTTGGTTCCGATGAGAGATCTGATTCGTCCTCGGCAGCCGAGGCGTAATGTGATGAGGACGTTTGGCGATCCGTAATACTTGCCGGAGGTGATGGCACTGGATCTGTGATCTGGGGGATCTCGCCGACGAGGATCTTGAGCTTGGAGAATAGATCCTTGGTGGCAGTCTGGATCACCTTGAGATCTAGATCAAAGACATCATCCGCATCGAAAGCTCCCGTGGTCATTCCTGCTTCC
This sequence comes from Phytophthora palmivora, assembly GCA_008079305.1. NCBI lineage: Eukaryota > Oomycota > Peronosporomycetes > Peronosporales > Peronosporaceae > Phytophthora > Phytophthora palmivora. The sequence goes on along the minus strand of VOQZ01001368.1, from coordinate 2,631 downwards.
TTCAACAGTCGTAATAAATCCTTGACTGCTTCTAATTTGTTGGCAGTCTTGATCGGAGCTGATACGGGTTCTCTTGGATCTCCGACCTGCTTCAGCCTCAGGATCCGCATCACGGGATCTCGATCCAGGAACTCGCGAAGTTCTTTGTGGTAGAATAGATTCTCCAGATCTTCATCTGACCACCCTTGTCCTGATCTGGATCTAGGTTTAGATCCGATCGGATCTTCGTCGTCAATCTCTGGAGCCTTCATCTTCTTCCGCGTTACCTTCTTCTTCGGCTTCTTCTTATCGGATCTAGAGACTGGAAGATCCCTGGATGGATATGGTGAAGGATCGACTGGAGATCCGACCAATCTGTACGGCTCCACTTTCGCCTTCCCTTGTTTTGTTGACGGATCTCGACTTACGTCGAGATCCGTCGGGGTCCCCGTGGGGACCTGTGGAGGTAGAGGTTTTTCTTCTAGATCTGGATCTGGATCCAGATCACCCTCTCTTCCGTCAGCAGAGTTCCTCCTAGCGCTCTGCTGATCCGCGGATCTTGATTCATTCAGCGGCATCATCGTCGATCCGAGGTCCGATGACGCTTGTTCCCCTTGTTCAACCTTCACTTGAACATCTTCTTGAGACTCACGGTGAAATCCCGAGTCACCAACAGATCCGGGCACGCGCACCATTGTGGTGTAGCGGGATCAGCAAAATCTGCGAGATCGCTAGATCCAACTTCCCACCAATGCCCGGACACCGACTAACGAAGGGGGTCCTCCGATGATCCGTGATCTGCTGAACTTGCTCACCTTGTGTACCCGTCGGTTGGGCTGGATCTTCCTCTCTTGGTGACTGCTAAGTTGCTCGATCGGTGTTGATTGAACGTCTTGGCGTGACGTTGGGGTCGTAGAGTGGCGTGGAAGTCTTCACACCACTCGCCAGTAGTAGATCCGGAGTCCAAGCGATTAGATCGAGCTTGGATCCGGCGGCCTAGATCTGGATCCGGCCTTGTAGTAATTCTTTGTAGTAGATTTCCTTTACGCGGGGTCCTTTGATTGCTTGGCGCTTCCTATAGCGCGATCTTGATCGTTGAGAAACCGAAGATCTACCGGCTAAGCAATTAATACCGGGATCTTGGATCTGCACTTAGGGTAAGATACTAGGAGGTTGGATCTAGCCAATATATTATCTAGATATTATCAACCACCCTAGATCTATACACCTAAATCGCTATTAATACCGTAGGGCCAATGTAGTTCCCGTTTCCAGGCGCGTAGCGAAGCACTTGTGTCGTACGATGCAAATTCGGTTCTGATTTAATGTTAAGACCTATCCCATCCTGTATCCTATCCTTAACGACACATCGACTGATTACGCTATCCTGATCCTTGTCCTTTCTTGTCCTCACCATCCTGGCAGTCGACATCTTTGCAGATCACCCTGGATCTGAACCATAAACATTAGATCACTAGTCGCAATGTTGTGATCTGGCCTTCTCCTTTCTCCAATATCGTAATCACCCTCCGTAATGTCCAGATCACACGTCTTCCGAGTCAGATCAGCCTTAATAAGGCTAGATCACGCTGATCCAATTCCAGATCGACTAGATCTCCTTGATCTCCCTGATCTAGGGTTTCCATGCGTGATCCAGGGCAATACTTCGTGATAATCATAATTATAACATATCCGAGCTTATTCCATGCCGTTAATCCCCAATCATCGTTCATCCTTGCCATAATATCCCTAGATCCCGGATCCCTCGGATCCACCTATGGATCTAGGTTCATGAGCCTTGATCCACATTCCCCGAATAGATCCACATATGTGAGCCGATCTGGTCTTCACGGATATAGATTATAGCCTAGATCTGGACATCTAGGCTTAGATCACCAGTTTCCACAGATTATACAGACATACTGTTGCACCCATATTACAATCACGCCAGTCCCACATCATCCATATCCATACGGGATCTTCCTAGCTCTTCGGATCTGGATACATGTATAGATCGTATGTCAATACATCTATCACGTCTCACCCAAGGTGTCACTAATCTCCATCAATCTTATCCATCAACTGGATCCACAACCAGATCCACCCACATCAGCTTGTCATCTACTCCAATCACATCACGTCAGGTCCGATCACGTCCAAATCGGATCTTTCCTGGATATTCCAATGCCAAATCTTTCAAATCCACTTCACCACAGAGCTCCACGGACAAGACGACCATCTTTGCGTGAAGGGTGACTATTGGCGATGAGAAGAGGCTGCTAGCAGCGGTGAAGCCTTGGTATGTGCCGCCCGGTATCGAGACCACAACGCTAATTCTGGGCGTTGGAACCGGAGCGCCATCAGCTTCAGCTTCTTTGTCCGCGGCCGGAACTATTCAGTGGTCTCCACCTTCCCATTCCGAAAGCATTGACGACTCCATACGAGGTGCGGGTCCTCGGAGCCGACTTCAGGGACAGCTTCCGCAGGAACAATCTCTGCAGACTGAGACTGTGTGGCAGCGGAGACTTTGGGACCACCGTATTAGACGGAAAGGGCCTAGCCACCGGCGCTTGGTGTCTGACGGAGTCGACGCGCTTCGTAGGTGGTCTAACAGGCGGTGAATCCTCGGATTCGTCCCCCACGTTACCTGAT
>VOQZ01001367.1:0-13148 GCA_008079305.1 Phytophthora palmivora | reverse complement strand
GCTGGTTCGGTCGGCCAAGGATGCGTATGATGCATGGTCAAGAATAGAAGGACACTTCGAGAAGAAGAGTTTGGCCAACAAGCTCTTCCTTCGACGACGTTTCTTCACGACGATGATGGGCGAAGGTGATGATGTGCTGGAGCACATTAACAAGGTCAAGACGCTGGTGGAACAGCTCGACGCGGTGGGTGCTCCGGTCAGCGAGGACGACTTGGTGATCACGCTTCTGGCAAGTCTGAGTGAGTCGTACCAGTTCCTCATCACGGCATTGGAGTCGAGAGCCGACTCGCTGACATGGGAACTCGTGACGTCTCGGCTGCCGCATGAAGACTTGAAGCGCAAGGAACAAGGTGGCGGTACTGAAGGAACCGCGCATGGTCAAGCGTTCATGACGAGTGGCAATGGGAAGAGCAAGGGACGGCAGGTGCAGAAGACTAGTGCCTGCCACTACTGTGGCGAACAAGGACATTGGATCGCCAAGTGTCCCGTGAGGATTCGAGAGAACGCGGAGCGGCAGAGGCCGCAACGAGCGAACGTCGCGGATGACGATGAAGACTGCGGCGACTACTTGTTCTCGGTTGGTGGTGGGACCTCCAAGTCGAGTGAAGTTTGGCTGGTCGACTCGGGTGCGACGCAGCACATGACGTACTCGAAAGAGTATATGAAGAATTACAAGAAGATGACTCCGGTGGACGTGCATCTCGCGGACGACGGAGTGGTTCAAGCGGTCGGCAGTGGCGACATTGTCATGTCGATGAAGACTCCACGCGGGATCAAGAAGGGTGTGCTCACGAAGGTGTGGCACATTCCCAAGTTGTCGCGCAACCTGTTTTCGGTCGGGCGATTCACCAAGGATGTTGGGCCCGTGACGTTCGAGCGCGACGGGTGCTTCGCCGAGACGAAGAAGATCAAGTGGCAGCTCGGAGCGCGTGAAGGCAAGGGACTGTTCAAGCTGTGCATGACTCCGATCATGCCTGACGAGGCCAATGTGTCAAGTTCGAAGGATCGCAAAGGGGACACCACGTCGTACCTCTGGCACCTTCGACTTGGTCACATTGGCCATGGCGGTCTAGACGCCATCGTCAAGAAGGGTTATGGAGTTGGCATCAACATGACGGCTGTAAAGCAGTGGGAGTTGTGTGATGGGTGTGCGCTTGGCAAGCAAACGCGGGTGAGTTACATGCCCAAGTCGCCGAACCACGCCAAGAAACTGTTGGAAGTCATCCACAGTGATGTCTGCGGTCCCATGAAGACATCGACGTTCAGTGGCAAGAAGTACTTTGTCACGTTCATTGATGAGTACTCGCACTTCTGTGTGGTATACTTGTTGCGAAACAAGTCGGAGGTGGCTGCCAAATTTGCTGAGTTCGTGGCGTTCGCCGAAACTCAGACAGGTGGTCGCGTGTAAGAACTCTCCGTGTGAAGCAACTTCGCAGTGACAATGGTGGCGAGTACAAGTCTCGTGAGATGGCCAAGTTCTGCAGAGAGCGTGGGATTGTGCAGAAGTTCACACCTCCGTACACGCCTCAACTGAATGGAGTGGCGGAGCGGATGAACCGGACGTTGGTGGAATGTGCGCGCTGCATGTTGGAGCATGCCGGACTGTCCAAGTCATATTGGGGTGAAGCGGTGATGACAGCGACGTTTCTTCGGAATCGCTGTCCGACACGCGCTGCCAGCCACGGCAAGTCTCCGCACCAAGTTTGGACGGGCAAGAAACCGCTACTATCCAACCTTAAGGTGTTCGGTTGCCATGCGTATGTGACGGTCCCGAAGGAGAAACGCACTAAGTTCGACGCTCGGTCAGTGCGTTGTCGGCTTCTCGGGTACTCGGAGCACGAGAAAGCGTATCGGTTTGAAGAGATCAAGAGCGGTCGTGTGCTAGTGAGCCGCGATGCGCAGTTCATGGAAGACATCTTCGACGGTGGGAGGCGCAACTCTGGTGAAGACGTGGTCGTGGACCTTCGTGATGAAGATGCCACAGACCAAGAAGAATCGTCTGAACCAGAAGAAAGCAAGGAAGAAGAAGCTGCGCAGGATGAATACGTTGAGCCTGGCAGCAAGCGACACCAGCGGACCCGGTCTTTAGAGGAAGCGGTGGAGATCCCAAGGTCCAAGCGGCATAGTCGGTCACAAGCACTGGATGAGCTGTCAGCCATCGCAAAAGAAGGAGGCTTCGACGCGGCCTTCGTTGTGGATTCAGTGGGAGAAATGCCGACCACGTTCACGTCGGCGATGGAATCCAGCAACGCGGCCAAGTGGAAGGAAGCGTGCGATTCGGAAATCAACTCTCTTCGCAAGAATGAGACGTGGGTGCTGGTGCCGTTGCCCAGGGACGCAAGGCGATCAGCTGCAGATGGGTGTTTCGGATCAAGGAAAACCAGGCTGGAGAGATCGAGCGGTTCAAGGCACGACTGGTGGCCAAGGGATTTTTGCAGAAGTACGGCATCGACTATGAAGAGACCTTCGCGCCGGTGGCCAAGTTCACGTCAATCAGGATCCTGCTCAGCCTGGCAGCCAAGTACAACCTCACGGTGCACCAGATGGATGTCAAGACGGCGTTCCTGAACGGGTGGTTGGACGAAGACATCTACATGGTGCAGCCGGATGGCTTTATTGATGAGGTGCACCCAGATTTCGTGTGCAAGCTCAAGCGCTCGCTGTATGGTCTCAAGCAGTCACCGCGGATGTGGAACCAGACCATCGACAAGTTCATGCTGGAGCTGGGGTTCAAGAAGTGTGAAGCGGATCACTGCATCTACGTGAAGCGGGACGACCAAGACATGATCTTCGTGGCGCTGTACGTGGACGACTTGATCCTAGCAAGCAACAACGACGAGCTGCTCAAGTCGACCAAGGAAGCACTCAGCAAGCGATTCGAGATGACGGACATGGGTCAGCTCAAGTACTTCCTCGGCATGGAAATGATTGATCAAGATCTTACGGCCGGAAAGGTGTCGGTGCGGCAGACCAAGTTTGCGAAGGACATCCTCGAGAAGTTCAGCATGGAGAAGAGCAACCCTGTCAAGACACCACAAGACCCAGGACTCAAGCTGACCAAGGCCATGTGCGAAGGAGGTTGCAAGCACGAGGAGACCATGGCGAAGGTACCGTACCGAAATGCAGTCGGCTGCTTGATGTATCTCATGGTGGGGACTAGGCCAGACCTTGCAGCGGCAGTGGGAGTTCTCAGCCAGTTTGCCGCGGATCCGTGTCCGACACACTGGCAAGCACTCAAGAGGGTGTTTCGCTACATCCAAGGTACGAAGACTCACGGCATTGAGTTTCAAGCGAGCAGCGAGGACGGACTCCAAGGTTATTCGGATGCAGATTGGGCCGGCGACATCGAGCACCCAGACATCGTGTGCAAGCTCAAGCGTTCGCTGTATGGTCTCAAACAGTCACCGCGGATGTGGAACCAGACCATCGACAAGTTCATGCTGGAGCTGGGGTTCAAGAAGTGCGAAGCGGATCACTGTCTACGTCAAGCGGGACGACCAAGACATGATCTTCGTGGCACTGTACGTGGACGACTTGATCCTCGCAAGCAACAACGACAAGCTGCTCAAGGCGACCAAGGAGGCACTTAGCAAGCGATTCGAGATGACGGACATGGGTCAGCTCAAGTACTTCCTCGGCATGGAATTGATCAAGATCTTACGGCCGGAAAGGTGTCGGTGCGGCAGACCAAGTTTGCGAAGGACATCCTCGAGAAGTTCAGCATGGAGAAGAGCAACCCTGTCAAGACACCACAAGACCCAGGACTCAAGCTGACCAAGGCCATGTGCGAAGGAGGTTGCAAGCACGAGGAGACCATGGCGAAGGTACCGTACCGAAATGCAGTCGGCTGCTTGATGTATCTCATGGTGGGGACTAGGCCAGACCTTGCAGCGGCAGTGGGAGTTCTCAGCCAGTTTGCCGCGGATCCGTGTCCGACACACTGGCAAGCACTCAAGAGGGTGTTTCGCTACATCCAAGGTACGAAGACTCACGGCATTGAGTTTCAAGCGAGCAGCGAGGACGGACTCCAAGGTTATTCGGATGCAGATTGGGCCGGCGACATCGAGTCTCGACGGAGTACAAGCGGCTACGTGTTCATGATGAACGGCGGATGCATCAGCTGGAGAAGCAAGAAGCAGCGGACAGTGGCGCTATCATCGACGGAGGCAGAGTACATGGCGGACGGAAGCGACACAGGAGGCAATTTGGCTCAAGGCGTTCCTGTGCGAGATCGGCGAAATGAAGGACAAGTCAGCTGTCAAGATCTACGAGGACAACCAAGGCTCCATCGCGTTGGCTAAGAACCCGGAGTTCCACAAGCGCACCAAGCACATCAACATTCGCTACCACTTCGTGCGCGAGAAGGTTGAAGATGGCCAAGTGGTATTGGAGTACTGCTCGACAAAGGACATGCTGGCGGACTTGATGACCAAGCCGATCACTGCCGTGCAGTTGATATCCTTCGGAGCAAGCTCGGAATCCAAGGCGCCATTACGGCCGAGTCGAGTGGGAGTGTTGTCAAGAAGACGCCTCGACCTGCCGCGGTGTACCGGTAGATACCGGTACGACCTTCACTCAGTGGCACCACAAGCATTCCGTGATTACGTGAAACTGATTACGGGACAAGTGTTTACGCTACGGTCGTGCGTGGGTACAAGATTGTGGGTACAAGATGGGCGTCGACGTGGCAGTCGCTGATTGGCTGGGGTAGCTCAGTATGCAGTAAGGAATCCAGTAGTGTGTATCCAGGTAGGACATCCAGTAGGCTTAGAGGTAGCAGGCAGTTTGCGAACTAAGGACCTAAATCAATCACTTTGCATTTTATCATCTAGTGCTCAAACGACCTTGACTTTTCACAAATGTCGAAGTGGAGGAACTCGAATGGCTTGTACTTGGTTTTGTTCGGGTTGCTCGGGAATGGTTTTTGGACCATCTTCCCTTGTTGGCAACCGCGACACATACTTGATCCACTCGACTTCGAGGGTACCTTCGCGTCCTTTATCATGTTGTTGTTGACCATCTTGCGAAGTACCTCAACCGGAGCGTGACCCATTCGCGCGTGTAGGTCGACAGTCTTTCCTCCTGTCACCGCATTCGCCGATCGCTGAGGCGTGTGAAGCCAGTAGAGTCCGTCCACGAGATCCGCCGTTGCCACGACTTGCTTCGAGCCCTTGCGCGCAACGTGCATCTTGTTGCCGTCGAACACCACTTGAAATTTGCCACTCTTGTTGATCTGTGGCACGACAGAAGATTCTTGCTCATGCTCGGCACATACAGCGCGTCCTTGATCTCGATGTCGTGCTCGTCGCCGTTGGGTAGAACCACTCGTTGCACGATAGTCCCCACACCCTTGATCGCGGCCTTGTTGCCGTCAGCCACCGAAAGTTCACCTTCATCTTGCTCATTCAGCGTGGTCAACTTGGCCTTGTCGTTGCAGATGTGGTGCGTTGTGTGGTGTAGCGGGATCAGCAAAATCTGCGAGATCGCTAGATCCAACTTCCCACCAATGCCCGGACACCGACTAACGAAGGGGGTCCTCCGATGATCCGTGATCTGCTGAACTTGCTCACCTTGTGTACCCGTCGGTTGGGCTGGATCTTCCTCTCTTGGTGACTGCTAAGTTGCTCGATCGGTGTTAGTTGAACGTCTTGGCGTGACGTTGGGGTCGTAGAGTGGCGTGGAAGTCTTCACACCACTCGCCAGTAGTAGATCCGGAGTCCAAGCGATTAGATCAAGCTTGGATCCGGCGGCCTAGATCTGGATCCGGCCTTGTAGTAATTCCTTTAGTGTTGATTTCCCTTTACGCGGGGTCCTTTGATTGCTTGGCGCTTCCTATAGCGCGATCTTGATCGTTGAGAAACCGAAGATCTACCGGCTAAGCAATTAATACCGGGATCTTGGATCTGCACTTAGGGTAAGATACTAGGAGGTTGGATCTAGCCAATATATTATCTAGATATTATCAACCACCCTAGATCTATACACCTAAATCGCTATTAATACCGTAGGGCCAATGTAGTTCCCGTTTCCAGGCGCGTAGCGAAGCACTTGTGTCGTACGATGCAAATTCGGTTCTGATTTAATGTTAAGACCTACCCCATCCTGTATCCTATCCTTAACGACACATCGACTGATTACGCTATCCTGATCCTTGTCCTTTCTTGTCCTCACCATCCTGGCAGTCGACATCTTTGCAGATCACCCTGGATCTGAACCATAAACATTAGATCACTAGTCGCCATGTTGTGATCTGGCCTTCTCTTCTCTCCAATATCGTAATCATCCACCGTAATGTCCAGATCACACGTCTCCCGAGTCAGATCATGCCTTAATATAGCTAGATCACGCCGATCCAATCTCAGGTCAGCTAGATCTCCTTGATCTTGTCGATCTAGGGTTTCCATGCATGATCCGGTGACAATACTTCGTGATAATCATAATTATAACATATCCGAGCTTATTCCATGCCGTTAATCCCCCAATCATCGTTCATCTTTGCCATAATATCCCTAGATCCCGGATCACTCGGATCCGCCGATGGATCTAGGTTCATGAGCCTTGATCCAAGTTCCCTGCATGGACCTGCATATACGAACCGATCTGGTCTTCACGGGTATGGATTACACCCTAGATCTGGACATCTAGGCTTAGATCACCAGTTCCCACAGTATATATAGACGTACTGTTGCACCCGTATTACAATCACGCCAGTCCCACATCATCCATATCCATACGAGATCTTCCCAGCTCTTCGGATCTGGATACATGTATAGATCGTATGTCAATACATCTATCACGTCCCACTCAAGGTGTCACTAATCTCCATCAATCTTATCCATCAACCGGATCCACAACCAGATCCACCCACATCAGCTCGTCATCTACTCCAATCACATCACGTCAGGTCCGATCACGTCCAAATCGGATCTTTCCTGGATACTCCAATGCCAAATCCTTCAAATCCACTTCACCACAGCCGCCTCCTGGTCGCCAGTTGTAGTTGCATAACAACTTCACTGCGTCCATTCTTCAAATCACCTCGCCAAGTTCAAGTCTTCCACCACCTCAGCCAACTATGTCGGATCACGGCCACGATGGATCACAGCATGGATCCGGCCGCCACGATCCTCCTTCCTCGATCAGAGATCAGTGGGCCCACTGGGGGTTCACCTGAAGATCTGCGTCGAGCTGTGGTCGCCTTGCGTCGCCGGGTGTTGCGTTTGAGCGACGATCTACGGCTGGCCACCCGCCGGGCCGATGAGGCCGTGGATCGAAATCGTGAGCATGTTTGCTCTCTCGAATCGCTCGAGTTGATGTGCGCTACCCAAGGTCGAGAGATCGGGCGCTATCGGGCTGAAGTTCGTCGTCTTCGAGAAGAGCGAGATGCTCTTCAATCATCTTTGGAGTCGGATCGCATCATCGAGCTGGAGCCGCCGCAGCCTGCACCTGAGATCTCGGCCCTAGAAGCCCAGATCGTCGATCTCAACCGAGATCTTGATCGTCGATCTGACGAGATCCATCAACTGGAAGCACACATCGATGATCTGTGCCAAGATCGAGGTCGTCTGGAATCCACGATCCGTCATCTCACGTCCGAGATGACACAAGCCGGCGGAGAGATCTTAGATCTTCAGCAGGCTAATCACGATCTGGATCGGAGTCGGGAGGATGCAGAATCTGCATTATCGGCGACTGAGGAGAGCTTGCGCCGGACTCGATCTGAGCTGGATCGGGTCGAGGCAGAGCTACTCCTATCTCGCTCCGATCGCACCGATCGCGAGTCCCCGGGTCCCGATCCGCAATCCTCGCAGGCCAATCCCCAATCTATGGGCCCCACTCAAGCCGATCTTGACCAGATCACTCGAGAGCGTGACTCTCTACGAGATCAGATCCGTGCGCGGGATGTTGAGATCCTGTCAGCGCAGCGGACTCTGGGGTTATTACAGTCGGATCTGGCAGCCCATCGGGCTAGATCGGCTTCAGATGTGGCCCAGTTGCAGACACTGGAGGGCGATCTGACCCGCGCGCGTCATGATGTGGAGGTAGCCCAGAAGGCCTATGCAGATCGGGAGCGTACCATCACTGAGAATCAGGCTCAGATCCGTACGCTTTCCCGGGATCTGGGCAAAGTGGTCCGTGAACGGGATGCCCTTCGTCATGAATACACTGCTGCCTTCCAACGCCTCACCTCCATCTCGGCCACAATCGGGGCGCCTCCTCCTCAGACCCAACTGCGTCTGGATCCTGGATCCGACACGGATCAGCCCGCGGGAGGGATCCCACGCTCTCCTTCTGCGGGGACATCGGGCAGTGGGGATCGAGATGCTGACGCCTCCAAGTCAAAACGATCTCGCAGAGATCTAGCTCGCCTTCCCCTTCGCGGCCTCAGAAGAAGCGATCCGTTCCTCTCGAGGCGGAGGATGAGTCCATGGATGAAGAGGATGAATCCGAGTTTGATCTGGGTGGAGGATCTGCTGAAGGGCGATCGCCCTCTCCAGATCGAGCATCAACCCCGCCCTCCAAAGATGTCGAACGCAGTCGATCATCAGGCGAGGTGATCGAGGTGGATCTGGATCCGATGAGGCAGAGGAGGATGAGGAGGAGGAGGACGCCGAAGTGGCCGATGACCTCTATGAGGCTCAAACTTTGATGGCCATTTCCCAGTCCAGATCTGAGGCTCGCCGTCGAGATCATGCGTCTCCCCAACGCCGATCTGCAGCCGGATCCGGCGGATCTCCAGGTGGATCCGATGATTCGAACTCTGATGCTGGATCCGGCGACCAGGGCAACGGATCTGGCCCCACAGGCGGATCTGGTCCGGCCAATCCGCCCCCTGGACATCGGCCTCCTCGGATCACCTTCGTCCCTCAGGTTCCATTCCCTGAGGGTCGGTGTATTCCCGGTCGGCGGATTGTCCGAGTCATGGCTGCCGCCGACATAGATCCGTGGATCGAGTCTCGGTTGGCTAATCAAACTCTGATTACCATGACTGTAAACTTCTTGTTCCCGATCCTGCCATTCCGGCCAGACTGGATCTTCCCGCACCGGCCGACGATCTTCACCTCTCCGACTGCTCCTGCGTTCTGTGGTCATCTGATCACGGAGGCCAATGTCAAGGCCTTGCAAGCGGCGGAGCCATGGCGGGTGATCCGAAACACCCTACCCCCGATCTCTTTCGAGGCCGATGTTGGTGGTCGACTCGGGATCTTCCTCCGACAGTACCGTGACTTTGAAGCTTCCGAGCTGATCGCGTACTGGGAGTCGACAAATAAATTCCCGATCACCGCTGCTATGATCACACAGTCGCCATGGCTGGGATCCTTCGCCAAGCAGCGCAATAACCGCAGATCACACGCCGGAAATCGATGGAAGCGCATGTTGCTCACGTTGATCCAGGCTATGATCGAGGGGTGGTGCGATCTGGATCTACTCTTGGATCCATTCTTCCTCCACTTCCCAAAGCGGACTGATGAGGTGGCTTGGTATCCCGGGATCGAGGCCAGACGTGCTAATCTGGCCGATCCTCAGCTTAATCGTCGGGAACCCGCCGATCTGCTGGAGGCGTTAGCCGAGGCCGACACAGCAGATCCCTGGCGCAACCACTATCGGGATCACACTGCGGATCACCCTGCGCGCCATCTCCCTCGCCTGGATCGCAAGTTCTTCGGTCTTCAAGTGGCACAGCCTCCGGCCAGTAGCTAGATCGTAGCGATTAGCTCTTCGTGCGTGATCTATATCTTTTCATAACATCCTTCAATAATGTCCGATGATCTTGACTTGTATACTTCCCATTTACCTCGATCCATCCTCATAGAGTCGTGATCTACCTCGATCCGCTAGGATCTCTGGATCTCGAGACTTGATCTTTCATTATCATCGCATTCCACATGTATATATGCATACCCCTTCCTCCGATCTACATCCCTCATGTAGATCCTTCAACCGATTTCACCACGACAACAACCAGCTTGTTGTCGTTGATTGCGACCTCACGATTCCTCGTGAGATTGCATCACACCGAATCGATTATGATTCGTGCGATCCCGCAGAAACTCATGTAGCAGAGCGCCACAGTTGAGATCTGCTTCATCCACCCAAGTTGGATCCTCATATCCTCGCCAATGTACGAGGAATTCTCGGTAGATCCGTCCATATCGAGTCCTTCGTCCTGATCTCATATCTGTGATCTTCTCCACTTCATACTCATCGGGATCGCGATCTTGGATCCAGCTATCCCCGGTAATAGATCTTCATCAAAATCCAGACGATCTTGACTTCCCACATTGAGTCGCATTAGTGGTCGATCTGGATATTCTTTCACGAGCTTCAACTTGTTCACGTGTACCATAGGGAAAATATGATATCCGGATCCGGCGATCTCAACTTCACCGCATGTTCTCCAACTTTCTCTATAATCCGGAATGGTCCATGCCACAAGTGTGCCAACTTCTTAGCATATCCCTCTTTCACGCGATCGAGATATAACCACACTCGAGATCCGACTTCGATCTGATGCGGACGGATCTCCTGGTTGTGTAGATCCGCTCGATCTGAGATCGCCTCTCGCAGTCGTTGATTAACCTGTTCCCGAACCTGTTGATAATACCGCTGGATCTGATACCTCCATCGCCGCGGATCCCGATCATGTCTTCGCGTACTCCCACCGGGATCACCGCTTCCAATGTGGATCTAGGATCCCACCCATGTACCATATAAAAAGGTGTTTCTCCTCGGATCCGATCATGCGCGGTGTTGATCGCGAAGGTAATCCTCTCGGCATACTCGTCCCAATCTCGTTGATCCAGATCCTGCACATACATCTTAATCGCCCGAGTTGTGGTTTGGACCATGCGTTCTGCAGATCCATTAGCCTGGGGCCGATACGCCATCGTGGCCCGTTGACGCTGACCCAAGATCTTATTAAACGCTCGGAAAAAATCGGACATAAATCCTGGTTCACGATCATGCCTAATCGCTTCGCTGGCCCCAAATCGTCGGAAGACACATTCCTCGTATGATTCGGCGACAGTCTGGGCAGTCCTTGATGAGCTGGCTTTCGCGATCACATATCCAGTGAATAGATCTTCGAAGATCAATAATTCTGTATTCCCTTTGTGCGATCTGGGTAACGACGGGATGTGATCCATAGCTATGATCTGGAAAGGATACGTTGCCTGAAGGTTACCTGGCGACTCTCCTTGGATCCGAGGTTTACTCTTACCGGTCTCACAATCCACACATTCACCCACGTATCTTTGGACGCTCTTATACAGACCTCTCCAATGGAAGTGATCCCGGATCCGCTGATAAGTTCGACCGATCCCTTGATGTCCACCTTCCAGGCTCACATGGTAGTGATGTAGTATGTCCTGATTAGAGTTTCCGGGATCACTAGTCGCATCAGCTTATCTCGATCTGCATCCGTCGGTCTCGTGGAGGGCAGTAGAACAGTAGATCATGGTGATCCAAATCATAATCGGCTGCTAGATTAGCATATGATTTGGCTTCTTGCTGAGTCAGATCTTGTAGATCTCCATTCAGATACTTCTTCAATCCCGAGATCCACGCCTCCTCGTCTTGGGCTTGTCGGATCCGATCGATCCTGAGATCTCGAACTATTCTCCTCCCGTAATGATCGCGGATCCGAAATCGTCCGCGTCGTAGATCGCAAGCCTGATCGAGTCACTACCGCCGTGATCTGGGCTGCTTGATCCGTCCTCTTGACTACCAATACCTCATCCAATCGGTTCAACGTGATCAGATCCTGCTTATCCTCATCCGACTCGATCTTCACTCCACCTTGTCGCTTGTAGCGCTGCACTAGCCAAACTGTCCGCACTGCCGTTCCAATCTCGTTTCACATGCACAAGTTCGTGATCTGGCCAATCCCTCAGACGATCTAAAGCCCTTTGCTTGAGTAAGGTCAGACCGGGTGCCTTACACTCGATCTCACCCCTGACTTGTCGGATCACCAGATTAGAGTCGCCGCAGAACACCACTCGTTTGTGATCCACTGTACTCAACAGATCCAGACATAGTAACAACCCATGATATTCAGCTTCATTGACGGTAAGATCTTCCGCATAGGCCGATCTGGCCTGGATCACCGTCCATTCAGGCAACTTCCACAAGATCGCACTGTATGCGCCACCTCCACGCTTCACGCGGGCTGATCCATCGAAACTGACAACATACAGCTCCTCATCCGCTTGGATCACAGGATCGGAGCTTGGATCTTCCGTCGTGGCTCTTTCTTGGGCGAGATCTGGATCAACGCTTCATCCACCATGGATCTGGGCGTGATACTAGCCGCAATCACCCCTAGGATCTCTTCTTCTCCTTTGACACACTTCACAATCTCTAATGTCCACGGTGATAGCAGTGACGCCCATTGGCCTAATCGCCCTTGTAATCCGGTCGATCTAAATAACCAGGCCAACGTGGAGTATCTAGTCAGCACCCGGATCCGGCGTCCCACCAGCATGTTATATCCGAGATCCAGGATCCGTAGCAGCGCCAACACCTCCTTTCTCCACTGGGCTATAATTCAACTCGTTCGACTTCAACGTTCGGCTCACGAAGGTGACCGGATAGTAGATCTGGTCATACTCTTGCACGAGGGCTGCCGAGATCGCCCAATCACTTGCATATACGATCACCACCGCCTCTCGACCCGGATCGAAATGACGTAGGATCGGAGTAGACGCGATCTTCGATTTGAGTGTCTCGAAGGCCCAATGAGCACGAATCCATCGTGGATCAGCCTGGTCTCCATCTAGACTCTCCTGGATCCGACGGTTCCGCAGCTTTAATGCCAGATCTGATCTAGATCTTCCTTCAGATCCCGTAGATCCAACTCCTTATATTCCATACTTCGCTTGATCTGGATCCGCACCTCATCCTTGGACATCGCAGCGAAATCGACCTCTCTCAATTCGTACAGCACGGCCGCGTAGATAGCATAGTCTTCGATAAATCGACTGTAATAATTCAAGCTGCCCAGAAAAGATTGCATCGATCTCACGATCCAGGAAATGCTAGATCCGTTAATGCCTCTAGATCCTTGGGATTCGCCTCCAGTCCATCTTTCGAAACGCGATGGCCCAGATATTCCACGTTATTCATACCCCAGAAACTCTTCACCACAT
>VOQZ01001366.1:0-29298 GCA_008079305.1 Phytophthora palmivora | reverse complement strand
TCCATCTCGGCACAATCGGGGCGCCTCCTCCTCAGACCCAATTGCGTCTGGATCCTGGATCCGACACGGATCAGCCCGCGGGAGGGATCCCACGCTCTCCTTCTGCGAGACTTCGGGCAGTGAGGATCAGGTGCTGACCCCTCCAAATCAAAGCGATCTCGCAGCAGATCCAACTCGCCTTCCCCATCGCGGCCTCAGAAGAAGCGGTCCGTTCCTCTCGAGGCGGAGGATGAGTCCATGGATGAAGAGGACGAATCCGAGTTTGATCTGGGTGAGGATCTGCCGGAGGAAGATCGCCTTCTCAGATCAAGCCTCAACCCCGCCTCCAAAGGTGCTGGACCTAGTCAATCATCCGGCGAGGTGATCGAGGTCGGATCCGGATCCGATGAAGAGGAGGAGGAGGAGGAGGAGAACGCGGAAGTGGCCGATGACCTCTATGAGCTCAGACATTGATGGCCATTTCCCAATCCCGATCTGAAGCCCGCCGTCGAGATCATGCGTCCCCCAACGCCGATCTGCAGCCGGATCCGGCGGATCTCCTGGTGGATCCGGCGATTCGAACTCTGATGCTGGATCCGGAGATCAGGGCAACGGATGGCCCCACAGGCGGATCTGGTCCGGCCAATCCGCCCCCTGGACATCGGCCTCCTCGGATCACCTTCGTCCCTCAGGTTCCATTCCCTGAGGGTCGTGTATTCCCGGTCGGCGGATTGTCCGGATCATGGCTGCCGCCGACATAGATCCGTGGATCGAGTCTCGGTTGGCAAATCAAACTTGATTACCATGACTGTGAACTTCTTGTTCCCGATCCTGCCATTCCGGCCAGACTGGATCTTCCTCACCGGCCGACGATCTTCACCTCTCCGACTGCTCCTGCGTTCTGTGGTCATCTGATCACGGAGGCCAATGTCAGGCCTTGCAAGCGCGGAGCCATGGCGGGTGATCCGAAACACCCTGCCTCCGATCTCTTTCGAGGCCGATGTTGGTGGTCGACTCGGGATCTTCCTCCGACAGTACCGTGATTTTGAAGCTTCGAGCTGATCGCGTACTGGGAGTCGACACATAAGTTCCCGATCACCGCTGCTATGATCGCACAGTCGCCGTGGTGGCTGGGATCCTTCGCCAAGCACGCAATAACCGCAGATCACACGCCGGAATCGATGGAAGCGCATGTTGCTCACGTTGATCCAGGCCATGATCGAGGGGTGGTGTGATCTGGATCTACTCTTGGATCCATTCTTCCTCCACTTCCCAAAGCGGACTGATGAGGTGGCTTGGTATCCCGGGATCGAGGCCAGACGTGCTAATCTGGCCGATCCTCAGCTTAATCGCCGGGAACCCGCCGATCTGCTGGAGGCGTTAGCCGAGGCCGACACAGCAGATCCCTGGCGCAACCACTATCGGGATCACACCGCGGATCACCCTCGCGCCATCTCCCTCGCCTGGATCGTAAGTTCTTCGGTCTTCAAGTGCGCAACCACCGACCAGTAGCTAGATCGTAGTGATTAGCTCTTCGTGCGTGATCTATATCCTTTCATAACATCCTTCAATATATGTCCGATGATCTTGACTTTTTGCTTCCATTCACCTCGATCCATCTCATAGAGTCGTGACCGACCTCGATCCGCTAGGATCTCTGGATCTCGAGACTTGATCTTCATTATCATCGCATTCCACATGTATATGCATACTCCTTCCACCGATCTACATCCTTCATGTAGATCCTTCAACCGATTTCACCACGACAACAACCAGCTTGTTGTCGTTGATTGCGACCTCACGATTCCTCGTGAGATTGCATCACACCGAATCGATTATGATTCGTGCGATCTCGCAGAAACTCATGCAGCAGAGCGCCACAGTTGAGATCTGCTTCATCCACCCAAGTCGGATCATCATATCCTCGCCAATGTACGAGGAATTCTCGGTAGATCCGTCCATATCTCGTTCTTCTCCCTGATCTCATATCTGTGATCTTCTCCACTTCATACTCATCGGGATCGCGATCTTGGATCCAGCTATCCCCTGGTAATAGATCTTCATCAAAATCCAGACGATCTTGACTTTCCACATTGAGTCGCATTAGTGGTCGATCTGGATATTCTTTCACGAGCTTCAACTTGTTCACATGTACCATAGGGAAAATATGATATCCGGATCCGGCGATCTCCAATTTCACCGCATGTTCTCCAACTTTCTCCACAATCCGGAATGGTCCATGCCACAAGTGTGCCAACTTCTTAGCATATCCCTCTTTCACTCGATCGAGATATAACCACACTCGAGATCCGACCTCGATCTGATGCGGGCGGATCTCCTGGTTGTGTAGATCCGCTCGATCTGAGATCGCCTCTCGCAGTCGTTGATTAACCTGTTCCCGAACCTGTTGATAATACCGCTGGATCTGATACCTCCATCGCCGTGGATCCCGATCATGTCTTCGCGTACTTCCCCCGGGATCACCGCTTCCAATGTGGATCTAGGATCCCACCCATGTACCATATAGAAAGGTGTTTCTCCTCGGATCCGATCATGCGCGGTGTTGATCGCGAAGGTAATCCTCTCGGCATACTCGTCCCAATCTCGTTGATCCAGATCCTGCACATACATCTTAATCGCCCGAGTTGTGGTTTGGACCATGCGTTCTGCAGATCCGTTAGCTTGGGGCCGATATGCCATCGTGGCCCGTTGACGTTGACCCAAGATCTTATTAAACGCTCGGAAAAAATCGGACATAAATCCTGGTTCACGATCATGCCTATCGCTTCGCTGGCCCCAAATCGTCGGAAGACACATTCCTCGTATGATTCGGCGACAGTCTGAGCAGTCCTTGATGAGCTGGCTTTCGCGATCACATATCCAGTGAATAGATCTTCGAAGATCAATATTCTGTATTCCCTTTGTGCGATCTGGGTAGCGACGGGATGTGATCCATAGCTATGATCTGGAAAGGATACGTTGCCTGAAGGTTACCTGGCGACTCTCCTTGGATCCGAGGTTTACTTTTGCCGGTCTCACAATCCACACACTCACCCACGTATCTTTGGACACTCTTATACAGACCTCTCCAATGGAAGTGATCCCGGATCCGCTGATAAGTTCGGCCGATCCCTTGATGTCCACCTTCTAGGCTCACATGGTAGTGATGTAGTATGTCCTGATATAGGGTTTCCGGGATCACTAGTCGCATCAGCTTATCTCGATCTGCATCCGTCGGTCTCGTGGAGGGACAGTAGAACAGTAGATCATGGTGATCCAAATCATAATCGGCTGCTAGATTAGCATATGATTTGGCTTCTTGCTGAGTCAGATCTTGTAGATCTCCATTCAGATACTTCTTCAATCCCGAGATCCACGCCTCCTCGTCTTGGCTTGTCGGATCCGATCGATCCTGAGATCTCGAACTATTTCCTCCCGTAATGATCGCGGATCCGAAATCGTCCGCGTCGTAGATCGCGAGCCTGATCGAGTCACTACCGCCGTGATCTGGGCTGCTTGATCCGTCCTCTTGACTACCAATACCTCATCCAATCGGTTCAACGTGATCAGATCCTGCTTATCCTCATCCGACTCGATCTTCACTCCACCTTGTCGCTGTAGCGCTGCACTAGCCAAACTGTCCGCACTGCCGTTCCAATCTCGTTTCACATGCACAAGTTCGTGATCTGGCCAGTCCCTCAGACGATCTAAAGCCCTTTGCTTGAGTAGGTCAGACCGGGTGCCTTACACTCGATCTCACCCCTGACTTGTCGGATCACCAGATTAGAGTCGCCGCAGAACACCACTCGTTTGCGATCCACGGTACTCAACAGATCCAGACATAGTAACACCCATGATATTCAGCTTCATTGACGGTAAGATCTTCCGCATAGGCCGATCTGGCCTGGATCACCGTCCATTCAGGCAACTTCCACAAGATCGCACTATATGCGCCACCTCCACGCTTCACGCGGGCTGATCCATCGAAACTGACAACATACAGCTCCTCATCCGCTTGGATCACAGGGATCGGAGCTTGGATCTTCCGTCGTGGCTCTTTCTTGGGCGAGATCTGGATCAACGCTTCATCCACCATGGATCTGGGCGTGATACTAGCCGCAATCACCCCTAGGATCTCTTCTTCTCCTTTAACGCACTTCACAATCTCTAATGTCCACGGTGATAGCAGTGACGCCCATTGGCCTAATCGCCCTTGTAATCCGGTCGATCTAAATAACCAGGCCAACGTGGAGTATCTAGTCAGCACCCGGATCCGGCGTCCCACCAGCATGTTATATCCGAGATCCAGGATCCGTAGCAGCGCCAACACCTCCTTCTCCACTGGGCTGTAATTCAACTCGTTCGACTTCAACGTTCGGCTCACGAAGGTGACGGATAGTAGATCTGGTCATACTCTTGCACGAGGGCTGCCGAGATCGCCCAATCACTTGCATATACGATCACCACCGCCTCTCGACCGGATCAAAATGACGTAGGATCGGAGTAGACGCGATCTTCGATTTGAGTGTCTCGAAGGCCCGATGAGCACGAATCCATCGTGGATCAGCCTGGTCTCCATCTAGACTTCCTGGATCCGACGGTCCGCAGGCTTTAATGCCAGATCTGATCCTAGATCTTCCTTCAGATCCAGTTGATCCAACTCCTTATATTCCATACTTCGCTTGATCTGGATCCGCACATCATCCTTGGACATCGCGGCGAAATCGACCTCTCTCAATTCGTACAGCACGGCCGCGTAGATAGCATAGTCTTCGATAAATCGGCTGTAATAATTCAAGCTGCCCAGGAAAGATTGCATCGATCTCAGTGATCCAGGAAATGCTAGATCCGTTAATGCCTCTAGATCCTTGGGATTCGCCTCCAGTCCATCTTTCGAGACGCGATGGCCCAGATATTCCACTTTATTCATACCCCAGAAACTCTTCACCACACTGATCGACAGATTCCACTTATCGCACGCCTCCAGTAGGGCGTCCACTCGATCACATAGCTGATCCCAATTATCCGCTGGTATAAGGATGTCATCGATATACGATCTGCGTCCGATCACTGATGGCTTATCCGGATCATCGGCTTCTCCCACTTCAAACACATCTGTAGATTTTGGATCCGATCCAGGAGGAGGGATCCGAGCGAATCCATATAGGGCGTTGTCGATCAGACGTTGGTAGATCTGCGGTGCATTCTTCAAGCCGAACGGCATACGATTCCATTCAAATAGCCCAAATGGGGTAATGAAAGCCGAGATCGCTCGGCTCGATCTGTCATAGTCACCACCCAGAATCCACTGGCCATATCCAAGGAGCAATACCACAGGACTTTATCCAGATCTTCTAGAAGATCGTTGATCAGGGGCATAGGGTAGACCATCAGTTGAGTAAGACTATTGACCAGACGGTAATCAATACACAGCCTGATATCTACCCCATTCTTCTTCACGATCACCACGATCGGTGAGGCCCAGGGTGATCTAGAATAGCCGATCATCTTCGCTGATAATAACCCTTTGATCAGCTCTGATAACTTCTCGCGGAATCGAGGGCGATCTTCCTCACTCGTTGGGCGATTGGCTTAGCGTCTCCCACATCGATATCACACACCACACCCCTTGCGGCCGGTGGTAGAGCGTTTCCCTTTCCGATGAGAAGATGTCGATATTTCCAGATCCTCTGACGTAATCGTTCGATCTCCGCCGTAGTCTGGATCCCGGATCTCCAACTTGGATATCCTCAATCCTCACCTCATCCGTGGTGGGGTTGATCTCTGGAAGGATCGCCATCTCTTGATCTACATCTTCCGCATACAGATCATTACCTTCATGGTAATGTACTTCCGGATCCGGCTCTTGATCTGGGGAATTTTTTCGATCTTCTGGGGACGCCTCCTGTATCGAGGTAGATAACTGTCCGGGTGGATCTCTTTCAGCTGATCCTCCAGTCACTGGATCCAAATCATCCACCTTTACCTGATCCATATTTTGGTTTATCACCGCGGTCTCTACTGGTTGGATCGGAGTTCGATCCTGCGGATCTGTCCCTGCTGATGTTTGATCTTCGGTCATCAACACTGGTTTTACCTGTATCTGCGAGATCTCGGGTCGTTTCAGGATACCACGAGGTACTGGGTAGGAGGGTCGATCCACCATCGGCCCTGCAGATTCCATCAGGATCTCATCTTGCTCGGATCTTCCTTCCACCGTGGCTTCCAAAGCCAGATTTTGCCATTCCATATACCGACGTGACCCCACCGAGACAAATCCTGGCATCCGGGGAATGTGATCACCCGATAGCCAGATCCCAACTCTCACATCTTCTTGCAATATGATCGCCTTATCGCTCACGTTGGTGATCTGCAGATACCGTCTCTTCCCAGGCCTTTTACCACCGTGGGCACCCAACGATCTCCCCGGGTAACCCAGAACTTCTCGTGATCTGACATCCGGAGATGTAACCGAAGTTCCACTGATTGTCCGATCTCGATCTGGATATGTTCTCCTACGGTTACCAGCCTGGCCTTGTCGCTGTAAAGCTGCCGACGCCCGCTAAGCTGGATCCGCACCTCATCAGGTAAACTTATAGATCCATAGGCCAGATCCAATCGGATCCCCGCCGGTACCATGAAATCCATACCCAGGATGGCATCTTGACCTGCTAGATCTCCAACCCAAATATCGAAAAAATAAACCAACGATCCAGCCATAGTGATCTTGATCCGGGTTCTTCCTTCTGTCCTGTAAACACTTTCACCAATCCCAACGCAATCTTGGATCTGGCTCGTATCGATATAGCACCCAACCTTACGAGCAAAGGCCGTATCCACTATGGATACTTCGGCGCCTGTATCTAAGAGCAAGATCCCTCTCTCATTGTTGATCTTACCAGCGATTTTGGCTTGTCGGAACCACTTTCCCGGGGCATAGTGTTTCCAATATCCCCGAGATTCTCCTGGCAAGAGATCCATAACTTCGGATCTTCGGATCTCCTTGATCTGACTTGGCTTTTGGATCACTGGTATATCCTCCTGATCTGTGGGCTGGAACCACAGATCTGGATCCCGTTGCTTCCAATAACCCCTTATCTCTCCTGGGTGGAGATCCACCATCATGGTCACTTCGGATCTGGAGTAATCATCCACCTGGCGGACACTGGAGATTGCGACAGCACGGTTTCCATTCAGATCACATGTATTACCGCGTAGATCTGGGATCTTGTTACCCTGATCTACCGATTTCTTGTTCACAAATGCATAGATGCAATATCTAGAGCGCTCGGCTCGTACCGGATTCCAACCCGGCGAGCGTCCTAGTTTAACATCTTCTCTGCAGATTCCGGAAGCATACCTGCATGTTTGGCTGGGTTGAACCATTGGCGGATCTGGTTGTAGAACTCTTCCATAGGACATTTTCCCATATCATGTAATTCCCCGCACCCCCGGCACACAAAGAGGCAGTGATCTGCCGGATGTCCTCGCTTGCCACACTTATGACAAGTAAGGCGTCTCCAGCATCCTAGATCTGAATGCTTCTTGGATCCACAGTGCGAGCAACGGTTCCGATCGGATCCGCCGCTCTGGATCCGGGATCTATGATCCGGTGGGGTTTGATCTGTCGACTTGTGGGTGATTGGTACTTGCTCGACCTTCTCCATACCAGATTCCACTTTTGGAGTGACGTCCTGCTCAGCTGCCAGGTAGATCCGCCGATGATTGTCTCCGTCCGAGTCAGATCCATCCGATCCGTCGGATCCGGACTCAGATTCGGACTCTATGGCTCTGATCTGTACCGCGCGGACATGTTTCGTCGTAGCTGCAGGTGCAGGATTAGTTGCCTTCTGCCGATACTTGCTGGATCCAAATGCAGTTTTCTTCTGCCTGCTCTTCGCGCGTTCACGGGCTCGTAACACTTCTTCTAGATCATCCGCGTCGGATAGCCGTAGTAAAGTCAGCCTGTCAGCTAGATCTTGATCTTCCAAAGTTTCGATGTAGTGATCCACATGTTCACGTCGATCCTTCGCATTACCATCCTTGATCTTCAACTTTGCGCGTAATCCGGCAACATTAAGGCGGTAAAGATAATCGAGGGGAGATTCCTCCGGTCGGCGTCGAGCATGATAATACTGTCTAGCCACTGATACCCCCAATCCGCAGTACTGGATCTGGAAAGCTCGAAGTAGATCCGACCATTTGTTACGGGTGGATCTGCTTAGTTGTCGATACCAGTTCTTGGCGGATCCGGCCAATAGATCTGCAAAGGTCAGACATTTCTCTTCATCGGAGGCTTGATCTCGCATGAACGCCGATTTCACTTTGCCGATCCACGCTCTGGCTCGATCTTCGTCTTGATCCTTCCCCGTGAACTCCTTGAGATCTGAGATCGCAGAGATCCGGACTCTCTGGATCATGGTTGATCCGGCTGATCCGGTCGTAGCGGTCGCGACCGTCGCTCGAGCAGCCGTGGGGAAGTCGATATCGTCTGGATCATACTCCCATCGAGATGTGCTACGTTCAGATCTCACAGATTCCATATCTACATCTTGTGATCCTGGATCTTGAATCTTCGTCGCTCCTTGATCCATGATCGGCCCTCGCTGCTCCGCCAAGAATCTACTCATGGCTGCTTCGAAATATTTCTGTAAGGTGCCTGATGAGGCATCTGACGTCGTGGCTGCTGTGATCTGGTCCTCGGAGGTCGGGATCGTCCTTGAGCGGCCGGATCTCGGCTGATTCCGACGTTGGATCTTGGATCTCGCCTCCAGCATTGAAGTACCGGAGGGTCCCAGAGACATTCGCTTTGGTTCCGATGAGAGATCTGATTCGTCCTCGGCAGCCGAGGCGTAATGTGATGAGGACGTTTGGCGATCTGTAATACTTGCCGGAGGTGATGGCACTGGATCTGTGATCTGGGGGATCTCGCCGACGAGGATCTTGAGCTTGGAGAATAGATCCTTGGTGGCAGTCTGGATCACCTTGAGATCTAGATCAAAGACATCATCCGCATCGAAAGCTCCCGTGGTCATTCCTGCTTCCTTCAACAGTCGTAATAAATCCTTGACTGCTTCTAATTTGTTGGCAGTCTTGATCGGAGCTGATACGGGTTCTCTTGGATCTCCGACCTGCTTCAGCCTCAGGATCCGCATCACGGGATTTCGGTCCAGGAACTCGCGAAGTTCTTTGTGGTAGAATAGATTCTCCAGATCTTCATCTGACCACCCTTGTCCTGATCTGGATCTAGGTTTAGATCCGATCGGATCTTCGTCGTCAATCTCTGGAGCCTTCATCTTCTTCCGCGTTACCTTCTTCTTCGGCTTCTTCTTATCGGATCTAGAGACTGGAAGATCCCTGGATGGATATGGTGAAGGATCGACTGGAGATCCGACCAATCTGTACGGCTCCACTTTCGCCTTCCCTTGTTTTGTTGACGGATCTCGACTTACGTCGAGATCCGTCGGGGTCCCCGTGGGGACCTGTGGAGGTAGAGGTTTTTCTTCTAGATCTGGATCTGGATCCAGATCACCCTCTCTTCCGTCAGCAGAGTTCCTCCTAGCGCTCTGCTGATCCGCGGATCTTGATTCATTCAGCGGCATCATCGTCGATCCGAGGTCCGATGACGCTTGTTCCCCTTGTTCAACCTTCACTTGAACATCTTCTTGAGACTCACGGTGAAATCCCGAGTCACCAACAGATCCGGGCACGCGCACCATTGTGGTGTAGCGGGATCAGCAAAATCCGCGAGATCGCTAGATCCAACTTCCCACCAATGCCCGGACACCGACTAACGAAGGGGGTCCTCCGATGATCCGTGATCTGCTGAACTTGCTCACCTTGTGTACCCGTCGGTTGGGCTGGATCTTCCTCTCTTGGTGACTGCTAAGTTGCTCGATAGGTGTTGATTGAATGTCTTGGCGTGACGTTGGGGTCGTAGAGTGGCGTGGAAGTCTTCACACCACTCGCCAGTAGTAGATCCGGAGTCCAAGCGATTAGATCGAGCTTGGATCCGGCGGCCTAGATCTGGATCCGGCCTTGTAGTAGTTCCTTTGTAGTAGATTTCCTTTTACGCGGGGTCCTTTGATTGCTTGGCGCTTCCTATAGCGCGATCTTGATCGTTGAGAAACCGAAGATCTACCGGCTAAGCAATTAATACCGGGATCTTGGATCTGCACTTAGGGTAAGATACTAGGAGGTTGGATCTAGCCAATATATTATCTAGATATTATCAACCACCCTAGATCTATACACCTAAATCGCTATTAATACCGTAGGGCCAATGTAGTTCCCGTTTCCAGGCGCGTAGCGAAGCACTTGTGTCGTACGATGCAAATTCGGTTCTGATTTAATGTTAAGACCTATCCCATCCTGTATCCTATCCTTAACGACACATCGACTGATTACGCTATCCTGATCCTTGTCCTTTCTTGTCCTCCCCATCCTGGCAGTCGACATCTTTGCAGATCACCCTGGATCTGAACCATAAACACTAGATCACTAGTCGCACTGTCGTGATCTGGCCTTCTCCTTTCTCCAATATCGTAATCACCCTCCGTAATATCCAGATCACACGTCTTCCGAGTCAGATCAAGCCTTAATAAGGCTAGATCACGCTGATCCAATTCCAGATTGACTAGATCTCCTTGATCTCCCTGATCTAGGGTTTCCATGCGTGATCCAGGGGCAATACTTCGTGATAATCATAATTATAACATATCCGAGCTTATTCCATGCCGTTAATCCCCCAATCATCGTTCATCCTTGCCATAATATCCCTAGACCCCGGATCCCTCGGATCCACCTATGGATCTAGGTTCATGAGCCTTGATCCACATTCCCCGAATAGATCCACATATGTGAGCCGATCTGGTCTTCACGGATATAGATTATAGCCTAGATCTGGACATCTAGGCTTAGATCACCAGTTTCCACAGATTATACAGACATACTGTTGCACCCATATTACAATCACGCCAGTCCCGCATCATCCATATCCATACGGGATCTTCCTAGCTCTTCGGATCTGGATACATGTATAGATCGTATGTCAATACATCTATCACGTCTCACCCAAGGTGTCACTAATCTCCATCAATCTTATCCATCAACTGGATCCACAACCAGATCCACCCACATCAGCTTGTCATCTACTCCAATCACATCACGTCAGGTCCGATCACGTCCAAATCGGATCTTTCCTGGATATTCCAATGCCAAATCTTTCAAATCCACTTCACCACAGAGGCTCCACGGACAAGACGACCATCTTTGCGTGGAAGGGTGACTATTGGCGATGAGAAGAGGCTGCTAGCAGGCGGTGAAGCCTTGGTATGTGCCGCACCGGTAGTCGAGACCACAACGCTAAATCTGGGCGTTGGAACCGGAGCGCCATCAGCTTCAGCTTCTTTGTCCGCGGCCGGAACTATTCAGTGTCTCCACCTTCACATTCCGAAAGCAATTGACGACTCCATAGGAGGTGCGGGTCCTCGGAGCCGACTTCAGGGACAGCTTCCGCAGGAACAGTCTCTGCAGACTGAGACTGTGTGGCAGCGGAGACTTTGGGACCACCGTATTAGACGGAAAGGGCCTAGCCACCGGCGCTTGGTGCTGACGGAGTCGACGGCGCTTCGGAGGTGGTCTAACAGGCGGTGAATCCTCGGATTCGTCCCCCACGTTACCTGAAGTATTTCGGCATTCATTACCCCATTCGGACTGTTTGAGTGGAATCGAATGCCGTTCGGACTTAAAAACGCTCCCCAGATCTACCAGAGACTCTTAGACAATGCACTATATGGATTCTTGAAGGTGACTCAAGATCAAGATCGATCTGACCGAAAGGACGTATTCGAGACGGGGAAGCCCGATCTTGAAAGAAATGAGTCAGTGTTGGGACGTCGATCTTACATTGATGACATATTGGTAACAGGAAGATCGTGGGGCACGCTATGCGAAAAGGTTGAAAAGCTGTTAGACGCCTGCGACGAGTGGAATTTGTCCATCAGTGTCGTCAAAAGCTTCTGGGGTCAGCAAAAAGTGGATTACCTAGGACATCGTGTGTCGGCTGAAGGTTTGGAGACACATCCAAAGGATTTGTCGGCTTTACAAGCATTACCGTTCCCCACCAACCTAAGATCGATGCAATCATTCTTGGGAAGTCTCAACTACTACAGCCGATTTATTGAAGACTTCGCGATCTACGCATCTGTTCTGTACGAACTACGCGAAGCGGATTTCTATGAGATCGCTCGAAAGACAAAATTGATAAAGGGTATGGATTTTGGACGAAGAGAAGAGAAGGGAGAGTCACCACTCGGAGCTTGACCGGAGCGAGGACAGTAGACCACTTGAGCGGAAGAAGGAAGATTCGAAAGTGATTGATTGAGGTCTTTAGCTCGCAAGACTACTTGCTATCTCTAAACCTACTGGATACACACTACTTGATTCTTTTCTGGATACTGAGTTACTACAGCCAATCAGAGAGCGCCACGTCGCTTCCCCATCTTGTACCTACAATCCTGTACCTACATGTAGCGTAATCGACGGTAGCGTAATCACTGATGGCGTAATCAACGTGGGGTCGCATTGGACCGGTTCGGGTTAACCGGTTCACGGTTAATAACCGTTATCAAACCGGTTACCCTCAATACGCCCTCTCAATGCGAAGTCCCATGAATGCCGAGAGCAGCCGTTAGATCCATGTGGCGAGGTCCCGGGAGCGCCTTCGTCATGATGTCCGCCAGCATCACAGAAGTCTCGCAATACTCAAGCTTCACTTCACCACGCTTGACCTCGTCGCGGATATGATGGTACTTGATGTCGATGTGCTTGGCGCGACCGTGGTTCACTGGGTTCTTGGTCATCTTGATACACGACTGATTGTCTTCGCGGATCTTGAGCTCGGGTCCAGTCTCGTTAGCGGCCACCAAAATCTCGCACAGCAGGCGATGAATCCACTTGCCTTCTTGGATCGTCAGACTGAGCGCAATGTATTCCGCCTCGCTCGTAGACAGCGAAACACTTCTTGCTTCCCCAGCTCACTGGTGCACCCATCAGCATGAACGTGTAGCCTGAAGTCGACTTGCGGTCCGCGAGGTCTCCAGCCCAGTCCGCGTCCGAATATCCACGAAAGTCGACCTTGTCACCTGGCCTGAAACAGATTCCATGCGACTTGGTGCCTTGCAGGTAGCGAAAGATGCGCTTGACCGCAACCCAGTGTTCTTCTTGGGGGTTCTCCATGAAGCGCGACACATACCCAACTGCAAAAGCAATGTCTGGGCGAGTGGCAGTCATCAAGTGCATGAGAGCACCAACTGCTTCGCGAAACGGAGCATTCACCTTGGTCGCTGCGTCGCTTGGAACAAGTCGAGTACTCATGTCCATCGGACTCACCACAGCCTTGCACTCATCCATACCGAAGCGTTTCAGGATGTTGTCCACGTAGCGTCGTTGCCACATCGTCACGCTACCGTCCGGACCATCCACCAACTCAATCCCCAACACGAACGCACACTTGCCGCTGTCGGTCATCTCGAATCGTGTCTTAAGGTCACTCTTGGTGCGTGCTATCAGCTCGGCTGAACTTCCGGTCACCAACACGTCGTCCACGTAGACCAGCACGAGCACACAGTGGCCATCGACAACCTTGATGTAGAGACACGGGTCGAAGGCAGAAACTTGAAAGCCGATAGAGCACACGAACTCGTCAAATGTCTCGTTCCATACGCGCGAAGCTTGTTTGAGACCGTAGATGGCCTTCACCAATTCCAGGCAGTCGAAATCGCCATCTAGCTCGACGCCTTCTGGAACCACGCAGAACACCAGCTCCTTCATCACACCGTACAGGAATGCAGTCACCACGTCCAGTTGATCGAGGGGCCAACCAAAGTACTTGGCTAGAACGATCACCATGCGCAGCGTCACCTACTTGACCACGGGTGAGAACGTCTCGGTGTAGTCGATGCCATACTTCTGCTTGAAACCCTTGGCCACGAGGCGCGCCTTGTACTTCTCGATAGATCCATCCGCTTTGCGCTTGATCTTGAACACCCACTTGGTGCCAATGGCGCGTTGTCCGTTGGGCAACTTGGCAGCACGAAACACGCCACGAAGTCGCATCGACTTGAGCTCGGCACGAATTGCCTTGCGCCAGTGCACTTGGTCCGGGCCATTTACCGCTTCTTGGAATGTCGATGGCTCTGATAAATCCACAGTTGCTTCGACTGCGTTAGCACTTGCACGCCAAAACACAGGGGGTGTCGACTCGTCATCTTGGTCGCCAGATTTTTCTTCTTCGTCAGGGTCCACTCGGTTCGGCGCACTTGCTTCTTCTAGTCCAACTCGGTGGTGGACAGTTCGAGGCCTTCTTCCAACGTCATCTTCGTCACTTGAACGGCTCTTGCGCTTCCCCGCCTGCTTGTAGTCCGTTTGCGGAGGGCCATTATCATCGATGTCGAGGGAGGCAACGTCCAGCGCAGTATCATCGACATCTTCGTCGGAAATCGGCTGTGCAAGTCCAAAGGTCGATTCATCGAAGTTGACATCGCGACTGATTACCACCTTCCCCGCCTCGATGTCATAAACTCGATACGCCTTCGACACTTCTTCATAGCCCAAGAAAATACCTTCACGAGCCTTGGGATCCCACTTGAGTCGCTTCTCCCTTGGCGTCAAAATGAACGTCCGGCAGCCGAAGATCCGCATGTGCTTCACACTCGGTTTGGACTTGTACACGATCTCGAACGGAGTTTTGTCGGGCGACTTCGGAGACGGCAGACGATTCTTGATGTAGATGGCCGTCATCGCCGCCTCAGCCCAGAAACACTTGTCCAAGCCAGCGTAGTGGAGCATGCTGCGGCCAATAGTCACGATTGTTCGGTTGGCGCGCTCAGCAGTCGCATTGGTCTGGTGCGCATACCGAACCGTAGGCTGGACTTCGATGCCGTGATCTTCGTAGAAAGCCTTCAGCGAGTTGGTCGCGAACTCCTTGGCTCCGTCATGCCGCACGAATTTCACCTTGGCATCGAATTGCCTCTCCACCTTGGTGATGAACTTGCGCAGACAGCCTTCGCTTTCCGACTTGGCTCGCAGACAGAATCCCGACATGCAGCCACTTGCTTCATCCGTGATGAGCAGTAAGTAACGGCTGCCACCCAGCGACTCTTCTTCCATGGGTCCACAATGTTGTCAAGAAGACGCCTCGACCTGCCGCGGTGTACCGGTAGATACCGGTACGACCTTCACTCAGTGGCACCGCAAGCATTCCCGTGATTACGTCAAGCTGATTACGGGACAAGTGTTTACACTACGGTCGTGCGTGGGTACAAGATTGTGGGTACAAGATGGGCGTCGACGTGGCAGTCGCTGATTGGCTGGGGCAGCTCAGTATGCAGTTAGGAATCCAGTAATGTGTATCCAGGTAGGACATCCAGTAGGCTTAGAGGTAGCAGGTAGTTTGCGAACTAAGGACCTAAATCAATCACTTTGCATTTTATCATCTACTGCTCAAACGACCTTGACTTTTGGTTATGAGCCCAAGCCCCGTACTCCCTGCCCAAGACTCCGACTACGCGTTCGCCATGGATACTGCCTCGACGACGACCTCCCGCATCAACAAGTTCGATGGAACTAACTTCCACACGTGGAAGTTCAAGATGCGCGTGGTGCTCGAGGAGCGCGACCTGTGGGAAGTGACAAGTGGAGAGATCAAGCTGGAGCACTGCACCACTGCGCTGGACCAATCGACGTTCAAGAGGAAGTCTCGCAAGGCGCTGGCGATCATCTGTCTCGCGATGGAGGATTCGCAGTTGCCGCTGGTTCGGTCGGCCAAGGATGCGTATGATGCATGGTCAAGAATAGAAGGACACTTCGAGAAGAAGAGTTTGGCCAACAAGCTCTTCCTTCGACGACGTTTCTTCACGACGATGATGGGCGAAGGTGATGATGTGCTGGAGCACATTAACAAGGTCAAGACGCTGGTGGAACAGCTCGACGCGGTGGGTGCTCCGGTCAGCGAGGACGACTTGGTGATCACGCTTCTGGCAAGTCTGAGTGAGTCGTACCAGTTCCTCATCACGGCATTGGAGTCGAGAGCCGACTCGCTGACATGGGAACTCGTGACGTCTCGGCTGCCGCATGAAGACTTGAAGCGCAAGGAACAAGGTGGCGGTACTGAAGGAACCGCGCATGGTCAAGCGTTCATGACGAGTGGCAATGGGAAGAGCAAGGGACGGCAGGTGCAGAAGACTAGTGCCTGCCACTACTGTGGCGAACAAGGACATTGGATCGCCAAGTGTCCCGTGAGGATTCGAGAGAACGCGGAGCGGCAGAGGCCGCAACGAGCGAACGTCGCGGATGACGATGAAGACTGCGGCGACTACTTGTTCTCGGTTGGTGGTGGGACCTCCAAGTCGAGTGAAGTTTGGCTGGTCGACTCGGGTGCGACGCAGCACATGACGTACTCGAAAGAGTATATGAAGAATTACAAGAAGATGACTCCGGTGGACGTGCATCTCGCGGACGACGGAGTGGTTCAAGCGGTCGGCAGTGGCGACATTGTCATGTCGATGAAGACTCCACGCGGGATCAAGAAGGGTGTGCTCACGAAGGTGTGGCACATTCCCAAGTTGTCGCGCAACCTGTTTTCGGTCGGGCGATTCACCAAGGATGTTGGGCCCGTGACGTTCGAGCGCGACGGGTGCTTCGCCGAGACGAAGAAGATCAAGTGGCAGCTCGGAGCGCGTGAAGGCAAGGGACTGTTCAAGCTGTGCATGACTCCGATCATGCCTGACGAGGCCAATGTGTCAAGTTCGAAGGATCGCAAAGGGGACACCACGTCGTACCTCTGGCACCTTCGACTTGGTCACATTGGCCATGGCGGTCTAGACGCCATCGTCAAGAAGGGTTATGGAGTTGGCATCAACATGACGGCTGTAAAGCAGTGGGAGTTGTGTGATGGGTGTGCGCTTGGCAAGCAAACGCGGGTGAGTTACATGCCCAAGTCGCCGAACCACGCCAAGAAACTGTTGGAAGTCATCCACAGTGATGTCTGCGGTCCCATGAAGACATCGACGTTCAGTGGCAAGAAGTACTTTGTCACGTTCATTGATGAGTACTCGCACTTCTGTGTGGTATACTTGTTGCGAAACAAGTCGGAGGTGGCTGCCAAATTTGCTGAGTTCGTGGCGTTCGCCGAAACTCAGACAGGTGGTCGCGTAAGAACTCTCCGTGTGAAGCAACTTCGCAGTGACAATGGTGGCGAGTACAAGTCTCGTGAGATGGCCAAGTTCTGCAGAGAGCGTGGGATTGTGCAGAAGTTCACACCTCCGTACACGCCTCAACTGAATGGAGTGGCGGAGCGGATGAACCGGACGTTGGTGGAATGTGCGCGCTGCATGTTGGAGCATGCCGGACTGTCCAAGTCATATTGGGGTGAAGCGGTGATGACAGCGACGTTTCTTCGGAATCGCTGTCCGACACGCGCTGCCAGCCACGGCAAGTCTCCGCACCAAGTTTGGACGGGCAAGAAACCGCTACTATCCAACCTTAAGGTGTTCGGTTGCCATGCGTATGTGACGGTCCCGAAGGAGAAACGCACTAAGTTCGACGCTCGGTCAGTGCGTTGTCGGCTTCTCGGGTACTCGGAGCACGAGAAAGCGTATCGGTTTGAAGAGATCAAGAGCGGTCGTGTGCTAGTGAGCCGCGATGCGCAGTTCATGGAAGACATCTTCGACGGTGGGAGGCGCAACTCTGGTGAAGACGTGGTCGTGGACCTTCGTGATGAAGATGCCACAGACCAAGAAGAATCGTCTGAACCAGAAGAAAGCAAGGAAGAAGAAGCTGCGCAGGATGAATACGTTGAGCCTGGCAGCAAGCGACACCAGCGGACCCGGTCTTTAGAGGAAGCGGTGGAGATCCCAAGGTCCAAGCGGCATAGTCGGTCACAAGCACTGGATGAGCTGTCAGCCATCGCAAAAGAAGGAGGCTTCGACGCGGCCTTCGTTGTGGATTCAGTGGGAGAAATGCCGACCACGTTCACGTCGGCGATGGAATCCAGCAACGCGGCCAAGTGGAAGGAAGCGTGCGATTCGGAAATCAACTCTCTTCGCAAGAATGAGACGTGGGTGCTGGTGCCGTTGCCCAAGGGACGCAAGGCGATCAGCTGCAGATGGGTGTTTCGGATCAAGGAAAACCAGGCTGGAGAGATCGAGCGGTTCAAGGCACGACTGGTGGCCAAGGGATTTTTGCAGAAGTACGGCATCGACTATGAAGAGACCTTCGCGCCGGTGGCCAAGTTCACGTCAATCAGGATCCTGCTCAGCCTGGCAGCCAAGTACAACCTCACGGTGCACCAGATGGATGTCAAGACGGCGTTCCTGAACGGGTGGTTGGACGAAGACATCTACATGGTGCAGCCGGATGGCTTTATTGATGAGGTGCACCCAGATTTCGTGTGCAAGCTCAAGCGCTCGCTGTATGGTCTCAAGCAGTCACCGCGGATGTGGAACCAGACCATCGACAAGTTCATGCTGGAGCTGGGGTTCAAGAAGTGTGAAGCGGATCACTGCATCTACGTGAAGCGGGACGACCAAGACATGATCTTCGTGGCGCTGTACGTGGACGACTTGATCCTAGCAAGCAACAACGACGAGCTGCTCAAGTCGACCAAGGAAGCACTCAGCAAGCGATTCGAGATGACGGACATGGGTCAGCTCAAGTACTTCCTCGGCATGGAAATTGATCAAGATCTTACGGCCGGAAAGGTGTCGGTGCGGCAGACCAAGTTTGCGAAGGACATCCTCGAGAAGTTCAGCATGGAGAAGAGCAACCCTGTCAAGACACCACAAGACCCAGGACTCAAGCTGACCAAGGCCATGTGCGAAGGAGGTTGCAAGCACGAGGAGACCATGGCGAAGGTACCGTACCGAAATGCAGTCGGCTGCTTGATGTATCTCATGGTGGGGACTAGGCCAGACCTTGCAGCGGCAGTGGGAGTTCTCAGCCAGTTTGCCGCGGATCCGTGTCCGACACACTGGCAAGCACTCAAGAGGGTGTTTCGCTACATCCAAGGTACGAAGACTCACGGCATTGAGTTTCAAGCGAGCAGCGAGGACGGACTCCAAGGTTATTCGGATGCAGATTGGGCCGGCGACATCGAGCACCCAGACATCGTGTGCAAGCTCAAGCGTTCGCTGTATGGTCTCAAACAGTCACCGCGGATGTGGAACCAGACCATCGACAAGTTCATGCTGGAGCTGGGGTTCAAGAAGTGCGAAGCGGATCACTGCATCTACGTCAAGCGGGACGACCAAGACATGATCTTCGTGGCACTGTACGTGGACGACTTGATCCTCGCAAGCAACAACGACAAGCTGCTCAAGGCGACCAAGGAGGCACTTAGCAAGCGATTCGAGATGACGGACATGGGTCAGCTCAAGTACTTCCTCGGCATGGAAATTGATCAAGATCTTACGGCCGGAAAGGTGTCGGTGCGGCAGACCAAGTTTGCGAAGGACATCCTCGAGAAGTTCAGCATGGAGAAGAGCAACCCTGTCAAGACACCACAAGACCCAGGACTCAAGCTGACCAAGGCCATGTGCGAAGGAGGTTGCAAGCACGAGGAGACCATGGCGAAGGTACCGTACCGAAATGCAGTCGGCTGCTTGATGTATCTCATGGTGGGGACTAGGCCAGACCTTGCAGCGGCAGTGGGAGTTCTCAGCCAGTTTGCCGCGGATCCGTGTCCGACACACTGGCAAGCACTCAAGAGGGTGTTTCGCTACATCCAAGGTACGAAGACTCACGGCATTGAGTTTCAAGCGAGCAGCGAGGACGGACTCCAAGGTTATTCGGATGCAGATTGGGCCGGCGACATCGAGTCTCGACGGAGTACAAGCGGCTACGTGTTCATGATGAACGGCGGATGCATCAGCTGGAGAAGCAAGAAGCAGCGGACAGTGGCGCTATCATCGACGGAGGCAGAGTACATGGCGTTGACGGAAGCGACACAGGAGGCAATTTGGCTCAAGGCGTTCCTGTGCGAGATCGGCGAAATGAAGGACAAGTCAGCTGTCAAGATCTACGAGGACAACCAAGGCTCCATCGCGTTGGCTAAGAACCCGGAGTTCCACAAGCGCACCAAGCACATCAACATTCGCTACCACTTCGTGCGCGAGAAGGTTGAAGATGGCCAAGTGGTATTGGAGTACTGCTCGACAAAGGACATGCTGGCGGACTTGATGACCAAGCCGATCACTGCCGTGCAGTTTGATATCCTTCGGAGCAAGCTCGGAATCCAAGGCGCCATTACGGCCGAGTCGAGTGGGAGTGTTGTCAAGAAGACGCCTCGACCTGCCGCGGTGTACCGGTAGATACCGGTACGACCTTCACTCAGTGGCACCACAAGCATTCCCGTGATTACGTGAAACTGATTACGGGACAAGTGTTTACGCTACGGTCGTGCGTGGGTACAAGATTGTGGGTACAAGATGGGCGTCGACGTGGCAGTCGCTGATTGGCTGGGGTAGCTCAGTATGCAGTAAGGAATCCAGTAGTGTGTATCCAGGTAGGACATCCAGTAGGCTTAGAGGTAGCAGGCAGTTTGCGAACTAAGGACCTAAATCAATCACTTTGCATTTTATCATCTAGTGCTCAAACGACCTTGACTTTTCACAAATGTCGAAGTGGAGGAACTCGAATGGCTTGTACTTGGTTTTGTTCGGGTTGCTCGGGAATGGTTTTTGGACCATCTTCCCTTGTTGGCAACCGCGACACATACTTGATCCACTCGACTTCGAGGGTACCTTCGCGTCCTTTATCATGTTGTTGTTGACCATCTTGCGAAGTACCTCAACCGGAGCGTGACCCATTCGCGCGTGTAGGTCGACAGTCTTTCTTCCTGTCACCGCATTCGCCGATCGCTGAGGCGTGTGAAGCCAGTAGAGTCCGTCCACGAGATCCGCCGTTGCCACGACTTGCTTCGAGCCCTTGCGCGCAACGTGCATCTTGTTGCCGTCGAACACCACTTGAAATTTGCCACTCTTGTTGATCTGTGGCACTGACAGAAGATTCTTGCTCATGCTCGGCACATACAGCGCGTCCTTGATCTCGATGTCGTGCTCGTCGCCGTTGGGTAGAACCACTCGTTGCACGATAGTCCCCACACCCTTGATCGCGGCCTTGTTGCCGTCAGCCACCGAAAGTTCACCTTCATCTTGCTCATTCAGCGTGGTCAACTTGGCCTTGTCGTTGCAGATGTGGTGCGTTGTGTGGTGTAGCGGGATCAGCAAAATCTGCGAGATCGCTAGATCCAACTTCCCACCAATGCCCGGACACCGACTAACGAAGGGGGTCCTCCGATGATCCGTGATCTGCTGAACTTGCTCACCTTGTGTACCCGTCGGTTGGGCTGGATCTTCCTCTCTTGGTGACTGCTAAGTTGCTCGATCGGTGTTAGTTGAACGTCTTGGCGTGACGTTGGGGTCGTAGAGTGGCGTGGAAGTCTTCACACCACTCGCCAGTAGTAGATCCGGAGTCCAAGCGATTAGATCAAGCTTGGATCCGGCGGCCTAGATCTGGATCCGGCCTTGTAGTAATTCCTTTAGTGTTGATTTCCCTTTACGCGGGGTCCTTTGATTGCTTGGCGCTTCCTATAGCGCGATCTTGATCGTTGAGAAACCGAAGATCTACCGGCTAAGCAATTAATACCGGGATCTTGGATCTGCACTTAGGGTAAGATACTAGGAGGTTGGATCTAGCCAATATATTATCTAGATATTATCAACCACCCTAGATCTATACACCTAAATCGCTATTAATACCGTAGGGCCAATGTAGTTCCCGTTTCCAGGCGCGTAGCGAAGCACTTGTGTCGTACGATGCAAATTCGGTTCTGATTTAATGTTAAGACCTACCCCATCCTGTATCCTATCCTTAACGACACATCGACTGATTACGCTATCCTGATCCTTGTCCTTTCTTGCCCTCACCATCCTGGCAGTCGACATCTTTGCAGATCACCCTGGATCTGAACCATAAACATTAGATCACTAGTCGCCATGTTGTGATCTGGCCTTCTCTTCTCTCCAATATCGTAATCATCCACCGTAATGTCCAGATCACACGTCTCCCGAGTCAGATCATGCCTTAATATAGCTAGATCACGCCGATCCAATCTCAGGTCAGCTAGATCTTCCTTGATCTTGTCGATCTAGGGTTTCCATGCATGATCCGGTGACAATACTTCGTGATAATCATAATTATAACATATCCGAGCTTATTCCATGCCGTTAATCCCCCAATCATCGTTCATCTTTGCCATAATATCCCTAGATCCCGGATCACTCGGATCCGCCGATGGATCTAGGTTCATGAGCCTTGATCCAAGTTCCCTGCATGGACCTGCATATACGAACCGATCTGGTCTTCACGGGTATGGATTACACCCTAGATCTGGACATCTAGGCTTAGATCACCAGTTCCCACAGTATATATAGACGTACTGTTGCACCCGTATTACAATCACGCCAGTCCCACATCATCCATATCCATACGAGATCTTCCCAGCTCTTCGGATCTGGATACATGTATAGATCGTATGTCAATACATCTATCACGTCCCACTCAAGGTGTCACTAATCTCCATCAATCTTATCCATCAACCGGATCCACAACCAGATCCACCCACATCAGCTCGTCATCTACTCCAATCACATCACGTCAGGTCCGATCACGTCCAAATCGGATCTTTCCTGGATACTCCAATGCCAAATCCTTCAAATCCACTTCACCACAGCCGCCTCCTGGTCGCCAGTTGTAGTTGCATAACAACTTCACTGCGTCCATTCTTCAAATCACCTCGCCAAGTTCAAGTCTTCCCACCACCTCAGCCAACTATGTCGGATCACGGCCACGATGGATCACAGCATGGATCCGGCCGCCACGATCCTCCTTCCCCTCGATCAGAGATCAGTGGGCCCACTGGGGGTTCACCTGAAGATCTGCGTCGAGCTGTGGTCGCCTTGCGTCGCCGGGTGTTGCGTTTGAGCGACGATCTACGGCTGGCCACCCGCCGGCCGATGAGGCCGTGGATCGAAATCGTGAGCATGTTTGCTCTCTCGAATCGCTCGAGTTGATGTGCGCTACCCAAGGTCGAGAGATCGGGCGCTATCGGGCTGAAGTTCGTCGTCTTCGAGAAGAGCGAGATGCTCTTCAATCATCTTTGGAGTCGGATCGCATCATCGAGCTGGAGCCGCCGCAGCCTGCACCTGAGATCTCGGCCCTAGAAGCCCAGATCGTCGATCTCAACCGAGATCTTGATCGTCGATCTGACGAGATCCATCAACTGGAAGCACACATCGATGATCTGTGCCAAGATCGAGGTCGTCTGGAATCCACGATCCGTCATCTCACGTCCGAGATGACACAAGCCGGCGGAGAGATCTTAGATCTTCAGCAGGCTAATCACGATCTGGATCGGAGTCGGGAGGATGCAGAATCTGCATTATCGGCGACTGAGGAGAGCTTGCGCCGGACTCGATCTGAGCTGGATCGGGTCGAGGCAGAGCTACTCCTATCTCGCTCCGATCGCACCGATCGCGAGTCCCCGGGTCCCGATCCGCAATCCTCGCAGGCCAATCCCCAATCTATGGGCCCCACTCAAGCCGATCTTGACCAGATCACTCGAGAGCGTGACTCTCTACGATATCAGATCCGTGCGCGGGATGTTGAGATCCTGTCAGCGCAGCGGACTCTGGGGTTATTACAGTCGGATCTGGCAGCCCATCGGGCTAGATCGGCTTCAGATGTGGCCCAGTTGCAGACACTGGAGGGCGATCTGACCCGCGCGCGTCATGATGTGGAGGTAGCCCAGAAGGCCTATGCAGATCGGGAGCGTACCATCACTGAGAATCAGGCTCAGATCCGTACGCTTTCCCGGGATCTGGGCAAAGTGGTCCGTGAACGGGATGCCCTTCGTCATGAATACACTGCTGCCTTCCAACGCCTCACCTCCATCTCGGCCACAATCGGGGCGCCTCCTCCTCAGACCCAACTGCGTCTGGATCCTGGATCCGACACGGATCAACCCGCGGGAGGGATCCCACGCTCTCCCTCTGCGGGGACATCGGGCAGTGGGGATCGAGATGCTGACGCCTCCAAGTCAAAACGATCTCGCAGGAGATCTAGCTCGCCTTCCCCTTCGCGGCCTCAGAAGAAGCGATCCGTTCCTCTCGAGGCGGAGGATGAGTCCATGGATGAAGAGGATGAATCCGAGTTTGATCTGGGTGGAGGATCTGCTGAAGGGCGATCGCCCTCTCCAGATCGAGCATCAACCCCGCCCTCCAAAGATGTCGAACGCAGTCGATCATCAGGCGAGGTGATCGAGGTTGGATCTGGATCCGATGAGGCAGAGGAGGATGAGGAGGAGGAGGACGCCGAAGTGGCCGATGACCTCTATGAGGCTCAAACTTTGATGGCCATTTCCCAGTCCAGATCTGAGGCTCGCCGTCGAGATCATGCGTCTCCCCAACGCCGATCTGCAGCCGGATCCGGCGGATCTCCAGGTGGATCCGATGATTCGAACTCTGATGCTGGATCCGGCGGCCAGGGCAACGGATCTGGCCCACAGGCGGATCTGGTCCGGCCAATCCGCCCCCTGGACATCGGCCTCCTCGGATCACCTTCGTCCCTCAGGTTCCATTCCCTGAGGGTCGGTGTATTCCCGGTCGGCGGATTGTCCGAGTCATGGCTGCCGCCGACATAGATCCGTGGATCGAGTCTCGGTTGGCTAATCAAACTCTGATTACCATCACTGTAAACTTCTTGTTCCCGATCCTGCCATTCCGGCCAGACTGGATCTTCCCGCACCGGCCGACGATCTTCACCTCTCCGACTGCTCCTGCGTTCTGTGGTCATCTGATCACGGAGGCCAATGTCAAGGCCTTGCAAGCGGCGGAGCCATGGCGGGTGATCCGAAACACCCTACCCCCGATCTCTTTCGAGGCCGATGTTGGTGGTCGACTCGGGATCTTCCTCCGACAGTACCGTGACTTTGAAGCTTCCGAGCTGATCGCGTACTGGGAGTCGACAAATAAATTCCCGATCACCGCTGCTATGATCACACAGTCGCCATGGCTGGGATCCTTCGCCAAGCAGCGCAATAACCGCAGATCACACGCCGGAAATCGATGGAAGCGCATGTTGCTCACGTTGATCCAGGCTA
This sequence comes from Phytophthora palmivora, assembly GCA_008079305.1. NCBI lineage: Eukaryota > Oomycota > Peronosporomycetes > Peronosporales > Peronosporaceae > Phytophthora > Phytophthora palmivora. Next base: position 4,100 of record VOQZ01001366.1, on the reverse strand, counting down.
TGATCGAGGGGTGGTGCGATCTGGATCTACTCTTGGATCCATTCTTCCTCCACTTCCCAAAGCGGACTGATGAGGTGGCTTGGTATCCCGGATCGAGGCCAGACGTGCTAATCTGGCCGATCCTCAGCTTAATCGTCGGGAACCCGCCGATCTGCTGGAGGCGTTAGCCGAGGCCGACACAGCAGATCCCTGGCGCAACCACTATCGGGATCACACTGCGGATCACCCTGCGCGCCATCTCCCTCGCCTGGATCGCAAGTTCTTCGGTCTTCAAGTGGCACAGCCTCCGGCCAGTAGCTAGATCGTAGCGATTAGCTCTTCGTGCGTGATCTATATCTTTTCATAACATCCTTCAATAAATGTCCGATGATCTTGACTTGTATACTTCCCATTTACCTCGATCCATCCTCATAGAGTCGTGATCTACCTCGATCCGCTAGGATCTCTGGATCTCGAGACTTGATCTTTCATTATCATCGCATTCCACATGTATATATGCATACCCTTCCTCCGATCTACATCCCTCATGTAGATCCTTCAACCGATTTCACCACGAACAACCAGCTTGTTGTCGTTGATTGCGACCTCACGATTCCTCGTGAGATTGCATCACACCGAATCGATTATGATTCGTGCGATCCCGCAGAAACTCATGTAGCAGAGCGCCACAGTTGAGATCTGCTTCATCCACCCAAGTTGGATCCTCATATCCTCGCCAATACACAAGGAATTCTCGGTAGATCCGCCCATATCGAGTCCTTCGTCCAGATCTCATATCTGTGATCTTCTCCACTTCATACTCATCGGGATCGCGATCTTGGATCCAGCTATCCCCCGGTAATAGATCTTCATCAAAATCCAGACGATCTTGACTTCCCACATTGAGTCGCATTAGTGGTCGATCTGGATATTCTTTCACTAGCTTCAACTTGTTCACGTGTACCATAGGGAAAATATGATATCCGGATCCGGCGATCTCCAACTTCACCGCATGTTCTCCAACTTTCTCTATAATCCGGAATGGTCCATGCCACAAGTGTGCCAACTTCTTAGCATATCCCTCTTTCACGCGATCGAGATATAACCACACTCGAGATCCGACTTCGATCTGATGCGGACGGATCTCCTGGTTGTGTAGATCCGCTCGATCTGAGATCGCCTCTCGCAGTCGTTGATTAACCTGTTCCCGAACCTGTTGATAATACCGCTGGATCTGATACCTCCATCGCCGCGGATCCCGATCATGTCTTCGCGTACTCCCTACCGGGATCACCGCTTCCAATGTGGATCTAGGATCCCACCCATGTACCATATAAAAGGTGTTTCTCCTCGGATCCGATCATGCGCGGTGTTGATCGCGAAGGTAATCCTCTCGGCATACTCGTCCCAATCTCGTTGATCCAGATCCTGCACATACATCTTAATCGCCCGAGTTGTGGTTTGGACCATGCGTTCTGCAGATCCATTAGCCTGGGCCGATACGCCATCGTGGCCCGTTGACGCTGACCCAAGATCTTATTAAACGCTCGGAAAAAATCGGACATAAATCCTGGTTCACGATCATGCCTAATCGCTTCGCTGGCCCCAAATCGTCGGAAGACACATTCCTCGTATGATTCGGCGACAGTCTGGGCAGTCCTTGATGAGCTGGCTTTCGCGATCACATATCCAGTGAATAGATCTTCGAAGATCAACAATTCTGTATTCCCTTTGTGCGATCTGGGTAACGACGGGATGTGATCCATAGCTATGATCTGGAAAGGATACGTTGCCTGAACCCTGGTGATTCCCCGCCTTGGATCCGAGGTTTACTCTTACCGTCTCACAATCCACCACTTCACCCACGTATCTTGGACGCTCTTATACAGACCTCTCCAATGGAAGTGATCCCGGATCCGCTGATAAGTTCGACCGATCCCTTGGTGTCCACCTTCCAGGCTCACATGGTAGTGATGTAGTATGTCCTGATATAGAGTTTCCGGGATCACTAGTCGCATCAGCTTATCTCGATCTGCATCCGTCGGTCTCGTGGAGACAGTAGAACACAGTAGATCATGGTGATCCAAATCATAATCGCTGCTAGATTAGCATATGATTTGGCTTCTTGCTGAGTCAGATCTTGTAGATCTCCATTCAGATACTTCTTCAATCCCGAGATCCACGCCTCCTCGTCTTGGGCTTGTCGGATCCGATCGATCCTGAGATCTCGAACTATTTCCTCCCGTAATGATCGCGGATCCGAAATCGTCCGCGTCGTAGATCGCAAGCCTGATCGAGTCACTACCGCCGTGATCTGGGCTGCTTGATCCGTCCTCTTGACTACCAATACCTCATCCAATCGGTTCAACGTGATCAGATCCTGCTTATCCTCATCCGACTCGATCTTCACTCCACCTTGTCGCTGTAGCGCTGCACTAGCCAAACTGTCCGCACTGCCGTTCCAATCTCGTTTCACATGCACAAGTTCGTGATCTGGCCAATCCCTCAGACGATCTAAAGCCCTTTGCTTGAGTAAGGTCAGACCGGGTGCCTTACACTCGATCTCACCCCTGACTTGTCGGATCACCAGATTAGAGTCGCCGCAGAACACCACTCGTTTGTGATCCACTGTACTCAACAGATCCAGACATAGTAACAACCCATGATATTCAGCTTCATTGACGGTAAGATCTTCCGCATAGGCCGATCTGGCCTGGATCACCGTCCATTCAGGCAACTTCCACAAGATCGCACTGTATATGCGCCACCTCCACGCTTCACGCGGGCTGATCCATCGAAACTGACAACATACAGCTCCTCATCCGCTTGGATCACAGGGATCGGAGCTTGGATCTTCCGTCGTGGCTCTTTCTTGGGCGAGATCTGGATCAACGCTTCATCCACCATGGATCTGGGCGTGATACTAGCCGCAATCACCCCTAGGATCTCTTCTTCTCCTTTGACACACTTCACAATCTCTAATGTCCACGGTGATAGCAGTGACGCCCATTGGCCTAATCGCCCTTGTAATCCGGTCGATCTAAATAACCAGGCCAACGTGGAGTATCTAGTCAGCACCCGGATCCGGCGTCCACCAGCATGTTATATCCGAGATCCAGGATCCGTAGCAGCGCCAACACCTCCTTCTCCACTGGGCTATAATTCAACTCGTTCGACTTCAACGTTCGGCTCACGAAGGTGACCGGATAGTAGATCTGGTCATACTCTTGCACGAGGGCTGCCGAGATCGCCCAATCACTTGCATATACGATCACCACCGCCTCTCGACCCGGATCGAAATGACGTAGGATCGGAGTAGACGCGATCTTCGATTTGAGTGTCTCGAAGGCCCAATGAGCACGAATCCATCGTGGATCAGCCTGGTCTCCATCTAGACTTCCTGGATCCGACGGTTCCGCAGGCTTTAATGCCAGATCTGATCCTAGATCTTCCTTCAGATCCCGTAGATCCAACTCCTTATATTCCATACTTCGCTTGATCTGGATCCGCACCTCATCCTTGGACATCGCAGCGAAATCGACCTCTCTCAATTCGTACAGCACGGCCGCGTAGATAGCATAGTCTTCGATAAATCGACTGTAATAATTCAAGCTGCCCAGAAAAGATTGCATCGATCTCAGCGATCCAGGAAATGCTAGATCCGTTAATGCCTCTAGATCCTTGGGATTCGCCTCCAGTCCATCTTTCGAAACGCGATGGCCCAGATATTCCACGTTATTCATACCCCAGAAACTCTTCACCACACTGATCGACAGATTCCACTTATCGCACGCCTCCAGTAGGGCGTCCACTCGATTACATAGCTGATCCCAACTATCCGCTGGTATAAGGATGTCATCGATATACGATCTGCGTCCGATCACTGATGGCTTATCCGGATCATCGGCTTCTCCCACTTCAAACACATCTGTGGATCTTGGATCCGATCCGGGAGGAGGGATCCGAGTAAATCCATATAGGGCGTTGTCGATCAGACGTTGGTAGATCTGCGGTGCATTCTTCTTCAAGCCGAACGGCATACGATTCCATTCGAATAGCCCAAAGGGGGTAATGAAAGCCGAGATCGCTCGAGCTCGATCTGTCATAGTCACCACCCAGAA
>VOQZ01001365.1:0-18540 GCA_008079305.1 Phytophthora palmivora | reverse complement strand
GGCCGCCACGATCCTCCTTCTCCTCGATCCGAGATCAGTGGGCCCACTGGGGGTTCACCTTAAGATCTGCGTCGAGCTGTGGTCGCCTTGCGCGCCGGGTGTTGCGTTTGAGCGACATCTACGGCTGGCCACCCGCCGGGCCGATGAGGCCGTGATCGAAATCGTGAGCATGTTTGCTCTCTCGAATCGCTCGAGTTGATTGTGCGCTACCCAGGGTCGAGAGATCGGGCGCTATCGGGCTGAAGTTCATCGTCTTCGAGAAGAACAAGATGCTCTTCAATCATCTTTGGAGTCGGATCGCATCATCGGGCTGGAGCCGCCGCAGCCTGCACCTGAGATCTCGGCCTATGAAACCCAGATCGTCGATCTCAACCGAGGTCTTGATCGTCGATCTGACGAGATCCATCAACTGGAAGCAACACATCGACGATCTGTGCCAAATCGAGTCGTCTGGAATCCACGATCCGTCATCTCACGTCCGAGATGACACAAGCCGGCGGAGAGATCTTAGATCTTCAGCAGGCTAATCACGATCTGGATCGGAGTCGGGAGGATGCCGAATCTGCATTATCGGCGACTGAGGAGAGCTTGCGCCGGACTCGATCTGAGCTAGATCGGGTCGAGGCATAGCTACTCCTATCTCGCTCCGATCGCGCCGATCGCGAGTCCCCGGGTCCCGATCCGCAATCCTCGCAGGCCACTCACCCAATCTATGGCCCCACTCAAGCCGATCTTGACCAGATCACTCGAGAGCGTGACTCTCTACGAGATCAGATCCGTGCGCGGGATGCTGCGATCCTGTCAGCGCAGCGGACGCTGGGGTTATTACAGTCGGATCTGGCAGCCCATCGGGCTAGATCGGCTTCAGATGTGGCCCAGTTGCAGACACTGGAGGGCGATCTGACCCGCGCGCGTAACGATGTGGAGGTAGCCCAGAAGGCCTATGCAGATCGGGAGCGTACCATCACTGAGAATCAGGCTCAATCCGTACGCTTTCCCGGGATCGGGGCAAAGTGGTCCGTGAACGGGATGCCCTTCGTCATGATACACTGCTGCCTTCCAACGCCTCACCTCCACTCGGCCACAATCGGGCGCCTCCTCCTCAGACCCAACTGTGTCTGGATCCTGGATCCGACACGGATCACCCGCGGGAGGAATCCCACGCTCTCCTTCCGCGGAGACATCGGGCAGTGGGGATCGAGATGCTGACGCCTCCAAGTCCAAACGATCTCGCAGCAGATCTAGCTCGCCTTCCCCTTCGCGGCCTCAGAAGAAGCGATCCGTTCCTCTCGAGGCGGAGGATGAGTCCATGGATGAAGAGGATGAATCCGAGTTTGATCTGGGTGGAGGATCTGCTGAAGGCGATCGCCCTCTCCAGATCAAGCATCAACCCCGCCCTCCAAAGATGTCGAACGGAGTCGATCATCAGGCGAGGTGATCGAGGTTGGATCTGGATCCGATGAGGCAGAGGGGGATGAGGAGGAGGAGGACGCCGAAGTGGCCGATGACCTCTATGAGGCTCAAACTTTGATAGCCATTCCCAGTCCAGATCTGAGGCTCGCCGTCGAGATCATGCGTCTCCCCAACGCCGATCTGCAGCCGGATCCGGCGGATCTCCAGGTGGATCCGATGATTCGAACTCTGATGCTGGATCCGGAGACCAGGGCAACGGATCTGGCCCCACAGGCGGATCTGGTCCGACCAATCCGCCCCCTGGACATCGGCCTCCTCGGATCACCTTCGTCCCTCAGGTTCCATTCCCTGAGGGTCGGTGTATTCCCGGTCGGCGGATTGTCCGGGTCATGGCTGCCGCCGACATAGATCCGTGGATCGAGTCTCGGTTGGCTAATCAAACTCTGATTACCATGACTGTAAACTTCTTGTTCCCGATCCTGCCATTCCGCCAGACTGGATCTTCCCTCACCGGCCGACGATCTTCACTTCTCCGACTGCTCCTGCGTTCTGTGGTCACCTGATCACGGAGGCCAATGTCAAGGCCTTGCAGCGGCGGAGCCATGGCGGGTGATCCGAAACACCCTACCCCCTAACTCTTTCGAGGCCGATGTTGGTGGTCGACTCGGATCTTCCTCCGACAGTACCGTGACTTTGAAGCTTCCGAGCTGATCGCGTACTGGGAGTCGACACATAAATTCCCGATCACCGCTGCTATGATCGCACAGTCGCCATGGCTGGGATCCTTCGCCAAGCAGCGCAATAACCGCAGATCACACGCCGGAATCGATGGAAGCGCATGTTGCTCACGTTGATCCAGGCTATGATCGAGGGGTGGTGCGATCTGGATCTACTCTTGGATCCATTCTTCCTCCACTTCCCCAAGCGGACTGATGAGGTGGCTTGGTATCCCGGGATCGAGGCCAGACGTGCTAATCTGGCCGATCCTCAGCTTAATCGCCGGGAACCCGCCGATCTGCTGGAGGCGTTAGCCGAGGCCGACACAGCAGATCCCTGGCGCAACCTCTATCGGGATCACACTGCGGATCACCCTGCGCGCCATCCCCCTCGCCTGGATCGCAAGTTCTTCGGTCTTCAAGTGGCACAGCCTCCGGCCAGTAGCTAGATCGTAGCGATTAGCTCTTCGTGCGTGATCTATATCTTTTCATAACATCCTTCAATATATGTCCGATGATCTTGACTTGTATACTTCCCATTTACCTCGATCCATCCTCATAGAGTCGTGATCTACCTCGATCCGCTAGGATCTCTGGATCTCGAGACTTGATCTTTCATTATCACCGCATTCCACATGTATATATGCATACCCCTTCCTCGATCTACATCCCTCATGTAGATCCTTCAACCGATTCCACCACGACAACAACCAGCTTGTTGTCGTTGATTGCGACCTCACGATTCCTCGTGAGATTGCATCACACCGAATCGATTATGATTCGTGCGATCTCGCAGAAACTCATGTAGCAGAGCGCCACAGTTGAGATCTGCCTCATCCACCCAGGTTGGATCGTCATATCCTCGCCAGTGTACGAGGAATTCTCGGTAGATCCGTCCATATCTCGTTCTCTCTTCCTGATCTCATATCTGTGATCTTCTCCACTTCATATTCATCGGGGTCACGATCTTGGATCCAGCTATCCCCTGGTAACAGATCCTCATCAAAATCCAGGCGATCTTGACTTTCCACATTGAGTCGCATTAGTGGTCGATCTGGATACTCTCTCACGAGCTTCAACTTGTTCACATGTACCATAGGGAAAATATGATATCCGGATCCGGCGATCTCCAACTTCACCGCATGTTCTCCAACTTTCTCTATAATCCGGAATGGTCCATGCCACAAGTGTGCCAACTTCTTAGCATATCCCTCTTTCACGCGATCGAGATATAACCACACTCGAGATCCGACTTCGATCTGATGCGGACGGATCTCCTGGTTGTGTAGATCCGCTCGATCTGAGATCGCCTCTCGCAGTCGTTGATTAACCTGTTCCCGAACCTGTTGATAATACCGCTGGATCTGATACCTCCATCGCCGCGGATCCCGATCATGTCTCGCGTACTTCCCACCGGGATCACCGCTTCCAATGTGGATCTAGGATCCCACCCATGTACCATATAAAAAGGTGTTTCTCCTCGGATCCGATCATGCGCGGTGTTGATCGCGAAGGTAATCCTCTCGGCATACTCGTCCCAATCTCGTTGATCCAGATCCTGCACATACATCTTAATCGCCCGAGTTGTGGTTTGGACCATGCGTTCTGCAGATCCATTAGCTTGGGGCCGATATGCCATCGTGGCACGTTGACGTTGACCCACGATCTTATTAAACGCTCGGAAAAAGTCGGACATAAATCCTGGTTCACGATCATGCCTAATCGCCTCGCTGGCCCCAAATCGCCGGAAGACACATTCCTCGTATGATTCGGCGACAGTCTGAGCGGTTCTCGATGAGCTGGCTTTCGCGATCACATATCCAGTGAATAGATCTTCAAAAATCAATAATTCTGTATTCCCTTTGTGCGATCTGGGTAACGACGGGATGTGATCCATAGCTATGATCTGGAAAGGATATGTTGCTTGAAGGTTACCTGGCGACTCTCCTTGGATCCGAGGTTTACTCTTACCAGTCTCACAATCCATACACTCACCCACGTATCTTTGGACACTCTTATACAGACCTCTCCAATGGAAGTGATCCCGGATCCGCTGATAAGTTCGACCGATCCCTTGATGTCCGCCTTCTAGGCTCACATGGTAGTGATGTAGTATGTCCTGATATAGAGTTTCTGGGATCACTAGTCGCATCAGCTTATCTCGATCTGCATCCGTCGGTCTCGTGGAGGGACAGTAGAACAGTAGATCATGGTGATCCAAATCATAATCGGCTGCCAGATTAGCATATGATTTGGCTTCTTGCTGAGTCAGATCTTGTAGATCTCCATTCAGATACTTCTTCAATCCCGAGATCCACGCCTCCTCGTCTTGGACTTGTCGGATCCGATCGATCCTGAGATCTCGAACTATTTCCTCCCGTAATGATCGCGGATCCGAAATCGTCCGCGTCGTAGATCGCAAGCCTGATCGAGTCACTACCGCCGTGATCTGGGCTGCTTGATCCGTCCTCTTGACTACCAATACCTCATCCAATCGGTTCAACGTGATCAGATCCTGCTTATCCTCATCCGACTCGATCTTCACTCCACCTTGTCGCTGTAGCGCTGCACTAACCAAGCTGTCCGCACTGCCGTTCCAAACTCGTTTCACATGCACAAGTTCGTGATCTGGCCAGTCCCTCAGACGATCTAAAGCCCTTTGCTTGAGTAAGGTCAGACCGGGTGCCTTACACTCGATCTCACCCCTGACTTGTCGGATCACCAGATTAGAGTCACCGCAGAACACCACTCGTCTGCGGTCCACTGTACTCAACAGATCCAGACATAGTAACAGCCCATGATATTCAGCTTCATTGACGGTAAGATCTTCCGCATAGGCCGATCTGGCCTGGATCACCGTCCATTCAGGCAACTTCCACAAGATCGCACTATATGCGCCACCTCCACGCTTCACGCGGGCTGATCCATCGAAACTGACTACATACAGCTCCTCATCCGCTTGGATCACAGGGATCGGAGCTTGGATCTTCCGTCGTGGCTCTTTCTTGGGCGAGATCTGGATCAACGCTTCATCCACCATGGATCTGGGCGTGATACTAGCCGCAATCACCCCTAGGAGCTCTTCTTCTCCTTTAACGCACTTCACAATCTCTAATGTCCACGGTGATAGCAGTGACGCCCATTGGCCTAATCGCCCTTGTAATCCGGTCGATCTAAATAACCAGGCCAACGTGGAGTATCTAGTCAGCACCCGGATCCGGCGTCCCACCAGCATGTTATATCCGAGATCCAGGATCCGTAGCAGCGCCAACACCTCCTTCTCCACTGGGCTATAATTCAACTCGTTCGACTTCAACGTTCGGCTCACGAAGGTGACCGGATAGTAGATCTGGTCATACTCTTGCACGAGGGCTGCCGAGATCGCCCAATCACTTGCATATACGATCACCACCGCCTCTCGACCCGGATCAAAATAACGTAGGATCGGAGTAGACGCGATCTTCGATTTGAGTGTCTCGAAGCCCGATGAGCACGAATCCATCGTGGATCAGCCTGGTCTCCATCTAGACTTCCTGGATCCGACGGTTCCGCAGGCTTTAATGCCAGATCTGATCCTAGATCTTCCTTCGGATCCAGTCGATCCAACTCCTTATATTCCATACTTCGCTTGATCTGGATCAGCACTTCATCCTTTGACATCGCGGCGAAATCGACCTCTCTCAATTCGTACAGCACGGCCGCGTAGATAGCATAGTCTTCGATAAATCGACTGTAATAATTCAAGCTGCCCAGAAAAGATTGCATCGATCTCAGCGATCCCGGAAATGCTAGATCCGTTAATGCCTTTAGATCCTTGGGATTCACCTCCAGTCCATTTTTCGAAACACGATGGCCCAGATAATCCACTTTATTCATACCCCAGAAACTCTTCACCACACTGATCGACAGATTCCACTTATCGCACGCCTCCAGAAGGGCGTCCACTCGATCACATAGCTGGTCCCAACTATCCGCTGGTATAAGGATATCATCGATATGCGATCTGCGTCCGATCACTGATGGCTTGCCCGGATCATCAACCTCCCCCACTTCGAACACATCTGTAGATCTTGGATCTGATCCAGGAGGCGGGACCCGGGTGACTCCATATAAGGCGTTGTCAATCAGACGTTGGTAGATCTGCGGCGCATTCTTCAAGCTGAACGGCATACGATTCCATTCGAATAGTCCGAATGGTGTAATGAAAGCTGAGATCGCTTGAGCTCGATCTGTCATAGTCACCACCCAGAATCCACTGGCCATATCTAAGGAGCAATACCACAGGACTTTATCCAGATCTTCCAGAAGATCGTTGATCAGGGGTATAGGGTAGACCATCAGTTGCATAAGGCTATTGACTAGGCGATAATCAATACACAGCCTGATGTCCACCCCATTCTTCTTCACGATCACCACGATCGGTAAGGCCCAGGGTGATCTAGAATAGCTGATCATCTTAGCTGATAATAATCACTTGATCAGCTCTGATAACTTCTCGCGAAATCGAGGAGGGATCTTCCTCACTCGTTGGGCGATTGTCCTAGCATCTCCCACATCGATATCACAGACCACACCTCTTGCGGCTGGTGGTAAAGCGTTCCCCTTCCCTATAAGAAGATGTCGATATTTCCAAATCCTCTGACGCAAGCGTTCGATCTCCGCAGTGGTCTGGATCCCCGGATCTCCAACTTGGATATCCTCAATCTTCACCTCATCCGTGGTGGGGTTGATCTCTGGGAGGATCGCCATTTCTTGATCTACATCCTCCGCATACAGATCGTTACTTTCATGGTAATGTACCTCCGGATCCGGGGAAATGTCCCGATTCCCTGGTGACGCCTTCTGTATCGAGGCCGATGGCTGTCCAGATAGATCTCTTACAGCTGATCCTTCAATCACTGGATCCAGATCACCCACCTTTACCTGATCCATATTTTGGTTTGTCACCTCGGTCTCTACTGGTTGGATCGGAGTTTGATCCTGCGGATCTGTTCCCACTGATGTTTGATCTTCGCTCGTCAACACTGGTTTTACCTGTATCTGCGAGATCTCGGGTCGTTTCAGGATACCACGAGGTAATGGGTAGGAGGGTCTGTGGTGTAGCGGGATCAGCAAAATCTGCGAGATCGCTAGATCCAACTTCCCACCAATGCCCGGACACCGACTAACGAAGGGGGTCCTCTGATGATCCGTGATCTGCTGAACTTGCTCACCTTGGGTACCCGTCGGTTGGGCTGGATCTTCCTCTCTTAGTGACTGCTAAGTTACTCGATCTGTGTTGGTTGAACGTCTTGGTGTGACGTTGGGGTCGTAGGGTAGCGTGGAAGTCTTCACATCACTCGCCAGTAGTAGATCCGGAGTCCAAGCGATTAGATCAAGCTTGGATCCGGCGGCCTAGATCTGGATCCAGCCTTGTAGTAGTTCCTTTGTAGTAGATTTCCCTTTACGCGGGGTCCTTTGATTGCTTGACGCTTCCTATAGCGCGGTCTTGATCGTTGAGAAACCGAAGATCTACCGGCTAAGCAATTAATACCGGGATCTTGGATCTGCACTTAGGGTAAGATACTAGGAGGTTGGATCTAGCCAATATATTATCTAGATATTATCCTAGATCTATACCCCTAAATCGCTATTAATACCGTAGGGCCAATGTAGTTCCCGTTTCCAGTCGCGTAGCAAAGCACTTGTGTCGTACGATGCAAATTCGGTTCTGAATTAATGTTAGGACCTATCCCATCCTGTATCATATCCTTAACGACACATCGACTGATTACGCTATCCTGATCCTTGTCCTTTCTTGTCCTCACAATCATAGCAGTCGACATCTTTGCAGATCACCCTGGATCTGAACCATAAACATTAGATCACTAGTCGCAATGTTGTGATCTGGCCTTCTCCATTCTCCAATATCGTAATCACCTCCCGTAATATCCAGATCACACGTCCCCCGAGTCAGATTATGCCTTAACCCTTTCGCGGTGAAAGGGCGCAAAAATCGCCCTTTTAGATGGTTTCCAAAACACGGTACGAAATACTCCTCTAAAAGGGCGATTTTTGCGCCCTTTTACTTAAGTTCAACTAAGTATATACCTTCTTTTGATACATATGAAATACGGTATGATTACATAATCATCATGTAATCATACACCATAATGAAATTAAGTCAAATGTGTACGATCGTATGCACCAGCAAATCCAAACAAATCACAGTAGATCGCATGTCTCATGAGACATGCCAGAACAGTACCGTGAATTCATTAAAGGGTGAAAAATGCGCCCTTTGAGAAGCAAATATCTTAGATTTGTATACTATAGTTTAGATAAATGGCTCGCGAAAGGGTTAATGAGGCTAGATCGCGCTGGTCCAATTCCAGATCGGCTAGATCTCCTTGATCTTGCTGATCTGGGGTTTCCATGCATGATCCGGTGACAATACTTCGTGATAATCGTAATCATAACGTATCCGAGCTTATTCCATGCCGTTAACCCCCCAATCATCGTTCATCTTTGCCATAATATCCCTAGATCCCGGATCCCTCGGATCCGCCTGTGGATCTAGGTTCATGAGCCTTGATCCAAGTTCCCTGAATAGACTCGCATATGTGAACCGATCTGGTCTTCACGGATATAGATTATAGCCTAGATCTGGACATCTAGGCTTAGCTCACCAGTTTCCACAGTGTATATAGACAAACTGTTGCACCCATACTACAATCATGCAAGTCCCACATCATCCATATCCATATGAGATCTTCCCAGCCCTTCAGATCTGGATGCATGTATAGATCGTATGCCAATACATCTATCACGTCCCACCCAAGGTGTCACTAATCTCCATCAATCTTATCCATCAACTGGATCCACCACCAGATCCACCCATATCAGCTCGTCATCTACTCCAATCACATCACGTCAGGTCCGGTCACGTCCAAATCGGATCTTTCCTGGATACGCCAATGCCAAATCTTTCAAATCCACTTCACCACACCTCAGTCCACCTGTTGCCCTCTTCTGCAACGACATTCTCATCGTCCCCAGCCAATTTTGTGCTTCGAGTGATCTCGTAGAAATTCGCTTCGCGTAGTTCGTATAAAACAGATGCGTAGATCGCGAAGTCTCCAATAAATCGGCTGTAGTAGTTGAGACTCTCCAAGAATGATTGCATCGATCTTAGATTGGTGGGAAACGGTAATTCTTGTAAAGCCGACAAATCTTTTTTGATGTGTCTCCAAACCATCAGCTGATACACGATGTCCTAGATAGTCCACCTTTTGCTGACCACAGAAACTTTTGGCGACGCTGATGGACAAATTCCACTCGTCGCAGGCGTCTAACAGCTTTTCCACCTTTTCGCATAACACTTCCCACGATCTTCCGGTTACCAGTATGTCATCGATGTAAGATCGACGCCCCAACACTGACTCATTTCTTTATAGATCAGGTCTCGAATACATCCTTTCGGTCAGATCGATCTTGTTCTTGGATCACCTTTACGAATCCATATAGTGCATTATCTAGGAGTCTCAGGTAGATCTGGTGAGCGTTTTTAAGTCCGAACGACATTCGATTCCACTCAAACAGTCCAAATGGAGTAATAAATGCCGAAATCAATCGGGCTCGGTCCGTCATGGGTACTACCTAGAAACCGCTGTCCATATCCAAATAACAATACCAGAGAACCTTGTCGAGATCATCCAGCAAATCATTGATCAGAGGCATGGGATACACCATGAGCCTTGTCAGACTATTAACCAGGCGGTAGTCGATGCATAGCCGGATGTCGATCCCATTCTTCTTGATGATCCCAACTATGGGTGACGCCCAAGGGGATGTCGAGTGTCGGATCATCCGAGCCGATAATAGTCCCTTGATTAGTTGATACAACTTTTCGAGGAATTGTACAGCCACATTGCGGCAACGTTGAGCGACCGGCTTTGCATTTCCCACACCTATATCACATACCAATCCCTTCGCCGCTGGTGGTAAGGCATTGCCCTTTCCAATAAGAAGGTGCTTCCGTTTCCAGATAATCTGCACGAGACGCTCGGTCTCCTCTTGGGTGTTGATCTTGGCATCACCTATTTGTAGATCTTCGATCTTGACTTCCTCCGTGGTCGTGGTTACTTCTGGTAGTACAGCCATTTGATCTTTCACATCCTCCGCGAATAAGCTCCCCCCTTCCTTGATGCAAACTTCGTCATCCATCGTAGGATCGCCCATGTTCGTCTCAATCTTGGCGCGAAGATTACCGCTGTTATCAGGATCGATCTGGCCTTGGTCAGATGCACACTTGCTTGACGAAGGGCTTGCGTCCCCGTCCCTTGCGATCTCAACATTCTGGATAGCTTTTACCGGCCGTGGTAAAATCGCAGTTGGCGTTACGTACTCGGGACGTTCCACCGCTGGATCGGTGACCTGCTCGGTGATATCCACTTCACTGATCTCATCCGTAGTTGCCTGATACGCGAGATTTTGCTATTCGGCGTACTTCCTCGATCCTACGGATACATATCCTGGAATACGGGGAATTCGATCTCCGCTCAGTCACATCGCGACTCTTGATCCTTCATGGAGAGTTAGTGCGCGATCGCTCACATTGGTCACTTGTAGATAACGCGTTTTCCCTGGTCTGATCGTGATCGTTGGCACCCATCGATCTCCCCTGGTAACCCACAACTTATACTGGTTTGACGTTTGACCACGTAACCTGATCTCGACCGTCAGTCCGACATCGACCCAGTAGTGATCCTTCCAGCACACATGTTCGACCTTGTCTCCGTAGAGTGGACGCCTACTTGCCATCTGAAGGCGGACTTCGTCAGGCAGACATATTGTTCCATCCGCAAGATCGAGGCGGATACCCACTAGCACCATGAACTCCATTCCTAGGATTAGATCTTAACCTCCCGTAGGCGGACCTACCCATGCATAAAAAAGTACACTAGCGATCCCGCCAGTGCGATCTTGAGACGAGTACGCCCCTCGATCTTATATGGAGATTGTCCAACACCTTCGCATTCCAACGTTTGATTCTCATCGATCTGGCATCCGACCTTACGAGTAAGGGTGGCATCCAGTATGGATACCTCGGCACCACTGTCAAATAGCAAAGTTGCTTTTTTGTTGTTGATCTTCCCCATAGCCTTAGATCGTATGAACTTCTTGTCTGGAATATGATACTTCCAGTAACCTCGCGATTCCCCGGGGGAGATCTCAAGTGCCATCATCACACTCGATCTTGCATATTCATCGATCTGGCGTAGACTTGACACTATAGCAGTAGATTTCTCCAGAAGATCACATGTATTATCGATCGAATCGATCAGTTGATTAACTGTTGCTTCTGATTGCTTCTCCGCATATGCATAGATGCGATAGCTGGAACGCTCGTCTGGTATCGGTTTCAAACCCGGCGAGCGTCCTAGTTTAATTCTTCTCAGCCGTCTGTGGTAACATGTTGGTGTGCTTGGTAGGGTATACCATTGTCGGATCAAGTTGTAGAATTCCTCCATGGTACATTTCCCTGCTTTGTGGACGTCACGACATGCCTTGCACGTGAATAGGCAGTGATCAGAAGGATGTCCTTTGCGACCACTATTTTCACACGTCAGACGTCCTCAGCACCAAAGATCGCTATGTTTGCGCGACCCACACTACGAGCATCACTTAGGTGGTGAACCTGTATCCTGTCGATCTTGTTGCGCGTGACTGTTTCCGACCTCCGAGCGACTGCGATCTCGGTTTCCTTGATCTTGATCTTGCTGTCCTTCATTAGGTCCAGACGCTGCGAGGTAGACACGACGTAATCCTGTTTCACCATCTGATTCACTGGAGTTCGCCGCTATCCGAGATCGCTGACATGATGCTATTTCCGATTTTCGAGCGACAGGTGGATATTACGTTATGATGTGATTGGTTATAATATGGGCTATGAGAAAGGGGAGCTTGGGACACGGCTGCACCCGTGCGACATCTGTGGAAGATTGTAGACGAACCTTCGCCTGACTGTAAAGGGGCCCAATGGACCAGAAGTGTACTTCAGAGTGTGCACAACTCTGAAGATCAAATGCACTCTGTCTGGTCACCGGACTTTCCCCGACGATGAGTGCCTAATTCCTGGCGGAAAGTCTCTCAGAAGAACGTATCTCTGAAGAGACCTCATCCCGTTACCGTCCAGCGCGACGATGATGGTTCAAGGATTTATACTACTTACCCGCAGAGACCAAGTATCGCGCGCCGGACGCCGCGCACCCGCGCAACCCTCAAGAACTTCGTGTATGTTGAAGCATTGGTGCTCCGTACTATGATATTCCGTTCAAGACTTTGGTATTCCACATTCTATCACCAAGACTCTGAAGACCAAATTGATTTCAGACTCTGAAAACCCGGATACCAGACTCGGAAGTCGACGAAGACTCAAGACCATACTGAAACCAAGTGAACCCACATTCAGGTCACGCAATCAAGTGATGACAGACCTGCACATCCCCAGTGATGACGTCTCTACCCATCAGCTCATCGGGATCTGCTACACCGACCATACTGAAACCAAGTTTAAGTCACGCAATCAAGTGATGACGGACCTGCACATCCCCCAAGATGACGTCTCTACCTGTCCACTCATCAAGATCGGCTATACTGACTGTATACTGAGACCAAGTCAAGATGCCTGATACATACAAGAACCAAGTGTACCTGAGATTTGAAGACTGAATGTATGAAGAACGCCAAGGACGACAAGAAGAAGAGAGTTACCAGAGATATATGAGAGTTATGAGAAAGATAAAACGATAAACAGAGTTCAATTTGCTTGCTACTGCACAAGTCCGCTTGAGAGGTATCTAAGCCACTGCGTCGAGGACGTACGCCGTGTGATCTCCACTAAATTAAGTCCCCTTAGGTGGAGATCAGGTAACGTAGAGACCTGAGAGGACCCGCCTATTCCATATCCTAGTTGGGTCGTTTGTTTTGTCTCTAGCGGTAGCCCATTTCATATTGCTCGTTTGGACAGGCTCTGGAAACTAGACAGTCGTTTCCAGGGTGCAAGGTAGACTGTTATATATAACTGATTGTATTGGTTTATATTTCCCTCTATATTAGAGGGTGGTGCGCGAACGTGACAGGGATACCAGACAGACCAGGTGTCTGGTAACGAGTCCCTAGTTGACCTGGAGTATTAGCCCACCGTTCAAGGGCCCAGAAAGAATAAGAACGGCTGTATATTTGTATATTCCTGAACTCTGTATATTTGTTGGTTTATCTCTGAGAGTCAAGTATCTCGGTTCTGGATTTGTGATATTCAGACACCGGTAACAGACTTTCTCTCTGGTATTAACCTCTTTTTCGACCACCAACTTTCTGGTAACCTACTTGGTTTCTGGAACTTCCGACTCCCGAACGCTCCTGGAAGGACCTCCTGAATTCCGACACCAGACTCCAAGGGAACACAACTTCTCTTCACCTTAAACTCTAGATTCCGGCGAGGGTCATATTCCCAAGACAACGAACCCACAGGGATACAACAAGGTAACACACGCCCACCTACGTTGTACGACTCTGAAATCCTTTCAGTAGTCATATAACCGGGTTCACTATACGCCGCCTGCTCCGCGATCAAAGTTTCACCGACTTCGCGACAACTGGTGCGCGTGCCCGGATCTTGGTATCGTGATATCACCGGATTTGAGAGTGCAAGAAGAGAAAGTTTCCTGTCAAGCGTCTATATTCAAGATGGCTACATCAGGATCTACGAGAGGAGGACGCCGTGGTCGCGGTCGCGGTGCCCTGACACGTCAGTCCAAGCGTCTCCAAGGATTGCCGCCTGAAGAGCAACCAGACTTGGATGCTATCCAGAAGGCGGCTCGCGAGAAGAGGAAGGCTGCGCGAGAGAAGAAGGCAGCTGAGAGTGCGAACGTCCCAGAACCGGCGGTCGAAGACCAGCCTGCTGCGGAACCAGAAGCTAAGGAGGCACCCGCTGTCTCTGGTGAACAAGGTTCTGAGGAAGGCTCGTCAGAAGTCGAAGCTTCTGGTGACGAGGTGACCACTGCTCGCGAGGGTGGTGATGAGGCGTCTGAGGGAGGCGCCGATATGGTTGAGTCCCCGGAAGTGGTCGATCTGCGTTCAGAGTCGACGACCTCCGGACAGTCCGTGGAAGAGGTAAAGCCAGAACCCGGACTCGCTGAAGATCGTGTTCCACAGTCTCCGAAGTCTGAAGGTGCGCCAATGTCGGATGACACGCTGATCAAGTCCGAAGATTCTCTGAAGACACCGTCTGATGAGTCTGGGAGGGCCGATTCGCTTGATGGAGAACGAGCTTTAAAGTATGTTCGTCGTGAGCTCCGCCGCTGGAGAGACATGGATGCCGGTAGAGTCGTCCCGCCAGGCGTCGAGTATGTATGGCCGACGTTGAAGCCCAGCGTAGACGTCTTCCAGAAAGCCGCTGCAGCAACCGGCGACTATATCAAGTGGCGGTGCTCCTCTGTATTCCCTGAAGACATGTGGATTTCGGAGTTTCACGTGAGACGCCATGGCTTTGGTCGGATTCAGACCTTTCCTACGTTGAGATTCCGATGAGTACGCTGACGGCACCAGAGTGTGTGGCTGTTCTCCAGACAATGCTGTACGAGGCGGGTTTTGAATTCCAGAACTTGCTCCCGACGTGGTCCCAGACCCAGGCGTCAGCTATCTTCGAGTCTCAAGTACGCAGTGTGGCGACCGAACTTCAGAGCCGTCTTGCCATGGAACTGGTTGAGTGGGCCACTGTGACTGCCAGGTTACAGGTTATCCGACTCTCAGAGGGCATGAAACAAGAAGACACAACAAGTCGAGAAGGAACCGATAGTGTATTACCTGACAAGGATGCTGACCTGCAAGGACGACGGCTGATCACGCGCCTCCGGGTGACTGGACTCCGAGTGACGCATAGTTCCAATGGTTCCAGCAGTGATGAGCCGCCGCAATCCAAGCGCTTACAGCAGGGACCGCCGCGCCCACAAGTCCCGTCAACACCGTCAGCCTTGTCGACACCGTCGCTGTCTTCATTGCCACAGTACGAGAGTCATTCTGACAACACGCGACCAGAGTCTGGAACTCCCATGTCTGAAGATCGTAACAGCTCTCGGACTCGAATGACGGATGTGCCGGTTCCCAGTGTCATCGGGACCTCTGATGATCAGTCGTCTGGAGTTCAGACCTCGCGTGGAAGCTCCACGGACTCGTCCTTGATGTCTGTGAGTCGAGGGGCGGCATCACACATGCCGCTGTCCGCAGAGGGTCTGGCGTTGATTGCCCAAGGCGCTGACGTCGGAGGAATGGTCTCCGGAGAAGGTATGGGAATCCAAGTGACTCGAACGTTGTTTCCTGTGAAGTCGGAACCTGAAGACATCGACATGCTGGAGGAGGAAGCTGAGGTGTCAGATGTAAAGTCTGGAAACCAGGCGTTTGTCCATGAGCCTTCACAGGGTTTCAGACAACCAACGCCAGAGGTTCCACCTTCATCTGTTTCCAGCCGAAGTGCAAGTCATCGAAGCCACCGCCAGAGTGTGAAGAGTGAAGACCTTCGGAGAACGCCGTCTCGACGCTTGAGTTCCATCGCGTCGAGTCGCACGAAGCCTGAAGCTCGAAGCTCTCAGAGATCAGGGCCTGCCCAGATCGAACTGAACGTCATGAGGCAACAGCAGGAGTGGCAGAGCCGGATGGAGCAAGCGCAGATGGAGTTCTTGGCCCGAGAACGCTTGGAGTCCATGGAACGTGACCGCCGTCGGGAACAACGCGACTTGGAAGCAAGACGCGAGATCCAGACGCTCACCGACCGCTTGTTGGAGTCTGAAAACGCGAGACTGGAGGCGGAAAGACGTGCTGAAGATGCTGAAGAACGGAGGAGTTTTGGTATCGGAGAATAAACCCAGAAGCCACGGCGTGGCAGAGCTGGAGACTCTGAGATCGAACCTCTGGAAGTCTGAAAGCCAACGTTTGGAATCGGAGTTTGCCGATCGCTGGCAACAGCGAGAAGCCGAGGCCGAAGCCCAACGTGCGCGCGCGACAGACGAGATGAAGCAAGACTGGATTTCCCAAATGGAGACCTTACAGCAGCGGATGAAGGATATGGAAGCTGAGCGCGACAGGGAGAAAGAGAGTTCTCAGAACATGCAACGCTTCCAAGCCGGTCAATTGAGAAACCTTCGAGCAACATTGTCCCAAGTTCAAGAGGCGCGAAGGGTCGGTCACCCTGATTCAGCAACTGCAACCCCGGTGTTAAACACTGAGGACCCTGAGGTTGCAACCAAGTATCCCGTAATCGGATCAGAAATCAGAAGTGGGGTTAGGGTTGAACCCATGTCGCACCCACCGGCTCTCAAGGCGGCTCCTCGAGAAGTTGCTACCTTCCAGCAAACTGCCCCTGCGCGAAGCTCGGTGACGAAGCGAGTGAAGGCCGAGAGGAATGGCGTCGCCGCTACGACCACTACAGCAACCCAAGTGACTCGAGTAGCCTCGGTGACGGAAGCCAAGGGGGACGCCAGGCGTACATCGACTCCACGACGAGATCCACCGCGGAAATCAGACGCTAGACGGTCTGATGGAGACCGAGAGGCACCCCGCCGAGAGAAGCGCCGTGGTGAAGCACCAGACCCTGGTGGAGACTCTGAGGACTCGAGCTCAGAATCCGAAAGCTCATCTTCAGACGACTCTGAGCTTGGTGAAGTGATGAACCTGACAGCAGCGACGCAAGCCCAAGCTGGAACTACACTTCTGACGTTGAGGCCGTTCATGAACTCCAACAACCTCGGAGAGTTCGATCCTAGAGCCACACTCAGGGAACGCATTCACTGGTGGGAGCGATTCACGAATATGGCGTCTCAAGGAGGGTGGTCGACCAAGACACGCATTCAGGAGCTCAAGTTGAAGCTTCCGGTATCTGCGCGTGACTGGTTTAACCAGCTCCCCAAGAGTGTGTCCCGTGATTGGAAGGAGTTGTCGTCAGAGTTCAAGAAGCGTTATGTAAGGCGCGGTCATCGTATTCAGAGAGGTATTTCACGATGGCTATGAAGGACTCTGAGACCCCCCTCGAATTCTTCTATCGACTCAACTCCGCCGCTGGGAAGGCCGACATTGATTTCAGAAGATCGTCCAAGCGTCTTGAGAAGCATGTGCTCCGTTTTATCACGAAGCTCAAGGATGCGCGCCTGAAAACTTCGCTACAAGGTCAGAGATTCCGACGTATTTCAGACTTGGAGTACGCCTTACAACAGGATGAAGATGTCTGGCGAACAGGTGACCAAGATATGACCACCACCAAGCCTCGAGACTTCCGAGCAGACAATATTCCACGAGGACCGTTCAAGCCCAAGCGCATGAACCGGACTTATATCGTGAGAGACCCGGACTCTGAAGATTCTGATGATGATGATACTGCAAACTATAAGGGATCGTTAAAATCCGATCAGGATGCCAGAGACCAAGCCGGTGATTCTCGACTTCAGAGTGTGACTTCAGAGCCTACCCGTGATGGAGATACTACACAGACTTCTTCGAGTGCCTCGACAGTTCCGCCGAGCACTGACTGGACGCAGACCCTGACAAATGAGGGTACCGAGTAATGGGAGACATGGGATGGCGCCCACCGCCCCATTCCCCGTCTGGATCGTCGGGTCAAGGTTTTCACCAGAGACGTCCTGAAAATGGCGGTTATTGGAATAAGTTTGCGAGAAATGTCAACGCTCAGGACACTCAGAAGAAGACTGCTGGAGGGATATCACGTTGACCGGTGCCAGGAAAAGGGGCATCCAAGCCGAATGTGCGAGCATCTCCCTGTGAAGTGTGTGGAAAATTACATCCCGGAAAACCCTGTGAAGATTTGAAGACTCTGGAAGCACTCAAGCAACTCGCCCGTCAAGGCGCACTGAAGGACATGCCAAACCACCTGAGGGTTGAGGAGGCAACTCTGGGAAGCCGTTAAACTAATACGCCCGTCGGATGGGGATCCGAAACGCGGTCGGGCAAGGCAATACCCCAGAGTTATGTGTTCTAGTGTGTGTAGGACCGGAGCTGAGAAAGGTTCAAGATAACACCAACAATGCATGACCGCTTTAACCCAGGAATCAGCTGTGCCTTTCGGAAACCCAGGAAATAAGTTACCTGAGATCTCTGAAAACACCGACCCGATACCTGATGACACAGTGTCATTCAGACTGAAGGATGGCGAATGCTACGGCTGGTGGGAGGGATAATTACCAGATCGTTCCAAGCGAGATGTGGTGATGGTACATGGTGCTGTGAATGATCGTCGGACTAAGATTCTCCTGGATACCGGTGCGACTATAAACATTCTGAGTTATGACTTGCGCGTAAGCTCGGACTCAGACTCAAGTCGCACAAGCAAACTAAGGTGTCAGGGATGGGTGGTGTTCCGACG
>VOQZ01001364.1:0-36318 GCA_008079305.1 Phytophthora palmivora | reverse complement strand
CCCACTCGTACGCCGTTCGCTCTGGAACGCTGGATGGTTTGGGTCCCAGCATAGCTAGGATCGTACTTCGAGCGTCCCAGCCGTGGACTAAATAGAAAGGCGTATCCAAACGAGTCGCATCGAAAGAAGTATTCAACGCGAACATCAAGCGTTCCGCATGGTCATCCCAATCTGATTGGTCTGCTTCTGCGACGTACGCCCGGACACTTCGTATAACCGTCTGGACTGAGCGCTCCTGTTGGCCGTTGGCTTGTGGCCGGTATCCCAAAGTAGCGCGTTGTTTGCTCCCAAGCAAGTCTCGAAAACACTTGAAAACCTCGCTCATGAATCTGGGATCCTGATCGTGGCGAATCATGGAGCTTGCACCGAACCTCTGGAAGACTCGTTCTTCGTATGCCTCAGCGACATCCTGAGCAGTCGTTGAACACATCGGTTTGCACATGACATATCCAGAAAACATGTCTTGAAAGAGGAGTAGAAATGTGTTTCCTCGTTCGGACTCTGGAAGGTGTGTGACGAATCCATGGATACGACTTCGAACGGTCTTGTCGGCTCATGTTTCCTGGTTTCTGGGTTGGTTGGGACCCTGGTTGGGTGCCGACCTTTGCCACTAGCACAATCAGTGCACTCTTTCACGTAAGCTTCAACGTCGGCGTACATCCCTTGCCAATAGAAATCCGAGCAGAGCTTCTGGTGGGTACGCGTGATACCCTGGTGTCCCCCTTGAAATCCTCATGGGCGTAATGGAGCATATCCGAGCGGAGAGATTGGGGTACTACCAACCTCAACTCATCCGTGTGACTCCTTGGCCTTCCTCGGGCGGATCGCCTCAGGCGGTATAATACGCCTCGGACGTCCAGTACAAACAATTCTGCTGCCTCCTTCGAGATCCGGCGGATCTGAGGACGAGAGAAGTCTTCTAAGTCACCTCTCAAGAACTTCTTAAGATTCATCAGATGACTGTCTCCGTCTTGCTGAGCTTTGATACGTCTCCATCGTTCCGCTTGATACTCGACGGGTCCCATAGGCTCCTGTTGATCAGGCTCCTGTCGGTGTTGACTACGTGTTATCGCGGCCATAACCCTCACGGGTGCCGGTAACGGTGCGGAATCTGCTCCTGGGTGCGCATCATTCACGACTTCAGCAGGGGGCTCCTCTACGAGGGCCTCAGTTGTTTTCTTCCGAGAAATCTCGACTGGTTTCATTATCCTTTCCGGTATCATCGAGACTTGTTCCAGGTGCATCAACTCGGCTGGGTCACTTACGGTCCAGGCCTCGCCTAGTGCTAGGGTCTTGGACGTGAGGTAATCCGCTGCCTGGTTATAATCACGCTTGACGTGTACCAACTGGATTGATTTGAACTTCTCTTTCAGGACTGCATACTCGGCTAATCGTCGTTGGAGATTCGGCTGATTACAGTTGATCAATCCTTGAGCTTGTTGGATTACAATCCGAGAGTCTCCAACGACTATTATCTCAGAGATGCCTCGCTCAGACACAAGGATTAGCCCTTTCAGTAAGCCGTGGTACTCAGCATCGTTCACAGTGACATCATCTAAAGGAAAGCCTTGGGCGGACACGACGTGCCAACCGGGGAGTTCCCAGATGATACACCCGCAACTTCCTTGGCGAGTAGAGGTTTTCGCAGCGCCATCAAAGCTCATGACATACCCCTTGAAATCTTCTTCCAACATCTCGACGCTAATCACAGGGGGAGGTTTAACTCGTCCCTTAGCAGGGATGAGGGACTCCGCAATCTCATCCAGGTGTTCCCTGGGCGTGATACCTGCTCCTAGGACTGCGGCCAAACCATCTTCATCTCGTTGTACCTTGCATACTTCTAGATTCCAGTGAGATAGTATGAGTCCCCATCGAACACACCTTCCGTCAGCACTCTTAGATTTCAACAGCCAGGATAACACGGAATATCTCGTATAGACTCTGATCGGGCAATCCCGGATGAGGGCTTCAAATACGTCGAGGACCCGCATCACTGCAACAACCTCTTTCTCCGCAGCGTGATATCGGATCTCAGACTCGTTCAGAACCCGGCCGGTGAACCTGACTGGGTGGATCACTCCGTCATACTCTTGACCAAGGACTGCACAAGCGGCCCACGGGTTGGCGTGAGGAATGATTACAAATGGTCGGGTCCGATCCGGGTGTCTCAACAGAGGTGTAGACACTATCTTCCGCTTGAGAATCTCGAATGCCTCTTTGGCTCGGGTCAAGTCACGTCCAGCCTTGATCTGCTCGTCAGTCAATTCGTAGAGTACTGCTGCTATAACTGGGAAATCTTCGATGAACTTGTGATAGTAATTCAGACTTCCAAGGAACGACTGCACGCCTTTCAGTGTTGACGGGAACGGTAGATCTTGGACAGACTTCGCGATCTTCGGTATCGCCCTGATTCCTTCAGCACTGATCTCGTGCGAGAGATACGGGATGGACAGCTTTCCGAACTCGCTCTTTGGCAGACTCACCGAAATATTCCAGTAGCGAAGCCTGTACAAGAGTGTGTTCAGATCGTCACATAGTTGATCCCACGTAGGCGCCCCATGCGCAATGTCGTCGATGTACGAACTCCGTCCAAGAACCGGTCCCATTTGGGGCGGGGCCGGGATACTCCGCTTGAACACCGTCATGTGGTCCGTTAGGATCGGGACTTCCTGATCGACTCCTGACGTGCTTCGCTTAGCCTGATCCAAGTTTAAGAATTCCAATACATCTGAATCCACTAGCCTCTCTTCTTCGGGAGGTAATCGGACGAAACCCCAAAGGCAGTTATTGATGACTGCTTGGTATACCAGTGGTGCATTCTTCAGACCGAAGGGCATTCTTACCCATTGAAAGTGTCCAAACGGGCACACGAAAGCCGAAATAAGCTTAGCTCGTTCGGTCATCCTTATTGCCCAAAAGCCACTAGCCATATCTAGCGACATGAACCACATCGCTCTCTCGAAACCAATCAAAAGATCGTCAATCAGTGGCAACGGGTAATTAGACAACTTGATGAAACTGTTCACCACACGGTAGTCAATACACATCCGGATGTCCACTCCATTCTTCTTCAAGACGATCACGATAGGAGATGCCCAAGAGGACTCCGAAAGTTCAATCAGTCCAGTCTCCAATAGCTTCTTGAGTAGCTCGTACACTTTCAAGGCGAGGTGTGGTGCGACCGAACGTGGTCGTTGTGCCACTGGTTTGGCATCTCCCACGTCTAGATCACATACCACTCCTCTGGCCGGCGCAGGTGCAGCATTGCCATCTCCCAGAAATATCTTCCGATGATGCTCCAGTATGGTTCGCAGCTTCCGATCTTCCGCCGGTGTAGTCCTCCCGGGGACACCTACATCTGCTTTTGAGATATCACATTCGGGGCTCAAGTCCTTCAATTCTGGAAGCAGCGCAAGTTCGTCTCGCAACTGTGACATCCGCTCACTACCCTCGTGAATATACACTCCGGGTTCCAAGTCGAGATCTTCCTGGTTGACTCGCATACACCGGGCAAACTCGGCTTCCAACTTCGCTATCGGTTGTACTTAGGGGCGCCCCAATCGGAATGTCCTCATCTTCTCTAGAGACCGGTAAAGATATAGGATCTGAGCTGGATGACTCAGAGTCCGACTCGGTCTGTGTAGCTGCGTCCCTGGATTCGGTCGTCTGGGTTGACCCATTCACTTTAGGCCTGGATTGTTCCAACTCGCGTTCGGGCTGCTTACTAGTCGGCTTCCGCAACTGTGCCATCCGAACCATGGTTCCCTCAGGGCTTGGCCTCAGCAGGATCCTGGATGGCCACTGGTATTCCGGGCTCTCGACACATGGAGGTTGTAACGACTCCTCGTAAGCAGCGATCCTACGCTCGAGTCTTCGTCTTTCGGCAGACTTTGTGTTCTCGTAGATAAGCTGCTGCCACTCCTTGTACCTCGGGGACCCTGGGCGGACATACCGTCCAGCCCGTGGGAAATGTCCATATTCCACAATCCTTGCCACTGATAAGTCTGTCCCAATCCAGAGCATTGACTGGGATATGTTCACAACTTTGACTGCGACTGCCCAAGACTTAGTGGCGTAGATGATCTGTGTCACCCACCGGTCTCCGCGGCCTGCCCAAACAACTTCGCGCTGCGGATTGCTCTGACCATACCGTATCTTGACGATGGCATGCTCCCCTGGTTGCAGGTAGGCATCTCGCTCGGGTCGCACGGGCAAATCCAGTCCAACATGGTCCCGATCGGGACCGCCGCACATCATAATGGCTTCTTCATCTGGGAGCTGCACAAGCCCCTCACGCACACACAACCTTACTCCGGCGGCATACATGAAATCCATTCCTAAGAGCACTTCTAGATCTTCACCGATGTTCGTCAACCAAACTTTCATGACATACACCACTCTCATTCCCAGTGTGATTTTGACCATAGCCGTCGCAGTGATATACGTTTGGACTCCGCCCAAACCTGATACTTTAATCGGGTCCGGGAGCATCTGAAACTTTAGTTTCAACCTACGCGCAAGGTCCAAGCTAATCATACTTCCAGACGCCCCCGAATCGAGCAAGATTCGGGTCCGTTCGTTATTCACTGTTCCATGCACCATAGCAACGCCGTGACTATCGCTTGACTCATGGTTTTCCCACCATCCATACTTCTGACCGGGTTGTAATCTGAACTCGACTGGTAGATCATCTTCAGACGAGAATGGATATATATGGTCAGAGTCGGTAGGTTCTCCTTGAATCATAGTCATGCATTGTTGGTTATCTGGTTTCTTCACTCTCAATTCTGGTCCAACGTTTGCCAACACACACAATCCTTGGGGTAGCTTGAGCCCGTCGCGTTCTGGATCCCCATCCAGCGGGCTTGTTAGTTTAACTGCTTCCCCGGACTGTCCTTCCCGTCCAGCAGTCTCCTGAGGACATCGGGAGGTAAGCCTGTTAGCGTGCCATTCCGAGCGAGAGCTTTCACGGCTTGCATCATCTCGTATTCTTCGCACTGGTCACCGTGATACTTGCCACAATACGAACATGTACGGACCTTGCAGCTATAGCCTGGATGGCCTTCTCGGCCGCATCGGTCGCACAGCACGTCCTTCCAGCAATTCTTCTCTCTGTGTCCGAACTTCATACACTTCTCACAGAACTCGTTCCGATCGGGATTGTCTCGTCGGGGTGACTGCCCCCCCGGGCGAGGCGACTGCCATCCTTGCTGAGGAGTAGACTGCGGTGGACGCCATCCTGCATTCTCCATCGCGCGGTAGACTGCGCTCCGGATGTCCTGTTCAGACAACGCATTGGTCTCCGGGATTGGCCCCACAGGGGCTCCCCGCTCGGTGATCTTTACCTCCGGTTTGGCGGATACTTCTTCCACTTCATCGTCGAAACGTACATGCCCTTCAGACTCCCATCCGCCTTCGTCTTCGCTCACACTCACAAATGCACGGCTTCTGGACTTGAAACGGGTCGGAGTCGTATTATCTGCTCGGAAATCGCGCTTCTGCGATGAGGAACTGTCATATCCCCCATCCAGACCCAGGTCTTCGTTCTGCTTCAGCACAAACTCCAAATCTTCCAAGTAGCGGAACCGCTGGTTGCGTAGAACAACCTTGAGCTGAGAATCCCTCAAGTTCTTTATGAACCGCTTGATGTGTTCACCTCGTTCCTTCTTCGACTTCCGGAAACGAACATCGGCCTTCACGCCAGCTTCATTGAGCCTGTAGAAGAACTCCAATGCACTCTCAGACGACTTCTGTCTCATGGTGAAGTAACGCTCAGGTTCAGATGTACGTGCCTTCAGATACATGCGCCTAAACTCCGACGACATCCTCTTCCAATCTTGGAGCACGTGTTTGGGGAGTTGTCCTCGCCAATTACGCACGGGTGACGACATCTTCATCTTCAGTTCACGCAAATTGACTTGGTCAGTCCAACCCCCTTGGGCCGACATGTTAATGAACTTCTCCCACCAATTCTTCCGATCTCCGATCGAGGCCTTCTCGTCGAACATCCCCAGCGTGGCGGAGTTGATATACGGCCTGAAGGTGAACATCGTGTTCCCAGCTTTGGATGTAGACGGCAATGCCAGTGATGACTTGACTTCCTCGCCTAGCTCATCACCCGAACTGCTGCTTGAGCTGCTGTCAGCCTCTGACTCTGAGCTTGAACTGCCACTCGAGTCTGACGGGTCATTACTCTGGCGCGTCCGCTTATGTGGCGACTTCTTCCGCTTGAGGCTGGTGTTTAACTTTCCACTCCTTCTCGTAAGCGTCTTCCCCGCAGATTGAGGTACTTTGGTTCGCCCCTGCGTCCTCGGCGCTCCGGTAGCAGCGGTGCTGGCATGAGGCTCGGTCTTAATCTCCTTCGGCGCTACGGTCCCAGCAATTCGAGCGAAGTCGGCCTCTGGTAGTGTCGCACGCAACTGATCGAGGACTGTTCTTGGAACGTTCTTCAACCCAGATTGTGACTGGTCTCCGGTGCCCTTTCCCATGATTACGCTCTGAGACATGGTTGCCCGTTTAGGGTCACCACTGTTTGCTCGCGTGGTGGTTGCTGGTTTAGGGTCAGCCATTGCGTAATCCGATTGGACTTGGGCTGATGACGCGCGTAAGTCACGGATCTGTCCCGCTTGGAATTCTTGGATGTTCCGGGCAGTGACACGCTCTTCTTCCCGCACGATCTCCAACGCCGTGAGCTTCCGCTCCACGTCTTCCAGGCCTTGTTGGGCTTGCGCCGTCCAAGCGGCGCGCTCGGCTTCGAGCTTCGCGTCTGCTTCGGCCTGCCGCTGCTGCAAGTGCTGCGCGGCGGCGGCCTCCGTGCGCTCGCGTTCAGCATTCGCGGCCTGTTGGACTGCAGCCTGGATAGCGGCCATGACGCCCGGAGAGTTCAAGTCCGGAGCGGTTGTCCGAAGAGCACTCTCATGCAGACGTCGCTCCGCGTCCCGGGCTCGGCGTTCGGCATCCAGTGCTTCCCGTTTGGCCTCATCCAACTCGCGCTGAAGTTGGCCACTTTGACTTGGTGGATGGCCGGCGGAGATCTTCTCATCCAGTCGGGCCATGGCGGCGGTCAACTGCTGGACTTGGTGAAGCGTGGACACCACAGTCTCCGCTGCTCCAGACGACATCGAAGAGCCTGATCGATGGGACCTCCCAGATCGGCTAGAATAGCTCGACTGGGAGTGGCGTCTCGACATGCGTCTGGACGAACCTCGATGCGAACTCTGACGGCGGCTGTAACCACCGAGGCTGGACTCTTCATCCGACTCACCAAGTGACGCCTTCCGTCTGGACCCTCGGTGTGACCTCCGGCTGCGCTTGGAATCAAGTGACCTAGACGGCCGTGCACTCGCTTCCGAAGCAACCTCCGTCATGGTGACATCTTGCTGGTCAGGAAGAGTGACGAGTCCTGAGGTCTCCTGGTGAATCAACTGGAAACCAGTCTCTCCATCTTCGACGGCGGACACACTCGGACCTTGGACGGTCATCGCCATCGTCCCATACCCAACCGACGGCATGTGAGTCAGCGCGCTGTGTCCGAATGCTGACGCCGCGGACGACGACGAGCTGTTCCTGGACACATACGATCCGGCCGATCCGGACGTCACTTCTAGGGACGACACATCTGAGGTACCGACCAAACTCGGGACAGGGTCCGAAGTCGTTCCTCTAGATGCGTCGTCTCGTGTGGACGTCCCTGACGATGGCAACTGCGAAGGGAGTGACGCGAGCATGTCCTCCGGTCGTGGTGGATGATGCTGCGGACGCTTAGACGACGGCTCTCCGATGGACGACCCGCTTGGACTGCGTACGGATCGAAGACCGGCCGTCCTCAATCGCAGGACATAGGTCCGCCCAAGGACAGCAATATCAGACATCAATAGATCTCCGTCTTCATCCTCCGCATAGTACTCCAACACTGGTACACCTTCCGTCCTCGCTTGGTCCTCCGATGCCAGTTGGACACTAAACGTCGCACCTTCAGCCAACAAACGCCATTCGACAAGTTCGGCAGCGAGTAGTCGCTGCAGGTCTGTAGCCAAACTCTGCACGGCTTCCGGTAAGACCATGGACGCTTGAGCTTGGAACCATTCGGGGATCAGATTCCGGAATTGGAAACCCGCTTGAGATAACAGCGTCTGAAGAACAGCGACGCATTCCCTGGGCGAGAGCATCCCGAGTGGAACTTGGGCCCCAGCGAGATCCTGAGCGGTGGCCAGATCCCGACGGACTGGGGCCATCTCTTCGACCCACGGACGAGCTACATCCTCAGCCGCAGTTCGCGCAGCCAAATACTTCGACGTAGTGAGCGCGGCATTCATCCACGCAAGCGAGTCCGGGAGAACTTCTGGCCAAGTGTACTCGACACTCGGCGGCGATATCTGTCCGGACTGCTCTCGCTCCCACCGGGCGACTTGTGAAGCAGCATACTCCCGAGACACTCGTTCTTCCGGCTGGTCTCTTGTCTGCTCCGTATGCACTTCCACACCTCGGACAGTCATCTCTTCAGGAACCGGCGGCAACGACGCCACTTGGACACTCGAGCTCGCTTCCAGCGACACATCTTGAACGGGCGGTGAGGAGTCCGAAACTCGACCCTCCACCCGGGGCTCTTCCACATTGGCGCCTCCCACAGACGCCTGATCGGGCTCATCCAGAACGGACTCACCCTCAACAGTCTTCGACTTGGACTCAGACTCTCCGTCCGCCGACACTTGGTGCGCGTCGTCTTGAACGGCCATCTGGGTCTCCGCCGAAGCCCGCTTCGCTTCCAAGGCTGCCTGACGCTTCGCAGCGTTTGCCTTCCTCGCAGATCGCTCAACCTCTTCCAGCGACTCCTGCTCAGGCGGCGGCAACCCTTGGACCCTCCGGGACTGTCGCGACGCCTCCACGCGCTCGCGACCTCCGCGTCCCCCACATGTGCTTGCACCTCTTCCAGCTGCCATAGACACTGGTTAAGGAGTTAGTACACCCAGTAACCTAGACTTCAAATATAAACAACTCGCGGTGAAATCCCTGGTTCGAATCCGGGCACGCGCACCAGCTGTGACGAGGCGGGTGAACGCCTGAATCGTCCAGGTGTATAGTACGCGTTCCAGATGGGAACTCCGTTTGGGGTATTCCAACTAGAACAACCTCGGCTAAATTACTTCAACCGAGGTGGCGTGTGTCCTTGTGTCAATCCCTATAGGTTCGTTTGTCTTCGTAACCAGGGAAAATGCACCGCAGGTGAGTTGTCTTCTAGATGTAGGTCTTGGTCGCAGGGCCGAACGTAACTTCTTAATACGTAGCCTCCACAGCAGTTAACCAAAATATAAACAATAAACAACTAATCAGAGTTATATACAATGTGCAGCCTCTCCTTATTCTTTCGGACCGTGGAAAGGTCGGTCACTTCACTAGTCGACTGGTCGCAATTCCGGGATACTAGTCAATCCCGGCCGACCTTCTTCTAAACGCGCACCACTCCCAATATAGGAGAAATTAACGTAAGCAATACAATCCCTTCACTCAACAGTACTTTCGTTCAAAACTCTTACGTTGAGACTGATACAACAACGCAAAAGGTAATCGGTTGAGAATATGAAATGCGGGACCCCTTTTCGGAGAGACAACCGCAATTAAGATATGGAATGGGCGGTTCACTCCGAATGTGTGGTTAGCCACACCCGGTCCCCAACCCAATGTGGCCTAGAATACTTACGAGAGCTCCACGTTGGATGCCTTGCCACACGCGCCTTCACACCACACCTAACCGGGCCTCCTGGTATACTTCTTCAGGCAGGCTTGTCCGGGTCGCTTGTGGGTTTCTCGGTAAAACGAACTCTGATTATATGTTATCTGTCCTATCTTTGGTCTAGCTGTAATGCATGCATGCACACTTTAGACTTACTTTCAGTATACCTTCGCTTGCGTCATCATTGATGAGTGTTTTCACATTCAGTGTGTCTTCGTCTGCGTCATCATTGATGTGTGGTTGCTTGATCTTGGGATCTGTTGACTCTTGGTTCTGGTTGACTGTTCTTCAATACTTCCTTGCACAGAAAGCAGATCTTCGTCGGCTGACTTGGTGTAGCTATGATGAGTCTCTTCATCTAGACTTGGTACGTCCAGACATCTTCGTTCAGACTTCATCTCTCTCTTGGACCATCTTGGCCTTACGCTTGGTGACAGTAGTGTTTGATGATCTTCAATGGGGACTCATTGTCTTCATGTACTCGTATGAGTGTGAGGCCATGTCAAGACTAGGTGGCTCGATCAACTATGCTTTAGTTGAGAGCTCTTCCGCGCCTTTTGAGCATAACCTGTCGTCGGGAACTTGGTACCATCCAGACTCCTTCGTCTGGGTTCTCTTACGTTTGGGATACCTGGGCCCTCCATGGCCCTCCCACACTCCAATCACTTTCCACAACCCATTTGTCATCCACTTGTCACACGAAACTGGCCTTCTGATCCACCAATCAGGACCCGTTTGGGCGGGACTCGGAAAAATCCAGAGTCACATCGTGTCATCGAGCTCGAGCGATCTCGGCTTTCATCACCCCTTTTGGGGTGTTCGAATGGAATCGTATGCCATTCGGCTTGAAGAATGCGCCACAGATCTACCAACGTCTGATCGACAACGCCCTGTATGGATTCACCCAGATCCCGCCTCCCGGATCGGATCCAAGATCTACGTACGTGTTTGAGGCGGGAGAGGCAGATGATCCGGGTAAACCGTCCGTGATCGGACGCAGATCGTATATCGACGATATCTTATACCAGCGGATAGGTGGGATCAGCTATGTGGTCGAGTGGACGCCCTACTGGAGGCGTGTGATAAATGGAATCTGTCGATCAGCGTAGTGAAGAGTTTCTGGGGTATGAATAAAGTGGAATATCTGGGTCATCGCGTTTCGAAAGATGGACTGGAGGCGAATCCCAAGGATCTAGAGGCATTAACGGATCTAGCGTTTCCTGGATCGCTGCGATCGATGCAGTCTTTTCTGGGAAGTTTAAATTACTACAGTCGGTTTATCGAAGACAAAGCTATCTACGCAGCCGTGTTGTACGAGTTGAGGGAGGTCGATTTCGCCGCGATGTCCAAGGATGATGTGCAGATTCAGATCGAGCGAAGTATGGAACATAAGGAGTTAGATCAACTGGATCTGAAGGAAGATCCAGGATCGGATCTGACATTAAAGCCCACGGAAACATCCGGTCTAGGAGGAAAGGATGGAGACGAGGTCGATCCACGATGGATCCTGCTCATCGGGCCTTCGAGACGCTCAAATCGAAGATCGCATCCACCCCGATCCTACGTCATTTTGATGCGGGTCGGGAGGCTGTGGTGATCGTATATGCAAGTGATTGGGCGATCTCGGCAGCTCTCGTGCAAGAGTATGACCAGATCTAATATCCGATAACTTTCGTGAGCCGAACGTTGAAGTCGAACGAGTTGAATTACAGTCCAGTGGAGAAAGAAGTGTTGGCGCTGCTAAGGATCCTAGATCTCGGATATAACATGTTGGTGGGACGCTGGATCCGGGTGCTGACTAGATACTCCACGTTGGTCTGGTTGTTTAGATCGACCGGATTACAAGGGCGATTGGGCCAATGGGCGTCACTGTTATCACCTTGGACATTAGAGATTGTGAAATGCGGTAAAGGAGAAGAGGAGATCGTAGGGGTGATTGCGGCTAGTATTACGCCCAGATCCATGGTGGATGAAGCATTGATCCAGATCTCGCCTAAGAAAGAGCCACGACGGAAGATCCAAACTCCAATCCCTGCGATCCGAGCAGACGAGGAGCGGTACGTAGTCAGTTTTGATGGATCTGCCCGCGTGAAGCGCGGAGGTGGCGCATATAGCGCGATCTTGTGGAAGTTGCCTGAATGGACGGTGATCCAGGCCAGATCAGCCTATGCAGAAAATCTTACTGTCAATGAAGCTGAATATCATGGGCTGTTGCTATGCCTGTATCTGTTGAGTTTAGTGGATCACAAACGAGTGGTGTTCTGCGGTGACTCTAACTTGGTGATCCGACAGGTCAGGGGTGAGATCGAGTGTAAGGCGCCCGGTCTGACCTTACTCAAGCAAAGGGCTTTAGATCGTCTGAGAGACTGGCCAGATCACGAACTGGTGCATGTGAAAAGTAATTGGAACGGCAGTGCGGACAGTTTGGCTAGTGCAGCGCTACAACGACAAGGTGGAGTGAAGATCGAGTCGGATGAGGATAAGCAGGACCTGATCACGTTGAACAGATTGGACGAGGTATTAGTAGTCAGGAGGACGGATCAAGCAGCCCAGATCACGGCAGTAGTAACACGATCAGGCTCGCGATCTGCGACGCGAACGACTTCAGATCCCCGATCATTGCGGGAGGAAATAGTTCGGGATCTCAGGATCGATTGGATCCGACAAGCCCAGGACGAGGAGGCGTGGATCTCGGGATTAAAGAAATATCTGAATGGGAATCTGCAAGACCTCACTCAGCAGGAAGCCAAATCGTATGCTAATCTGCCAGCCGACTATGACTTGGATCACCACGATCTACCGTTCTGCTGCCCTTCTACGAGACCGACGGATGCAGACCGAGACAAGCTGATGCGACTAGTGATCCCGGAAACTCTATATCAGGACGTACTACATCACTACCATGTGAGCCTGGAAGGTGGACACCAAGGGATCGGTCGAACCTATCAGCGGATCCGAGATCATTTTCATTGGAGAGGTCTGTATAAGAGCGTCCAAAGATACGTGGGTGAATGTGTGGATTGTGAGACTGTTAAGAGTAAACCTCGGATCCAAGGAGAGTCGCCAGGTAACCTTCAGGCAACGTATCCTTTCCAGATCATAGCTATGGATCACATCCCGTCCTTACCCAGATCGCATAAAGGGAATACGGAGTTTTTGATCTTCGAATATCTATTCTCAGGATATGTGATCGCGAAAGCCAGCTCATCAAGAACCGCCCAGACCGTCGCCGAGTCATATGAAGAATGCGTCTTCAGACGATTTGGAGCTAGCGAAGCAATTAGGCATGATCGTGAACCAGGATTTATTTCCGACTTTTTCCGAGCGTTCAACAAGATCTTGGGTCAACGTCAACGCGCCACGATGGCATATCGGCCCCAAGCTAACGGATCTGCAGAACGCATGGTCCAAACCACAACTCGGGCGATTAAGATGTACGTGCAGGATCTGAATCAACGAGATTGGGACGAGTATGCCGAGAGGATCACTTTCACGATTAATACCGCACGTGATCGGATCTGAGGAGAAACGCCTTTTATATGATACATGGATGGGATCCTAGATCCACCCTGGAAGCGGTGATCCCGGTGGGAAGTACGCGAAGACATGACCGGGATCCACGGCAATGGAGATATCGGATCCAGCGGTACTATCAACAGGTTCGGGAACAAGTTAATCAACGGCTGCGAGAGGCAATCTCAGATCGAGCGGATCTACACAACCAGGAGATCCTCCCACATCAGATTGAGGTCGGATCTCGAGTGTGGTTATACCTAGATCGAGTAAAAGAGGGATACGCCAAAAAGTTAGCACACTTGTGGCATGGACCATTCCGGATCGTAGAGAAAGTTGGCGAACACGCGGTGAAATTGGAGATCGCCGGATCTGGATATCACATTTTCTCTATTGTACACGTGACCAAGTTGAAGCTCGTGAAAGAATATCCAGATCGACCACTAATGCGACTCAACGTGGAAAGTCAAGATCGCCTCGATTTTGACGAAGATCTATTACCAGGGGACAGCTGGATCCAAGATCGCGATCCTGATGAATATGAAGTGGAGAAGATCACAGATATGAGATCAAGGGAGAAGAACGAGATATGGACGGATCTATCGTAAATTCATCGTATACTGGCGAGGATATGACGATCCAACTTGGGTGGATGAAGCAGATCTCAATTGTGGCGCTCTGCTACACGAGTTTCTGCGAGATCGCACGAATCATAATCGATTCAGAGTGATGCAATCTCAAGAGGAATCGTGAGGTCGCGATCAACAGCAACAAGCCGGTTGTTGTCGTGGTGAAATCGGTTGATGGATCTGCATGAGGGATGTAGATCGGTGGAATGGGTATGCATATATATATGGAATACGGTGAGAATGGAAGATCAAGTCTCGAGATCTAGAGATCATCGCAGATCGAGGTCGAACAGGACCTTATGAGGATGGATCTGGGTAAAAGGGAAGCAGACAAGTCAAGATCACCAGATATGTATTGAAGGACGATATGAAGGGAGATAGATCACTTACGAGAGCTAATCACTACGATCTAGCTACTGGCCGGTGGCTGCGCCACTTGAAGACCGAAGAAATTGCGATCCAGACGAGGGAGTTGGCGTGCCGGGTGATCCGCAGTATGATCTCGATAATGGTTCGCCAGGGATCCGCCGTGTCGGTATCCACTAACGCCTCCAGCAGATCGGCCGGTTCCCGACGATTAAGCTGCGGATCAGCCAGATTTGCACGGCTAGCTTCAATCCCGGGATACCAAGCCACTTCGTCGGTGCGTTTGGGGAAGTGAAGGAAGAATGGATCTAGGAGCAGATCCAGATCACACCACCCCTCGATCATGGCTTGGATCAGTGTGAGCAACATGCGTTTCCACCTATTGCCGGCGTGAGATCTTCGATTGTTACGCTGCTTAGCGAAGGATCCTAGCCACGGCGATTGCGCGATCATGGCCGCAGTGATCGGAAACTTGTGGGTCGATTCCCACTATGCGATCAGCTTCGACGCTTCGAAGTCACGGTACTGGCGAACGAAGGTCCCAAGTCAACCACCGACATCAGCCTCGAAGGAGATCGGAGGCAAGGTGTTCCGGATCACCCGTCATGGCTCCGCCGCCTGTAATGCCTTCACGTTGGCCTCCGTGATCAAATGGCCGCAGAAGGCTGGGGCCGTTAGGGAAGTGTAGATCGTCGACCGGTGGGGAAAGATCCAGTCGGGTCGGAATGGCAGGATCGGGAACAAGAAGTTCACGGTCATGGCAATCAAGATTTGATTTGCCAACCGGGACTCGATCCACGGATCTATGTCGGCGGCGGCCATGACCCGGACAATCCGCCGACCAGGTATACAGCGACCTTCAGGGAATGGAACCTGAGGGACGAAAGTGATCCGGGGAGACTGGCGTCCAGGAGGCGGGTTGGTCGGACCAGATCCACCTGTGGGGCCAAATCCATTACCCTGACCTCTGGATCCCGTATCGGAGTTTGACCCGTCGGATCCACCTGGAGATCCGCCGGATCCGCCGGCAGACCGACGCTGAGGAGATGCATGATCTCGACGACGGGCCTCGGATCGGGATTGGGAAATAGCCATCAATGTTTGAGCCTCATAGAGGTCATCGGCCACTTCCGCGTTCTCCTCCTCCTCCTCATCGGATCCGGATCCGACCTCAATCACCTCGCCTGATGATTGACTGGGTTCGCCATCTTTGGAGGGCGGGGTTGATGCTTGATCTGGGGAGGGCGATCTTCCTCCAGCAGATCCCCCACCCAGATCAAACTCGGATTCGTCCTCTTCGTCCATGGACTCACCATCCGCCTCGAGAGGAACGGATCGCTTCTTCTGAGGCCGCGACGGGGAAGGCGAGCTGGATCTGCTGCGAGATCGCTTGGATTTGGAGGTGTCAACGTCCTGATCCTCGCTGCCGGAAGTCTCCGCAGAAGGAGAGCGTGGGATCCCTCCCGCG
The DNA here is from genome assembly GCA_008079305.1 of Phytophthora palmivora. Classification (NCBI taxonomy): domain Eukaryota; phylum Oomycota; class Peronosporomycetes; order Peronosporales; family Peronosporaceae; genus Phytophthora; species Phytophthora palmivora. The sequence goes on along the minus strand of VOQZ01001364.1, from coordinate 20,612 downwards.
GGCTGATCCGTGTCGGATCCAGGATCCAGACGCAATTGGGTCTGAGGGGGAGGCGCCCCGATTGTGGCCGAGATTGACGTGAGGCGTTGGAAGGCAGCGGTATATTCGTGGCGAAGGGCATCCCGTTCATGGACCACTTTGCCTAGATCTCGAGAAAGTGTACGGATCTGAGCCTGATTCTCAGTGATGGTACGCTCCCGATCCGCATAAGCCTTCTGGGCTACCTCCACATCATGACGTGCACGGGTTATATCGCCCTCCAACGTCTGCAGCTGGGCCTTATCTGAAGCCGATCTAGCCCGGTGGGCTGCCAGATCCGACTGCAATAACCCCAGAGTCCGCTGCGCAGACAAGATCTCAGCGTCCTGCGCACGGATCTGATCTTGTAAGGAGTCGCGCTCCCGGACGATCTGGTAGAGATCGGCTTGGGTAGGTCCCGTGGGTAGGAGATCTGCCTGTCGAGACTGGGGTGAGGATCCGAAGATCCGCGATCAGTGCGATCAGATCGAGACAGAAGTAGTTCCGCTTCAACCCGATCCAGTTCAGATCGGGTCCTGCGCAGACTCTCCTCCGTCGCAGATAGGGTGGATTCGGCATCCTCCCGCTCTCGATTCAGATCGCGGTTGGCCTGCTGAAGATCTAGGATCTCACCACCCGCCTGAACCATCTCAGAGGCGAGATGGTGGATGGTAGACTCTAGATTGCCACGATCCCGAGCCAGATCGTCGATATGAGCCTGTAGGTGGCGGATCTCATCAATCCGACGATCGAGACCTTGATTGACGTCAACGATCTGGGCTTTCAGAGCCTAGATCTCGGGTGTCACGGATGGTGGCTCCATGCCGATAACGCGATCGGATTCCAGAGAAGCTTGAAGGGTGTCACGCTCCTCTCGGAGGCGACTAACCTCGGCCCGATAATGCCCGATCTCTCGGCCCTGATTGGCGCACATCATCTCGAGAGATTCGAGGGAGCAGACATGCTCACGGTTTAGATCCGTGGCTTCATCAGCTCGACGAGTGGCCTGCCGGAGTTCATTGCTCAAGTGCAATACTCGACGGCGTAGGGCGGCGGTGGATCGATGGTGATCCTCGGCCGTGCCTCCGGCTGGGCCGCTGATCTCCGATCGAGGCGAAGGAGGATCGTGGCGGTCGGATCCATGCTGTGATCCATCATGACCGTGATCCGACATGATGAGCAAATGTGAAGAAGGAGTGAAGAGGCTTGAGTACGGCGAGGCGATTTGAAGAATGGACGCAGTGAAGTTGATGTGCAACTACAACTGGTGACCAGGAGGCGGCTGTGGTGAAGTGGATTGGAAAGATCTGGCATTGGAATATCCAGGAAAGATCCGATTTGGACGTGATTGGACCTGACGTGATGTGGTTGGAGTAGATGACGAGCTGATGTGGGTGGATCTAGTCATGGATCCAGTTGATTGATAAGATTGATGGAGATTCGTGGTACCCGAGGTGGGACGTGATGGATGGATGGACATACGATCTGCATATATACCCAAGATCTAAAAGTTGGGAGGATCACATAAAGATGTGGATGATGTGGGACTGGCGCGATTGCAAGATGGGTGTGGCAGTGTGTCTATTTATACTATGGAAACGGGTGATCCAGATCGGGATGTCTGGATCTGGGCTATAAATTATATTCGTGAAGTCCAGAACAGTTCGCATATCAGTTTCCATTCGGGGAACCTGGATCGGGACTAAGGGATCTAGATCCATAGGCGGATCCGAGTGATCCGGGATCGATATATATTACGGTAAAACGGGATGATGATCGGAGGATTAACAGCATGGAGTAAGCTTGGATATGTGATGGTTATGCTTATTGCGAAGTATTATTATTGGATCAGCCATGGAAATCCAAAATCAAGGCGATCTAGCCGATCTAGCCGATCTGGAATTGGATCAGCATGATCTAGCTTATTAAGGCATGATCTGACTCGCGAGACGTGTGATCTGGATATTACGAGGGATGATTACGATATTGGAGAAAGGAGAAGTCCAGATCACAGCATTGCGACTAGTGATCTAATGTTTATGGTTCAGATCCAGGGTGATCTGCAAGATGTCGGCTGCTATGATGGTGAGGACAAGAAAGGACAAGAATCAGGATAGCGTAATCAGTCGATGTGTCGTTAAGGATAGGATACAGGATGGGATAGGTCTTAACATTAAATCAGAACCGAATTTGCATCGTACGACACAAGTGCTTCGCTACGCGCCTGGAAATGGGAACTACATTGGCCCTACGGTATTAATAGCGATTTAGGTGTATAGATCTAGGGTGGTTGATAATATCTAGATAATATATTGGCTAGATCCAACCTCCTAGTATCTTACTCTAAGTGCAGATCCAAGATCCCGGTATTAATTGCTTAGCCGGTAGATCTTCGGTTTCTCAACGATCAAGATCGCGCTATAGGAAGCGCCAAGCAATCAAAGGACCCCGCGTAAAGGGAAATCAACACTAAAGGAATAACTACAAGGCCGGATCCAGATCTAGGCCGCCGGATTCAAGCTTGATCTAATCGCTTGGACTCCGGATCTACTACTGGCGAGTGGTGTGAAGACCCCCACGCCACTCTACGACCCCAACGTCACGCCAAGACGTTCAACCAACGCAGATCGAACAACTTAGCAGTCACCAAGAGAGGAAGATCCCGCCCAACCGACGGGTACACAAGGTGAGCAAGTTCAGCAGATCACGGATCATCGGAGGACCCTCTTCGTTAGTCGGTGTCCGGGCATTGGTGGGAAGTTGGATCTAGCGATCTCGCAGATTTTGCTGATCCCGCTACACGACAACGTCACTTCGTCACAATCGTCCCCTGCGTACGGCGAGGTCGTACAGCGGCTTCCACGCACGCAATCTTTTCCACGCGAGTTCCCGATCACCTACAACGACATCTGCACTAACTGCCTCTCTCCGCAGTTCGTCTTTGCTCCGGATAACCTTCAGTCAGCATCTCATGTTCAACTCCGGTTCTCCAACTTCCCCTCGTCGGCCGACCCCGCAGGTCAGCCCGAGAAGAGAGAGACAAGGCTGAAGGACTACGCGGACGTTTGGACGACAGAGACGCGGAAGCTGGAGTGGTGGAAGCTGATCCTGGATGCACGAGTGAGATCAGATCGGCTACACGGGTGCGAATAGTATCCCGCTCACCGACGACCAGATCTCGCTCCGCCTCTAGCCGTTGGCGAACCTCTTGAGAAGAAGCCAAGTCGCGAGTGAGCGACGTGCAGGACTGTTCCAGCTGGACCAGGTGGTTGCGATCCGGTTGAAGGCTGTTTACACTACGCTCTAAACGCGCTATTGTACTCCGAGCAGTTACCACCTGAGACTCTACATTGAAGAGCACAAGCAACATAAACGTGAGACGGGCAGCTGGAGGCAAGGAATGCGCGACGATAATACGCACGGGTAGTCAAAAGACTGGCGGTGACGCGAACACGCTCAGTAGTCATCGACTGCAGGGCGTTTGTGGTAGCACTGAGGGTCGAAGTGGTTTCTTCAGCAGCTTGGCGCCAGCGATCGAGTTCAGCATGGCTCTGGTCCAGTCGTGAAGTGAGATTGCGGACTTCAGCAGTGGTCGTCACACTTTGAGCGGCCAAACGGCGTTCGAGAGATGCCACCTGGTTCTGCAGTCGGCTGGTAGCATCCTCCAAGGCTTGCTGAGAAGTTTCAAACGTACGAGTCGCCTCTTCAGCTTGCAGAAGGTCCGCGAAAGCCTGGTCGCGCTGCCCTTTGACTGCCAGAAGCTCGTCTTGAAGAGTGTTCAGTCGGCGACCAAGCTCTGGGGGAATACTGATAGCAGCAGCCTGAATCACGGAGATCTGGCTTGTTAAGTCGCCAATCTGGCTCTGAAGACCTCCAACGTCTTCGGCGTGCGCAGTTTGCGCGTGTGCGAAGCGCTCACGCAGACCCTCGAGCTCGCGAGCGTTGTCCAGGCAGTCTGCTAAAGCTTCTTGACAATCTGTCAGCGCAGTGCAGGCGACCTCGCGCTCTTGACGCGCTATATCATAGCGGCGTTGGCAGAAGGCAACAAACGGGGCGGCAGCGGCATAACCATCCCGGACTTCTTGCTCCAGGTCGCCAATTCGCCTCTTCTGGTCACGGTATTCACGCTGCAAGTGAGAGTGGTCACTCGCAAGGGCCTCGGCGTGCCACTAGTGACGTCAGGAGGTCCAGAGTCGACTGGAGGGCCGATCTGTCCACCTCTGACAGACTTAAGTCGACGGTAGGGACTACCGGGTTGGTAGATGAGGGAGACGGCGTGGCGCGACCAGGGGGCGTAGCATCCGCTTCACCCGGGCTTGCAGAGCGAGAAGTGGCCATGACAGGAACAAAGTCGAGTTGAATGTGTGAAGTACTGAAGGCAGCCAATGACACGCGAGAGATTCCGAGAAAGGTGTGTTCGACAAGACCGTTGTGCGGCCCAGTCAACCACAGGGGGCGGTTGTCGTGAAGTCGAGAGGAAAATGATGGATAAGATATGCGAAAGGTGATCGGTGATCTGGTTAAGGGACCTGATCGCAGATTGTACGACCCAGATATCCGGAATGGTACCTTCTGTCAACATAACGGGTACCTACCAAGATACGATCGCCGAGATGCGATCATCTGAGGTATGATCTCTGAGATGCGATCATCCAAGGTGCGAACACCGAAATATGATCATCCGAGAAGTGATCACCCAGACATACTTGCTACTCCGAACGACTACCAACTTAGAGACATGCGGATAAAGATGCGATCACCCGAAAATGCGATCATCCGGATATGCGATCAGCGGAGAAATGCGATCATGACGAGCAGGGCCCCAATCCTTGGGAGCAAGACTGATATGGCTACAACGATACGATGATTACGGCACGAGGTACTCCTACTTGGGTACATTTATGTACAGTTTGGAACTAGTGGCTATGCGAGTAGGATAGGAGATAGGTGGACTTCGGAATTTTCTTCGTAAGACACAAAGGGAAGCTTCTTCTTATAATGACACGTGGCATTCGACTTTCCGGGGCAGGAACGTATATTGGCCTACCCGACGACAACGAACCACCCAGTCAATCAAGGAGAAGATCCAAGGCGTCTGAATCTTTGGTACTCTCAACCCATTGGACTCGCTTTACCTCTAAGGTCACGAGGCATCCATTCCAGGTTGGGAACGTACATTGGCCCTCCTGACGATAGAGATATCCCCAAGGCCCCAAAGAAGTAAGGGAAGGTTACCCCTGGTAGCTTGACCAGGGGCTCGATCACAAGACCCCCCAAGAAGATCCCGCCAATAGGAGGCGGCAAGCACGGAAAGGAAAACACACCCAAGGCCACCCCGTCGCGGACCAAGTTATATTCAAGGCTTACCCGCGACATCTACCCCACAGACGCGCGAAGAAGTTCCCGCGCGTCTGCCCAACGATCCCGAGTACCGCCCGTACGGTTCCTCAACGATCCCCACCAGGCATCTTCTCGTCACCGGAAGAGTGCAACCCGCCCCACCGACACTAAGAACCTATCCCTAAACTTGGTAAGCTCCGTAGGGAGTAGCAAGTTGAAGCATCGCTTCAGCGGACCCTTTGCGGTCCTTGGCAGGCACAGCGCCGCCTGTACCATTGACCTTTCGAAGTTAATGGCGACGCACCCAATGTTCTACCTGAGGTGCCATAATCCGCAGGGTCCTTCTCCTTAGCTGGAGGAGGTGAGAGCTGACCTCCTCAAATCGAGGCTCAGTCTCGCAGACGACCGGAACAGCCGACGTCGGAGCCCGTGAATGGAAGACAGGCTGGTACGCATGCGGATTGTACGAAGAATACGATGGAGCCGAATGGGAAGAGCTCTGCGGCTCATAAGTGGGTATCTGACCGTTGTGTACCCCATGACTTAGAGAGTCTAAGCCTCGACGGAGTTCCTTCAGGGCCGAAGCCGGAACACGGCGGTCAACACGCCCATGGAGCTTCTGAATCTCACGCCCGAGAGCATCCACATCTTGACGAAGGACTCCAAGGGCACCCGACTTGCCTGGCTGGACGGTAGCATGACTACCAGGTCCAACCCCGAGATCAATCTTGATCGCGTAAACGCGGTCCCGAAATTGACGTACTTCGTCTTGTAAGATGAACCCCACAGAGTCCCGACCCAACGATGAGGGTCCAGGAGTATGCGGTTGAGAAGGACCTTGTACTCGAACGCGAGTGAGGTCCTCCTTGATCGGAACGGAGAGCTCCACTTCCATGTGGAGCGAGTCGTCCGAGAGCGGTGCTCTGAGAAGCGCCAGATGCTTGTGAAGTGGCAAGGGTATCACTCGTCACAGAACTCGGGGGATGCGGAAGATCTGCTCCAGGCAAACTGCCCGAAGGCTGTAGCGATCTGGTGTCAGAAGCAACAGCAGAGGCGAAAGTAGTCCGTGGCTTCTTAGCCGTTTTACGGTGTACGGCTCCCGGATTTACGGAACCGTACCCGCGCTCATGATGAGCGCGGGACTTAGACTGTTGTCTAAGGCCCTTCATCACGGAGTGGAGTTGCCGTTTAGCGATCAAGTGGGCGAACTCAACGCGAAGACCGCGCTGGTCCAAGACATAGGACACCAGACAATCTTCTCGGAGTTCCTTCAACTCCTGAACTATGAAACTCTTTAAGTAGACTCATCTCCAGAACAGGTATTCTGCCTAAGACCGGGTAATGGCTTTTTCGTGCTGTACCCAAGGGTACCCCCACACGGGGAAGAGCCCACCACGATCCTCCGGTTTCTTCCGGAGTCTTATGAATTCCTTGAGAGGAATCCGGTGTGGTGCAAGCAGAACACACCTAGCGGCCTCAATGTCATCAATAGAGAGTGGTTCGTCCTGAACCAAGGCACACGCATAGGCGCCACGTGAAGTGCGCCCATGGTTGAGGCCTCGAGGGGCCTTGAGGTTCTCCAGGAACAAGGGAGACCCAGACCCCGCATCCGGTGGATAGTATCCGTGAGGATACACCGGCGTGGGTGGCGCAGAGGATGATACCTATGTTGCGCCTTGCAGTTGAGCAGCTTGATAGCACTCCTGCTCCTCATCGAGATCGTTGGAGATCTCTCAGGGCTCAGCAACGGCCCCCTCCTCTCGGCCTCCTCGGCCTCAGAGTCGAAAAGGGTACGATACCCTTTCGCGATTGCAGGCTAGAGCCAGGGCTGCACGCTTCTTAGCAGCAGCAGCACCTTCCTCAGCCCGGTTTTGGGAAGCTGCTATCGCAGCTTCGGCTCGAGCCTGATATTCGCCTAAGGTAAGGCTATTGGTAGGCGAGCTTGCAGGAGCCGCCTTTGCCTCCGGTGATTCAGAATCACCAACAGGTGCGTCCCGCGAAGGAGAGCCCTGTGCAGGAGTAAAATCCTTCGTGGATCCGGCGGTGTCCTCGTCGGACTCCGATATCGTTATCATAGGGATATCGAAGACCGGGGACTCCGCCCCAGGACTATCGTCCCGATAGGCGAACCGGGGGTTCAATCGGACATCGGGCGGCAAGGAACGAGAGCGACTGCGTCGCGGACTCCCTCTTTGAACCGCAACAGTAGCGATAGGCATGCTAGCTGCCTTGGAAGTCCCTTTGCGGGCTTTCGCGCGTAGAGTGGCCTTGTCTTTCAACTTAGCCTTAGCAGTTTTCGACCTCGCGGTCTTAGACTTAGAAGGCGTCGAAGCATCGTGGGAGCTTGCCTTCCGGGGCATGCTTGGTGATTGACCAGAAGCGTGTTCTGCTCACGCATAAGGCTTAATGAAAGCCGCAAAGACACAACGGTGGCTTGTCGATGGATATGGACAAGAGAAAGAAAGAGTGCGGTACTTGTTAGAATTGCGTTGTGCAATTCACGTTAGACCGCGGTCCAGTGACCGGTTTCAGCCGCCACTCTTAGGATGGCGAGCTCGAGACGGCACGGATGGCTGCAAGCAGGAAGAAGGTAAATAGTTAGTTATCTAGAGTTGTTCTTACTTCTCAATGTACGTCTGTACCCTCAGCGTCTAACAGGTTATGAGCCCAACAGTTCACACCGTCGCCAGAAGCAAAGCTCCAGGAACGCCGGAAGCCAGCGTCGACCACGAAGTAGATGACGGTCAGTACGGAGACATTGATTAAGTCAAGACGCCACCCAAGGCCGTGGACGCGCGGCAGAAGTTGCTGGACCTCCTCGCGAATCGCACTGAGCGCATGGAGCGCCTGGAGGCGTCGCAGCAGAGATAGGAGGAGAAAGAGCGGTTCTCGGGGCGCGTGTCAAGTGTTTTCGAGTCAGCCATCGGGCTCGGAAGAGCCATGGACCGGCGCTCTCTGGACCGAACGCCACCACCACGAGATCCGCTAGTATCCCCAGCCACGTACTTCGGTGTGAAGCAGCGTGGGTATGCGTATGAGAACGCGGCCGCGAACGTGGAGATAGCTCAAGCGCCACAACAGGTGCTGCCTCAGCACTACGTTCCGCCTCTTACGTACCAGCAACCTTTACAGCCACCCACCATGCCCCAAGGGATACAGGCACCCCTAAACGGATTCCCTCGCGTGCTGGACACGCGCCAGCGTACGCTTGGGATACGTCATTTCGATGGCAAGGAACTTTATCAAGGTCTCGGTAGTGGTTTTCGTCATGGGGCAAGCGTTTTGTGCGACAGATTCAGTTCACTGAGCGTGCAAATGGATTTCAGTGGTCGGAGGAGGTGAAGGTAGACATTCTGGGACACCACCTCACCGGCATGGCAGAAAGATACTATAACCAGCAAGTAGAAGGCTGGTGAGAGGAGGAACCGACATTAGAGCACGCGATGCAGCGGCCGCTGCACACCTTCGCAACAAAGATCATTCCGGCACAGAGCATGAAGATGTTTACGGCACAAAAAAGTACCAAGCGCAGCTGAACCGAGCACTACCTATACCTGGTGGCAGTCAGGGAAGCATGCTGAGGGGCTAACAACCTAGCGTTGGTTAACATCGTGCACTATGCAGATCCTGCGATGCGTGTATCGATGCTGCCGCGACTGAACCCCAGCCGCACGGACTACCTCCGTCAAGCAGAGAAACTGGCTCATTTCGCGCAGTCGACGGAGATTGAGCTTCGTGGAAAACAACTCGGGCGTGACGTTGTGAATGACGTGCATGAAGGGCGTGTGGACACTCGCAAGTGTTTCAAGTGTGGCAAACAAAGCCACTTGAAGTCGGCGTGCCCGAAGAAGAAGAAGGAATGGGGTCAGGATGGACAGGCAGACTACATGCTTGCCGTGAACAACGCGACGATGCAAAAGGGACTGTGGATCCTGGACACCGGATCAAATCGCCATCTCGTGAACGATGCGAGTCGACTAGAAAACCCAGAAGACTACGAGAGTCAGTGCGTTGCTGCGGACGGAGGGCCGCTGAGAGTGACCAAGCGTGGCAGTGTGATGCTGGTAACCACTGCTATGGGGAAATGGACTAAGGTGCGACTACTTAACGTGCAATACGCGGAGAACCTAGAGAGAAACATCATTTCATACGGCCTGTTGGAGAAGAAGGGCTTCGAGAACAAATATCGGGGGCCACATCGCGTGATTGCTGCAATGGATGGAGGACCAGCGGGTTTCGACGTGGAGAGGTGCAATAACGTGCTGGTGATCCGTACAGAAGGCTCCGGCAGCGCGAAGAACGCAGGTGTCGCGCTGACGTCTGCGCTAGTAGACTCTCATGCAGAGGTCGGGTCAGACGTGCAGACTGGCTGTTGCATTCCCACCGCAGGATCGGGCACCTCAACTACGACGCTATCCTAAAAATGTCGAAGGGTTCAGCTTCTGGGATCTCGCTGACGGACGAGAAGCGTGCCAATTGCTTAGTCTGCGCACAAGGAAACCAGACCGAGAACAAGTAGTCACAGAAGGACTCCGGCGGCAACTCTCCCATCGACATCACTGGTGGTGGTGTTATCTGCTCGGACCTCAAGGGGCCCATGACGCCAAGATACCGATTCGGCGATAGATATGAGAAAACGTCAAACAAAAGAATATTAATGAACCTAAGTACGAATCGCGATTTAGGCACACCAGTGGAAAGGGGGGTGTCTCCTCTTTCATTTGAGCTCACCCACGCCTCCCAGGAGTTGAAACCGACGAAGTTATAGGCTCTCAGAAAAATTATCTCCCTTCCCAGAGCAAAAATGGAAAATCGTTTTGGTGAAGCAAAGGTAAAATGGGTCGGCGGTTCGAATGGTACTCTCTGATTCCCCCATTTCCGAGCAGAACGTGCTCAAATCGCGTCTTGAAGTTATTACCCCGAGTTAGTGACACACATATGCCCAGAAGTAACAATTTGTTTAGGAAATGGATGGAAATATCATTTTGACCCCCTTAGACTGCAGCAGCTTACTCGCTGTTTGTCTTTCATTTTTCGTCGCTGCACTCGTGCTGCCTTCGTTTCTTCCTCGGTGATCGATGTTCTCCTTCGCGGCCTTTGCCATTGCTGCCCGATGCTCTCTGCGAGCTTGTTTCGCTAATTTAGCGTCGTCTTGCTGGTCTTGGCTCGGGGCAGTGTAGATACGATCATCCTGAAACTCATCAGGGACGTATGGACGGATCTTGTTGTAGAGCTCTGTCTTCTTCTCTCGTTTAGTGATGGATAACTCAGGTCTTCCAGGAAGTGGGTGAGCATCCGCTCCACCTTAGTGCTCTCTGTCAGGACCCCGTCAACCTTGCGCCGTAGATCCTGTTCAACCGGCTCGTCATCTGGTCCTTTCTTGCACTGCACGACGTCGGGTTTAGTCGCCTCCATACTAAAGATCTGGTACTGCTGTACCCCAACTAGCTTCTTGTAAAGTTCCGTGACGAGCGGCTTGTAGCTCTTGAAGAACTCGTTCCCACGCGAGATGTGCACTGTAATGCTCGAACTGGCCGCCTCGTTGACAGCGGAAACGATGTGGTCCATCGTCCAGCAGTCAGCGCGGCCAACATGGCGGCGAATGTGGCCGAAGCCACGGTCGCAAAAGTTCTTGGTATGGCCCTTCACAAAGAACTTGTAGTCGATGCGCTCAAAAGACGCCCATCTGAGCTTGGGCAAGAAAGAACTTGATAACGTGATTGTTCTTGTTCTGGCCTGAGCAATTGTCCGCGTACACAATAAGGTGCTTCTTGCCTGCAGGGAGCAGCACGGTGCGAATGAAGTGCTGAAGCATTGAGTTGATCTGGTCGCTTCCTTTCCCACTCACAAATTCATCGTAGACGTAGTTCGTCTGCGCTCCCTCATTTTCGTAGAAAATTCCGAAGACGTTCACTGCAAGCAGCGAACAGAAATACCACTGAGACGGAGTGGCGGTGACCGAAGGAATCGTCATGTTCTGCGAAAAATCCATAACAATCACTGCAACGTCACTGCTACTTCCATCACTTGCATGGACGGCAGCTCTGTCTTTCTTGTACTCGCGTCTATAGATAATAACAAATCAAAATGTTACCAATGGTCAAGTGAAAAGTTCTTTATAAATCAAATTGATATCTATGTCCTCGCACCTCATTCGACGAGCAGACTCCGTGTGTTGGTCCAGCTCCTCCACTTGTTCAGCAGGAGCCCCGCGACGCATCCTCGACTGGTAAATGGTGCACAAGTCACACACATTGGACTGAGCAGAACGGATCTTGATGTTGGAGCAGTGGACGGACAGCAACTTGCGGAAAGTGGAGCGTGCAGGCCCGCAAACTCGCAAACCGAGACTCACAAACTTGTGCATCTCGTCGTACAGAGCCTCCCAGGTAAATGTAGCAGATAGCAGCGTGTAGTCTTCACGACTGTAGTACTTCTTCACCATACCGTCCTTGGTTTTCTGCATGCGCACCCTCACAGGCACCACCTCACCGACTTCAGCAGCAAACTCCTTGAACCACTTGACCAACCAAACTAGATCGATCTTCGAAGCATTCTTGTTGTGCCGATTGCCGTGCACCTTGGCAGCAATGTTGCCGTCATGCACGCGCTTTTTGTAACGCTGAATGGTGAGCGGCTGCACGCCGAGGCATCGGGCAAACGAAGGGCGGCATACACGCCCAACGAAAGGTAAGTAGTAGTGAAACTTCTCGCGTTCACCATTGCCACGACGTCTCTCGGCTGTGTCTGTCTGCATCAGTACGCCGAGCAGCGTCAGGATGCAAGTCGTCTTCTCCGGCTTGGACATCTGCCCCAGCGAGCACGCCAACCACTCCAACTCTCCCGCTTTTCCTTGCAGGCAGCGCCGCTCGCACACGTCGTCGCGAATCACGCCCTGCTGGATATCAACGTCAAGCAAATTGATACTGATGTCCTCTTCCTCCACATCAACCTCGCTCTCTGCGCTCTCTCCGGTAACATCTTCTTCACCAGCAGAGCCATCGTCGTCACTCCAGTCCTCGTCGCCACTGTCGTCAGGCTCTTCACTGTCTGGCTCCTCGCTCTCCTCCTCATCAGAGATAGCGTCATTGAGTACGGCGTCAGCGCCTGAGGTGTTCTGCGCGAGCTGGACGTCGACTTCTTGCGACGGACAGCTATCCGCATTTGACAGCGCCGCACCGGTCGAAGGGGCACAGGGGGATGGCGTGGAGGAAGGCGTGGATCGTGTCCCCGGAGCAGAAGACTCGGTGAAGGCTGGCAGCGTGGGTGAGGGTTGGTGGGAGGACATCGTAGCAGGACACTGGTATCCTGCTACGATGGTCTTAGGTTCTTGAGTGAGCAAGCTCAGTTTAGTGACAGTTTGATTTTCAAAACACAAATCGGCCGTTTTCTCGAAACTTCGTATAAGTACGAAAATCGATGACTTAACTTTGAACGCGATAACTCTAAATGGCGCATTAGTATCATTTGGTTCTGGGTTGTCTCAAATAAGTGTGCCAAATTACGCTTCGTGGAAGTCAAAAAGAAAATTGCATTTGTACGGTTAGCTACGATGAGTATGGAACAGGATCCGTTTTTTTCGACCCTCTCGACCAAATCAGTGTCTCCATTTCAGACGGAAAGTCATCAGTGATCAACCACTCGTCCTTCACCTTCCCATCTATCGCTTTGCCGTTTGTCTTTGAGTTTCGGTGGATATCCACCGCCAACAACACCGTCCGATGGTAGATCTGCAGTCGATTGCGTTTCGTTGAGTCTGTCTCCGGCCATACCATCGAATCCACATCAGGCACGAACAACGTCTTGGGCAACACGTTATTCAGGATACCCACAAGTGACATTATTACATCCGACGCACCCGTCTGGAACGGAATTTCCACGCTGGTTTGACCATAGCCTTCACGCATGTTGAAATATCGGATACCATGTCGGATGTTGGGCTTGACGCTGAAGTATTCGCAGTTAGTTTTGGCGCAGAGTTTTTCTGCGGCTGTGATAAGTCCCTCGACGTCCTGCTCCTTAGCACCACGAAATACAGCAGCTGTCTTTCCACCATCACACCATGGGCTCAGAATTTCTCTGCGGTTTACATCAACACGGACAGTTGTGCTATCGTTCACCGATGGGCACGTGTCCAGTTTTGCCAAGTAGTCTTCGATATCGCCCACGGTCTCTGCATAAACTAGTGTCTCGATAGGTGAATCGACACTAGCGACCTTGTTGCCACGTCCAAGTTCGTGGTCGAAGATGAATTCGCGAAGATCTAACGCAGATCCTTGAGTTGCCTGAACTTCCTTCGGTTTGCGGGGTAGTGTCTTACCGATAGCTACCCGACCTGCATATGTGTTCAGGTTGAGGTACTTGCGCATTACGTGTGAAAGGTGCATGTCCTCCGAAGTAGCCCACGACGGTAAACGCTCCTTCATGAAATATTCGAGCCACGATTGCTCTAGGAACCACATGCCGCTGAGGTAGTCTTGCTCAGCCCACGACTCACCTGTGAAATTTCGCGGCCAGCTCTTGTAGCCCTCGAACGTCGACGCTCGACGGTGGCCATTGTTGCCCCACACACCCTTCTGAATTTTCATGTACATGAGGTAGTCTCTCACTGTGTCTCCATCGATAGCCTTGTCATCGTCGACAATCAAAACGTACTTGGTAGTGGCCATATATGCCAGCAGAAATCGTCCGTGAAATTTGTAGTTGAAATCGGACGCCGTGAACTTTACCTTGTGAGCAAGTTCGGGATATTTACCTTTTACTGCATCAACAACGTGTCGGTACTTCTTCTCCATTGGCGAGTTGAAGCACATGACCCACACCTCCGGTGGTGAAACAGACTTTTGCGTCAGTGCCTTCATCAATTGCACAGCCAGCGCTTTGGGCCGGCCTTTGAAGACGTTGAAGATTATTGTAGTCGACGTATCACCGTCGTTGTAGCTGCTTGTGTAGAAGTCCTTGCTCATGGGCAGTACTTCGCGACTCGGCTGCACCTCGACGGTGATATCTTGAACAGCATTATCAGGCTGTGCTGCTGGGATCTTCAGCAGCACCTGCTGGGAGTAGATATCGGAGTCTTGACTGCGTACGAGGAATGGACGATTGTTGACAATCCGTTTGTCCAAACCTGCTAGTGATCCGACAAACCAGCACACAAACAAAATCCACCCGCCACCAAGCAGATACAGCGCCTTCGGTCGCCGCCATAACGCATCCGCATTGCCAAAATCGTGCCTTCTGGACATCGCAATACACGGAAAGTTGGGGACTGAACTTGCCAGCACACCTTGCACGCGTCGAATCCAGACCACGATCCTTGCAAAACTACCAAACCTGAAAACCGCTCGAAACGACCAGCACGATCTCACATCGAAATCGACAAGCAAACCGTCTTGAGCACGACGACGGCCAACGTCACAGCCACTGATAGCACAAGATGATAACAGTTAAGCTGCAACAAGAACGAGCCTCGAAAAAACCACGCACTGGTCTACTATATATTTAGTCCTCAGCTTCACCTCTCCGTTCCTTCCTGCCGCTGCTGCTTGGTCGAGTTGGTAGTGCTACTAACCTCAACTGGCACTGTTCGCTGTCTGATTTGCGCCGTCTTCGTTGCCTATTGCTACTGGGAGCGAGTACAAGTCCAGCTTGCGCTGCTGTGTGTTACGCGACTCGGTCGGGGGGCGTTCAGCATCCAGACAGACCTCACGCTCACTGGAAGGTCTTCCGCTTACCCATGCGTTCAAACTGCGCCACCATACTACAGGTTCGCGCGGCGAGATCGCGAGTCTTATCGATCACCTGGCGGTGGACCGAATTTTGCGGCAAACCCATAACGATGCGTCCTTCCTGAGAGTCGATCTTAGCATCGAGACGCGCGTTACGGATCAGGTTCACGATCCACTTTTCAGCCTCGCCGTCCTCCTGCATCGCCAGCTTCGACGACAGCACCTTCATGTCGATGGTACGGTGCACACGGCAGTACATTTCGAAGATGGCCAAACGCGCGGCCTCCATGAAATCAGTTGAGTTTTTCTCGTACAGGAAGAAATCGCTAGCTAGCACCACCTCGCACTCGCGCAGCTTCTCCTGAGCAGACTCAAAGTCGAAGTTGACGAACAAGCAATCGACAAAGTCCACGATCGGGTCACGGTAGCCCTTGTCGTCCACGCGTAGCACGCGTAGCAGGTCCTTAATCAGATTGCGACGACGCTTGTGCAGGATCACACCGGCGCAAAGATAGCGGAGCAGCCAGGGCGCATTGCTCTGGATGGCCTCCACACAGCGGGACTGTAGCATAAAGTCCACGATAGCGTCGCGACCTTCCTCGTGCCACGCGAACACGAACAGCGACCAATGCAGCAACCACGTGCGCTGCTGAAGTTGCTCCACCGGGCTCATTACAGTCTGTACAAAAAGTCATCAGTACTGGTAGCTAAACCTTCACGCCTCTAGCACGTACGCTGTTTTCAATAACGTCGCTGATGCGGGAGATGTCGGCCAGAGCGTCGTCCCAGCGGAAGATAAGGATCTCCGCAGCGAGCTTGCCCCATAGAGCGTTAAGGTACTGCTCCGACGAGTTGGGGATGAGAACTCCGTAGTACGTAAGGTACGTGAGGCAGTCCTGGTAGTTGCCGCACTCGTACTGCAGCTTGGCGTACTTGTAGAGTCCGTCCAGCACGGCAGGAGTGATCTGTACCACAATAACAATCAGTCTCAAACCTCTAGAGAGCTGCACCTATTGCCGCCACGTACGCCCTCGTTCTGCTCGAGATGACTGGCGTTCAGCAGATTCTCGCTTTGCAGCTGCATGATCTTCTCCTCGTCCTCAATTAGCTCCAGCATGGGGCTGCACTCGCTCTTGGCGAAGCTCAGCGCGTCCAGAATCTCGCCCCGACGCGTCTCGAACTCCTCTGGCACGTCTTCCGTATCGTGCAGCGTCTGGTGGATCTCCACGGCAAAGTCCGCCATGTTCGTGGGCTTGAGCAGCGCCAGTTTGGCCGCCATGAGCTGCGCCTCGTCGTACAGTTCGCTGCTCGAGAGGAAGTCGATGAGCGGGAACATAAAGTGCAGGTCCATGAACGGCGCCAGGCGGTTCGTCAGGTCGAACTTGGTGTCGGGCGGCACGCCCGTGTCCTCGTGGCTGCTCATGGTCGAGGGAAAGAGGCGCAGGAAGCAGGAATGAGTGGCTGAATGGACAAGACTGTAGCGACGGAAAACAAAGTCACAGGCATTAACTTCTGTCGGACGAACTAGCGTTTTTTCTCTGCATACAGGTAAAAAACGCTAATTCAAAACTACACTTTTGGTCGAACTAGCGGTTTATCATACATACACTTTTTGTCGAACTAGCGTTTTTTCTTGCATACAGGTAAAAAACGCTAGTTTAGACATACACTTACGGCAGCGACGGAAAACAAAGCCGTCAGCTTTAACTTCTGTCTGCAGGACAGACCTTTTCATTGCTCAAACCGTATATGACGGCTATCATAAGTGGTGTGACCCACTCCACTTATGACAGAGTATTCACAAAACGAATACTCACAGAAGTGTATCTACCGTATTTCTAGAAACGGTATCCTATCTGGGGTACCCTCATGTAACCCCGTTACATCCTCCCCCACTTAGATTGGGGAATACTCCCAACCAATGAAGAGATAGGAAGAGTGTAACGGGGTTACATGAAAGGGGTACCCCAGAAAGGGTACCGCCTTTAGAAGTAGATATACTTCTGTGAGTATTTGTTTTAATACTCTGATGGAGTGGTGTGGGCCACACTGTGGTGTGAGCCACACTACTGCCACGTAGGTTCGGTGGCTGAGGGCCAACCAATAACATTAAACCTACCTTTTATATGCATAATTACGTTAAAGTATAGTTAATTAGTAATTTGTATTACAGGCCAAATGGACCTAATTAACTATAAATAAATCAGTCTAAAACTTACGCTAAACTGGCTATTAAGTCCCCTAAGACCAGGGACTAGTGAACTGCCGTTCACTTAGAGTTTGTATACTCTTGATAGCACGCTTCCTCTAAGCAAGGTGCTCGTGTGACCCCGTCACACTTGGTAGCACTTGTAGTCAATCCACACCTACGCGGGTAGATTGACTACCTGAATCCTCAGTGGCTCCTACAAGGTAAGCCAGGATGGATAGAGGGGAGTTCCCTCATCTGACCGACTCTCAGTTTGAGTCGGTCCGGAAGATGGTGGGCATCTTTGGAGGAGATGCCCTCCGAAGCTTGGCGGCTGCTACGCCGGCCGAGCAGGTCGAACGCATCGAGGCGTTCGACACGTACGAGAGAGGGCTAATTGCCCACGTACAGGGGCTGCAGACCCCCGTGGCTGAGATGAAGCCAGCCCAACCTAAGCCGTTGAGGCTTAAGGTTAACCCTTATGAGGGAAGGAGGGAGAGAACCTCCACTTCTGGGTCCGAGAGGTCGAGCTCGCGATGGACGCGGCTCTAATCTCGACCGAGCGACTTCGGGTCGCTTTCGCCCTGTCCAACCTAGGAGGTCGGGCGAAGACCTGGGCGTACACGCGCGAAGCGACGACGCCGGGTTGTTTCACAACCTGGGCTCAGCTGTGTCAACAGCTTAGAGCCGCCTTCCTTCCGGCGAACTATGAGTATCGCCAGCGCTCGCGCTTCCTTGCCTGTAAACAAGGGAAGCGTGAGCTGCATGAGTACATCCAGGAGATGCGAGTACTCGCTGCATCTCTGGTAGGGAACCCCCTACCTGAACACATCAAAGTGACCGTGTTCATGGATGGCCTGAAGGTGGGCCCATCCCGCACACAGTTGTTCCGCGTGCATGCGAACACTATGGAGGAGGCGATCCAGATCGCCCTCCAAGAGGAGTACAGCCACCGACAGGCTCGTACTCCTACGTCGGTGTGGCAAGGCCACAATGCGTCGTCAGGCGCAGTGCAAGGAGCTCCAGCAGCTGGAGCTAGCACAGGGCCGGTACCCATGGAGCTGGGTACGGCCGTACAGAGCTCCATCCGTTGCTACGGATGTGGGGAAGCTCGGGCACATGCAACGTGCCTGCCCTGCGGGAGGGCAAAGGAAGTTCCCTTCCAAACCTAGGGGCTCGAGGGGCCCGTGGCAGAAGCCGCGACCAAGAGCCAGGGGAACTGGGGTCACCAGTAGGGGCGGGGCGCCCTACTGGGGAAGATCTAAGTCCCCATGGTAGGAGTGCGGACGGCGCACGCCATGGAGGCTTAGCCCCTGAGAGCCTGGGTGCTCTCGAGACGAGAAAGAGCAGTGGTGGACTGCTCGTGGTACACGCGAGTGTACGGGGATATGGAGATCCCTTTAGAGTCCTGATTGACTCTGGGGCGTCGACGAACTTTGCTCGACGCCAGACGGTCGCGCGGAATGGCGACAAGTATGCCGATGCTTTGCGAGAAAGCAAGGCAGGGGCCAGGTCTCGGTGAGACTGGCCGATGGTACGGTGGTTAACGTACCTGGGGTCCGTATGGACCTGGCTGTAAAGTTTGAAGACTTTGACAGCACGGAGTCGTTCCTTGTCCTAGACATGGACAAGTACGACTTGATCCTGGGCATGCCGTGGCTCGAAAAGCACGAGCCCTGGATCGATTGGCGCGGCAAAGCCATTGGGGCTAGCCGGCCCGCAGTCTCCGACAGAGCTTTGGTGAGTAATGTTCCCACCTCTGTCCGGGACTGGGGCGCCAGAGATGGTCGCCAAGGCGCTTACGCGCCCGAAGAAGTATTGGGAGTCATGGACTCCAATGAAGATGTTGCGGTGAGCCTCGCAACCGGTCGTGAGACCAAGGCTCATTGCCAAGCGTGTGGGATTGCCACGACGGCAAGTCCCAACGCTAAGAGTCGTCGCGCCGTATGGGCTTCGACTGTGGCAGTGCCGGACGGCACTGACCAGGCGGGTAACATAGGTCCGCAAGCAGCAGAGGCTGCTAAGGAGAACGCTAAAAGCGTCTCCTGTGTGGGTAACATAGGTCCACAAGTGGGTAACATAGGTCCACAGGCGGGTAACGTAGTTCCGCAAGCGGGTAACATAGGTCCGCAAGCAGCTGAAGCTGCTGGGGAGGGCGCTGAGGGCGCCTCCGGTGTGGGTAACATAGTTCCACACGAGGTCGAAGAGACCGAGAAGATCGAGAGCGCAGTATGCGTCTCTAGCGTGGGTAACAGAGTTCCACGCGGGGTCAATAAGACCAGTACGAGTGCGGAGGTGTCGTTGAGCACCTCCCGTGTGGATAACCAAGTACCACACTCGGAGTCTGAGACTCCACCGGCACGGCCGGTCGAAGAGCAATGTCATGTCTTCGACGGCGTGTCCGGTCGTCAAGTTAGGGCAGGTGCCGTCCATCTGGAGGCACTGCCAGAGGTGTCAGCACTGCTGAACCTCGAGGAATTGTCCATGAAGGACTTCCTGGCCGAGTTGAAGGCCGGAGAGATTGCGGAGATGGTGCTCCTGAAGCCGGAGACCTCTCCTGAAGATTTGAACTCTTCCTCCGTAATGGACGAGGACGTCCTGGAAGGGTTCACGAAGCAGCGTGCAACGCGCTTGGGTTCTGAGATTCTCAAGAACCCGGAGGATCCAGTGTATCCTCTTGTGAAGGATACTCGGATGTGGTGTCGAAGCACCCACCATCCCAACTCCCGCCGGATCGGGAGTTCGGCACGAGATTGATCTCGTGCCCGGCACAAAGTATTGTGTCACGAGGCAGTGGCCTCTACCTCGCGAGCAGTGCGAGGTCATCGATGCCTTCTTCGCCGAAAAGGCGAAGTCGGGCATGGTGCGGGAGTCGAAGTCCCCGCACTCGACGCCAACCTTCTGCGTTCGTAAACCGAACGGGAGTGGCGTCTGTTCATGCTTACAACAAGCTGAACAATGCGACGGTACCGGCACAGACGCCGATCCTCGCAAGGATGTGTTGCTGAACAACATGTCGGGCTGTACGCTGTACAGTGCCCTGGATCTGGTAGACGGATACTACCAGATCCTGATGCGGGAGAGTGACATTCCTCTCACCGCAGTAAGCACCCCGAGTGGGATGCTCTGGGAGTGGCTAGTGATGCCACACAGGGGCTATCAAATGCCCCAGCGACGTTCAATCGCTTGGTCCACAATTGTTTAGACCATTGCGTTACGTTCGCTCAGACGTACTTCGACGATATATTCGTCCATAGCGTGCCGAAGGCGGGCAGACGGCTATGGAGGTGCATTTGAAGCACCTCCGTCGAGTGTTTGAGGTCATGAGAGCTAATAGC
>VOQZ01001363.1:0-23636 GCA_008079305.1 Phytophthora palmivora | reverse complement strand
CGTGTCCAGTTTTGCCAAGTAGTCTTCGATATCGCCCACGGTCTCTGCATAAACTAGTGTCTCGATAGGTGAATCGACACTAGCGACCTTGTTGCCACGTCCAAGTTCGTGGTCGAAGATGAATTCGCGAAGATCTAACGCAGATCCTTGAGTTGCCTGAACTTCCTTCGGTTTGCGGGGTAGTGTCTTACCGATAGCTACCCGACCTGCATATGTGTTCAGGTTGAGGTACTTGCGCATTACGTGTGAAAGGTGCATGTCCTCCGAAGTAGCCCACGACGGTAAACGCCCTTCATGAAATATTCGAGCCACGATTGCTCTAGGAACACATGCCGCTGAGGTAGTCTTGCTCAGCCCACGACTCACCTGTGAAATTTCGCGGCCAGCTCTTGTAGCCCTCGAACGTCGACGCTCGACGGTGGCCATTGTGGCCCCACACACCCTTCTGAATTTTCATGTACATGAGGTAGTCTCTCACTGTGTCTCCATCGATAGCCTTGTCATCGTCGACAATCAAAAAGTACTTGGTAGTGGCCATATATGCCAGCAGAAATCGTCCGTGAAATTTGTAGTTGAAATCGGACGCCGTGAACTTTCTTGTGAGCAAGTTCGGGATATTTACCTTTTACTGCATCAACAACGTGTCGGTACTCTTCTCCATTGGCGAGTTGAAGCACATGACCCACACCTCCGGTGGTGAAACAGACTTTTGCGTCAGTGCCTTCATCAATTGCACAGCCAGCGCTTTGGGCCGGCCTTTGAAGACGTTGAAGATTATTGTAGTCGACGTATCACCGTCGTTGTAGCTGCTTGTGTAGAAGTCCTTGCTCATGGGCAGTACTTCGCGACTCGGCTGCACCTCGACGGTGATATCTTGAACAGCATTATCAGGCTGTGCTGCTGGGATCTTCAGCAGCACCTGCTGGGAGTAGATATCGGAGTCTTGACTGCGTACGAGGAATGGACGATTGTTGACAATCCGTTTGTCCAAACCTGCTAGTGATCCGACAAACCAGCACACAAACAAAATCCACCCGCCACCAAGCAGATACAGCGCCTTCGGTCGCCCGCCATAACGCATCGCATTGCCAAAATCGTGCCTTCTGGACATCGCAATACACGGAAAGTTGGGGACTGAACTTGCCAGCACACCTTGCACGCGTCGAATCCAGACCACGATCCTTGCAAAACTACCAAACCTGAAAACCGCTCGAAACGACCAGCACGATCTCACATCGAAATCGACAAGCAAACCGTCTTGAGCACGACGACGGCCAACGTCACAGCCACTGATAGCACAAGATGATAACAGTTAAGCTGCAACAAGAACGAGCCTCGAAAAAACCACGCACTGGTCTACTATATATTTAGTCCTCAGCTTCACCTCTCCGTTCCTTCCTGCCGCTGCTGCTTGGTCGAGTTGGTAGTGCTACTAACCTCAACTGGCACTGTTCGCTGTCTGATTTGCGCCGTCTTCGTTGCCTATTGCTACTGGGAGCGAGTACAAGTCCAGCTTGCGCTGCTGTGTGTTACGCGACTCGGTCGGGGGGCGTTCAGCATCCAGACAGACCTCACGCTCACTGGAAGGTCTTCCGCTTACCCATGCGTTCAAACTGCGCCACCATACTACAGGTTCGCGCGGCGAGATCGCGAGTCTTATCGATCACCTGGCGGTGGACCGAATTTGCGGCAAACCCATAACGATGCGTCCTTCCTGAGAGTCGATCTTAGCATCGAGACGCGCGTTACGGATCAGGTTCACGATCCACTTTTCAGCCTCGCCGTCCTCCTGCATCGCCAGCTTCGACGACAGCACCTTCATGTCGATGGTACGGTGCACACGGCAGTACATTTCGAAGATGGCCAAACGCGCGGCCTCCATGAAATCAGTTGAGTTTTTCTCGTACAGGAAGAAATCGCTAGCTAGCACCACCTCGCACTCGCGCAGCTTCTCCTGAGCAGACTCAAAGTCGAAGTTGACGAACAAGCAATCGACAAAGTCCACGATCGGGTCACGGTAGCCCTTGTCGTCCACGCGTAGCACGCGTAGCAGGTCCTTAATCAGATTGCGACGACGCTTGTGCAGGATCACACCGGCGCAAAGATAGCGGAGCAGCCAGGGCGCATTGCTCTGGATGGCCTCCACACAGCGGGACTGTAGCATAAAGTCCACGATAGCGTCGCGACCTTCCTCGTGCCACGCGAACACGAACAGCGACCAATGCAGCAACCACGTGCGCTGCTGAAGTTGCTCCACCGGGCTCATTACAGTCTGTACAAAAAGTCATCAGTACTGGTAGCTAAACCTTCACGCCTCTAGCACGTACGCTGTTTTCAATAACGTCGCTGATGCGGGAGATGTCGGCCAGAGCGTCGTCCCAGCGGAAGATAAGGATCTCCGCAGCGAGCTTGCCCCATAGAGCGTTAAGGTACTGCTCCGACGAGTTGGGGATGAGAACTCCGTAGTACGTAAGGTACGTGAGGCAGTCCTGGTAGTTGCCGCACTCGTACTGCAGCTTGGCGTACTTGTAGAGTCCGTCCAGCACGGCAGGAGTGATCTGTACCACAATAACAATCAGTCTCAAACCTCTAGAGAGCTGCACCTATTGCCGCCACGTACGCCCTCGTTCTGCTCGAGATGACTGGCGTTCAGCAGATTCTCGCTTTGCAGCTGCATGATCTTCTCCTCGTCCTCAATTAGCTCCAGCATGGGGCTGCACTCGCTCTTGGCGAAGCTCAGCGCGTCCAGAATCTCGCCCCGACGCGTCTCGAACTCCTCTGGCACGTCTTCCGTATCGTGCAGCGTCTGGTGGATCTCCACGGCAAAGTCCGCCATGTTCGTGGGCTTGAGCAGCGCCAGTTTGGCCGCCATGAGCTGCGCCTCGTCGTACAGTTCGCTGCTCGAGAGGAAGTCGATGAGCGGGAACATAAAGTGCAGGTCCATGAACGGCGCCAGGCGGTTCGTCAGGTCGAACTTGGTGTCGGGCGGCACGCCCGTGTCCTCGTGGCTGCTCATGGTCGAGGGAAAGAGGCGCAGGAAGCAGGAATGAGTGGCTGAATGGACAAGACTGTAGCGACGGAAAACAAAGTCACAGGCATTAACTTCTGTCGGACGAACTAGCGTTTTTTCTCTGCATACAGGTAAAAACGCTAATTCAAAACTACACTTTTGGTCGAACTAGCGGTTTATCATACATACACTTTTTGTCGAACTAGCGTTTTTTCTTGCATACAGGTAAAAAAACGCTAGTTTAGACATACACTTACGGCAGCGACGGAAACAAAGCCGTCAGCTTAACTTCTGTCTGCAGGACAGACCTTTTCATTGCTCAAACCGTATATGACGGCTATCATAAGTGGTGTGACCCACTCCACTTATGACAGAGTATTCACAAAACGAATACTCACAGAAGTGTATCTACCGTATTTCTAGAAACGGTATCCTATCTGGGGTACCCCTCATGTAACCCCGTTACATCCTCCCCCACTTAGATGGGGAATACTCCCAACCAATGAAGAGATAGGAAGAGTGTAACGGGGTTACATGAAAGGGGTACCCCAGAAAGGGTACCGCCTTTAGAAGTAGATATACTTCTGTGAGTATTTGTTTTAATACTCTGATGGAGTGGTGTGGGCCACACTGTGGTGTGAGCCACACTACTGCCACGTAGGTTCGGTGGCTGAGGGCCAACCAATAACATTAAACCTACCTTTTATATGCATAATTACGTTAAAGTATAGTTAATTAGTAATTTGTATTACAGGCCAAATGGACCTAATTAACTATAAATAAATCAGTCTAAAACTTACGCTAAACTGGCTATTAAGTCCCCTAAGACCAGGGACTAGTGAACTGCCGTTCACTTAGAGTTTGTATACTCTTGATAGCACGCTTCCTCTAAGCAAGGTGCTCGTGTGACCCCGTCACACTTGGTAGCACTTGTAGTCAATCCACACCTACGCGGGTAGATTGACTACCTGAATCCTCAGTGGCTCCTACAAGGTAAGCCAGGATGGATAGAGGGGAGTTCCCTCATCTGACCGACTCTCAGTTTGAGTCGGTCCGGAAGATGGTGGGCATCTTTGGAGGAGATGCCCTCCGAAGCTTGGCGGCTGCTACGCCGGCCGAGCAGGTCGAACGCATCGAGGCGTTCGACACGTACGAGAGAGGGCTAATTGCCCACGTACAGGGGCTGCAGACCCCCGTGGCTGAGATGAAGCCAGCCCAACCTAAGCCGTTGAGGCTTAAGGTTAACCCTTATGAGGGAAAGGAGGGAGAGAACCTCCACTTCTGGGTCCGAGAGGTCGAGCTCGCGATGGACGCGGCTCTAATCTCGACCGAGCGACTTCGGGTCGCTTTCGCCCTGTCCAACCTAGGAGGTCGGGCGAAGACCTGGGCGTACACGCGCGAAGCGACGACGCCGGGTTGTTTCACAACCTGGGCTCAGCTGTGTCAACAGCTTAGAGCCGCCTTCCTTCCGGCGAACTATGAGTATCGCCAGCGCTCGCGCTTCCTTGCCTGTAAACAAGGGAAGCGTGAGCTGCATGAGTACATCCAGGAGATGCGAGTACTCGCTGCATCTCTGGTAGGGAACCCCCTACCTGAACACATCAAAGTGACCGTGTTCATGGATGGCCTGAAGGTGGGCCCATCCCGCACACAGTTGTTCCGCGTGCATGCGAACACTATGGAGGAGGCGATCCAGATCGCCCTCCAAGAGGAGTACAGCCACCGACAGGCTCGTACTCCTACGTCGGTGTGGCAAGGCCACAATGCGTCGTCAGGCGCAGTGCAAGGAGCTCCAGCAGCTGGAGCTAGCACAGGGCCGGTACCCATGGAGCTGGGTACGGCCGTACAGAGCTCCATCCGTTGCTACGGATGTGGGAAGCTCGGGCACATGCAACGTGCCTGCCCTGCGGGAGGGCAAAGGAAGTTCCCTTCCAAACCTAGGGGCTCGAGGGGCCCGTGGCAGAAGCCGCGACCCAAGAGCCAGGGGAACTGGGGTCACCAGTAGGGGCGGGGCGCCCTACTGGGGAAGATCTAAGTCCCCATGGTAGGAGTGCGGACGGCGCACGCCATGGAGGCTTAGCCCCTGAGAGCCTGGGTGCTCTCGAGACGAGAAAGAGCAGTGGTGGACTGCTCGTGGTACACGCGAGTGTACGGGGATATGGAGATCCCTTTAGAGTCCTGATTGACTCTGGGGCGTCGACGAACTTTGCTCGACGCCAGACGGTCGCGCGGAATGGCGACAAGTATGCCGATGCTTTGCGAGAAAGCAAAGGCAGGGGCCAGGTCTCGGTGAGACTGGCCGATGGTACGGTGGTTAACGTACCTGGGGTCCGTATGGACCTGGCTGTAAAGTTTGAAGACTTTGACAGCACGGAGTCGTTCCTTGTCCTAGACATGGACAAGTACGACTTGATCCTGGGCATGCCGTGGCTCGAAAAGCACGAGCCCTGGATCGATTGGCGCGGCAAAGCCATTGGGGCTAGCCGGCCCGCAGTCTCCGACAGAGCTTTGGTGAGTAATGTTCCCACCTCTGTCCGGGACTGGGGCGCCAGAGATGGTCGCCAAGGCGCTTACGCGCCCGAAGAAGTATTGGGAGTCATGGACTCCAATGAAGATGTTGCGGTGAGCCTCGCAACCGGTCGTGAGACCAAGGCTCATTGCCAAGCGTGTGGGATTGCCACGACGGCAAGTCCCAACGCTAAGAGTCGTCGCGCCGTATGGGCTTCGACTGTGGCAGTGCCGGACGGCACTGACCAGGCGGGTAACATAGGTCCGCAAGCAGCAGAGGCTGCTAAGGAGAACGCTAAAAGCGTCTCCTGTGTGGGTAACATAGGTCCACAAGTGGGTAACATAGGTCCACAGGCGGGTAACGTAGTTCCGCAAGCGGGTAACATAGGTCCGCAAGCAGCTGAAGCTGCTGGGGAGGGCGCTGAGGGCGCCTCCGGTGTGGGTAACATAGTTCCACACGAGGTCGAAGAGACCGAGAAGATCGAGAGCGCAGTATGCGTCTCTAGCGTGGGTAACAGAGTTCCACGCGGGGTCAATAAGACCAGTACGAGTGCGGAGGTGTCGTTGAGCACCTCCCGTGTGGATAACCAAGTACCACACTCGGAGTCTGAGACTCCACCGGCACGGCCGGTCGAAGAGCAATGTCATGTCTTCGACGGCGTGTCCGGTCGTCAAGTTAGGGCAGGTGCCGTCCATCTGGAGGCACTGCCAGAGGTGTCAGCACTGCTGAACCTCGAGGAATTGTCCATGAAGGACTTCCTGGCCGAGTTGAAGGCCGGAGAGATTGCGGAGATGGTGCTCCTGAAGCCGGAGACCTCTCCTGAAGATTTGAACTCTTCCTCCGTAATGGACGAGGACGTCCTGGAAGGGTTCACGAAGCAGCGTGCAACGCGCTTGGGTTCTGAGATTCTCAAGAACCCGGAGGATCCAGTGTATCCTCTTGTGAAGGAATACTCGGATGTGGTGTCGAAGCACCCACCATCCCAACTCCCGCCGGATCGGGGAGTTCGGCACGAGATTGATCTCGTGCCCGGCACAAAGTATTGTGTCACGAGGCAGTGGCCTCTACCTCGCGAGCAGTGCGAGGTCATCGATGCCTTCTTCGCCGAAAAGGCGAAGTCGGGCATGGTGCGGGAGTCGAAGTCCCCGCACTCGACGCCAACCTTCTGCGTTCGTAAACCGAACGGGAAGTGGCGTCTGGTTCATGCTTACAACAAGCTGAACAATGCGACGGTACCGGCACAGACGCCGATCCCTCGCAAGGATGTGTTGCTGAACAACATGTCGGGCTGTACGCTGTACAGTGCCCTGGATCTGGTAGACGGATACTACCAGATCCTGATGCGGGAGAGTGACATTCCTCTCACCGCAGTAAGCACCCCGAGTGGGATGCTCTGGGAGTGGCTAGTGATGCCACAAGGGCTATCAAATGCCCCAGCGACGTTCAATCGCTTGGTCACACAATTGTTTAGACCATTGCGTACGTTCGCTCAGACGTACTTCGACGATATATTCGTCCATAGCCGTGCCGAAGGCGGGCCAGACGGCTATGGAGGTGCATTTGAAGCACCTCCGTCGAGTGTTTGAGGTCATGAGAGCTAATAAGCTCTATGCCAACATCGACAAGTGCGTCTTTGCAGCTGAGGAGATAAAAGTCCTCGGCTGCTTTGTCAGCAGGGTCGGCGTACGCGCCGATCCAGGGAAGGTCAAGGCCATAGCGGCTTGGCCGACCCCGAGGTCGCAGAAGGACCTCCGGAAGTGGTTGGGCTTAGCCAACTATCTTCACAAGTACAGCGCAGGGTACGCTGAACTAGCTCGACCCTTGTCGGATCTCTTAAAGAAAGAGGCCGACTGGGTCTGGGAGCAACAGCACCAGGATGCTTTTGACAGCATCAAGGCGAGCTTACAGCAAGCGCCAGTCCTGGCCTTGCCGGACGAAAACAAGTCATTTAGCGTCGTCTGTGACGCTTCTGACTATGCAATAGGCTGTGCGCTGTTGCAGAAGGACGATGAGGACACGAACGTGTCATCTCCTTCCAGTCCAGGCAGCTGAAGGCTGCCGAACGGAACTATCCCGTTCATGACAAGGAGCTACTTGCAATGAAGTACGCTCTTGTCAAGTTTAGAGTTCACCTCTTGGGCACGAGGCCCTTTGTGATCTATACGGATCACGCGTCCTTGCGGACTGCCACCAACTCGCCGCATCTGTCGCAGCGGATGGCGAGGTGGCTGTCATTCTTCGCGGAATACAACTTCCGCGTTGAATACAAGCCGGGCAAGCTCAACGTGCTTGCCGATGCTTTGTCGCGTCGACCTGACTATGAGCTAGCTCATGTCAGTCGGGTCACGACAGATCTATATGATCGGATACGCTTGGCGTATCAGGAGGATGAGAACTATACACCACTGGTGCAGTTCTTGTCCGATGGCAAGGACGCCAAAGTCGACAGGCTTTCGCCTCGACAGCGGGCGCAGCTCCATCGTTATGAGCTGGCCGATGGGTTACTCCTTTACAGAGTAGACCCTAGAGATCCTCCTCGGGTTGTCGTTCCAAACGACGAGGATCTGAAGTATGACATACTTCTAGAGGCGCATGATGCGCCGATAAGTGGCCATCTTGGCCGGGAGAAGACCTACCAAATGGTCTCTCAGACATTTTGGTGGCCCCGCATGTATAAGTGGGTGGCACACTATGTCAAGACATGTGAAACATGTCAGAGGGTGAAGCCTTCGGGCCACGCCTCGGCTCCACTGCAGAGCCTACCTGTACCAGCAGATTGCTGGAAGTCGATGAGTCTCGACTTCGTCTTCGGCCTGCCGGCCGATGACAAGGGCAACACCGGCATATTGGTGTTTGTCTGCCGTTTGAGCAAGATGGTACATCTTGCTCCGGTACGTGACAAGGTCACCGGGAAACAAGCTGCACAGCTGTTCCTAGATAGCGTGTTTCGCTATCATGGTCTACCAGAGACCATAGTCTCGGATAGAGACCCGCGTTTCACGGGTGCGTTCTGGGACACCCTGTTCCAATTGCTGGGAACTAAGTTGACGATGTCAACTGCAGACCACCCGCAGACGGATGGTCAGACGGATGGTCAGACGGAGCGCGTCAACCGCGTGCTCGAAGATACTCTGCGCAGTATCTGTGCGGAAGCACCTCTATCCTGGTCGGATCAGCTTCCTATGGTTGAGTTTGCACTCAACAATGCGGTACACGCATCAACGGGGTTTACCCCGTTCTATTTGAATGGGTTACGACACCCCCAGGTGCCGCTAACCTTGCGGGGAGGCACCGTGGCCTCCATCGTAAGTGGGGGAGAGGCTCGGAAAGCCTTTTCCTCCCAGGTCTCTGAAATAGAGCCCGAGTCTTTAAAAAGACAGTTGTCGTCATTTATAGACAACAGGCTGACGATAATCAGCCGGGTTAGAGACGCAATGGCGTTAGCCCAAGACAAACAGAAAGAGTACTCTGACACAAACATGGAAGAGGAAATTTAAGTGTTTTTAAAAGAGGTGAATTAGTCCTATTAGACACTAAAAACCTACCGCTAAAGGTGGTTAGCTCTGTAGAGAGCAACAAGTTGAAGCACCGCTTCATCGGACCCTTTGCGGTCCTGGCCAGACATGGCACGGCGTATACCATTGACCTCCCCAAGTCAATGGCGACGCACCCGACGTTCTACGTGGGGCGTCTTAAGCGGTATCACGATCCGCTGGGTCTTCCTTCTCGGACGGAGGAAGACCAAGGTGAGAACTCACCTCCTCGAAACGAGGCTGAGCTCTCTGGACAACCGGAGTTGCCGGTGTCGAAGCCTGTGAGTGATATACAGGCTGGTACCCACGCGAGTCATACGAAGGGTATGACGGTACCGAATGGGAAGAGCTCGGGTAAGAGCTATACCCATAAGCCGAGTGGTACGAGTACCCCTGCGGCTCATAAGAGGGCATACGACCATGCACCTCATGGCTTAGAACGTCTAAGCCTCGACGGAGCTCCTTCACGGCAGCAGCCGGAGCTCGGCGGTCAACACGCCCATGGAGCTCATGAGTCTCACGACCAAGAGCGTCCAAGTCTTGGCGAAGGACCTCAAGGGTCCCCGGCTTGCCAGCCTGAGCGGCAGCCTGACCACCAGGTCCAAGCCCAAGGGCTATCTCGATCGCATAGACGCGATCTCGAAGTTGACGGACCTCGTCACTTAATAGGGACCCCACAGAGTCCCGACCCGAAGATGAGGGTCCAGAAGGATAAGGCTGAGAAGGAGCCGCGTACTCAAACGCGTGCGAGAGCTCCTCCTGCCCTCCTTGACCGGAACGGCGAGCTCCACTATCATGTGGAGCGGGTCGTCCAGGAGCGGCGGCGCTCTGGGAAGCGCCAGCTGCTTGTGAAGTGGCGGGGTTACCCCTCGTCACAGAACTCGTGGGAGCCGGAAGACCGGCTCCGGGTTGACTGCCCGAAGGCTGTTGAGATTTGGGATCAACAGCCGGGCGTAAGTAGTCCGCGGCTTTTTAGCCGCCTTACGGTGTACGGTCCCTGGGTTGACGGAACCGTACCCGCGCTCATCTTGAGCGCTGGACTTAGACTGTTGTCTAAGTCCCTCCATGACGGAGTGGAGTTGCCGCTTAGCGACTAAGTGGGCAAACTCAATTCGAAGATCTCGCTGGTCCAAGACATAGGACAGCAGGCGATCTTCCCGGAGTTCTTTCAACTCCTGAACTGTAAAGTTCTTTAGAGAAACCCATCTCCAGAACAGGTCTTCTGCCTGGGTCTGGGTTGTGGTGTTCTCGGGCTGTACCCAAGGGTATCCCCACACGGGGAAGAGCCCACCACGGTCTTCGGATTTCTTTCGAAGACTTGTGAATTCCTTGAGAGGAATTCGGTGTGGTGCAAGTAGCACACACCTAGCGGCCTCAATGTCGTTGACAAAGAGAGGTTCGACTTGAACCAAGGCACGCTCATAGGCGCCACGCGAAGTGCGCCCATGGTTTAGACCACGAGGGGCCTTAAGGTGCTCCAAAAACATTGGGGACCCGGACCCCGCATCCGGTGGGTAGTATCCGCGAGGATACGCCGGCGTGGGAGGCACAGGAGTGCCTTGCAGCTGAGCAGTTTGGTAACGCTCTTGCTGCTCATCGAGATCATTGGAGATCTCTCGGGGCTCGGAGACAGCCCCCTCCTCTTCCTCCTCGTCTGAGGAGTCGAACAGGGATTTAAATCCCTTAGCGATAGAAGGCTCTGATGTAGGAGAGCCAGGGGCTGCGCGCTTCTTAGCAGCAGCAGCACCCTCACCAGCCCGTTTTGGAGACGCTGCTTTCGCAGCTTGGGCTCGAGCCTTACCTTCGGTCAAGGTAAGGTTCTTGGCAGGCGAGCTTGTCGAAGCTGCCTTTGCCTCTGATGACTCAGCATCATCAACAGGAGCGTCCTGCGAAGGAGCGTCCTGTGCAGGAGCATCCTGTGAAGGAGCATCCTGAGAAGAAGGTGGATCCTTAGCGGATCCAGGAGAGTCCCCGTCGGACTCTGATCCCGTGATAATCGGAATATGAAATTCCGGGGATTCAGATCCGGGACTGTGGTCCCGATAGGCGAACCGAGGGTTCGGCCTGTCGTCGGGTGACAGGGAGCGCGAGCGACTGCGTCGCGAACTCCCTTCTTGGCTGGCAGCAGCGGCCGTACGCTTGCTGCCTGCCTCGGAAGCCGCCTTGCGGACTTCCTTGCGCGGAGCGGCCTTGTCTTTTGACTTGGCCTTAGCAGTCTTCGACCTCGCGGTCTTAGACTTAGAAGGCGCCGAAGCGCCGCGGGTG
This sequence comes from Phytophthora palmivora, assembly GCA_008079305.1. Lineage (NCBI taxonomy): Eukaryota > Oomycota > Peronosporomycetes > Peronosporales > Peronosporaceae > Phytophthora > Phytophthora palmivora. Next base: position 12,319 of record VOQZ01001363.1, on the reverse strand, counting down.
CTTGCCTTCTTAGGCATCTTGGGAGGCTGACGTGGAAGCCTCCAGGTGTCTTGGACGCCCGAAAAGGCTGAATGAAAAGCCTTAAGCCACAACGGTGGCTCGTCGATGGGTATCGACAAAGGACAGGAAAGAGAGCGGAGCTCTCTTTCTAACTCCTCATTGGTTGGGGGTGTTTCCAACCTAAGTGGGGGAGGATGTAACGGGGTTACATGAAAGGGGTACCCCAGAAAGGGTACCGCCTTTAGAAGTAGATATTCTTGTGAGTATTTGTTTTAATACTCTGATGGAGTGGTGTGGGCCACACTGTGGTGTGAGCCACACCACTGCCACGTAGGTTTGGTGGCTGAGGGCCAACCAATAGTTTAACCTACCTTTTATATGCATAATTAGCTTAAAATATAGTTAATTAGGAGTTTGTATTACAGGCCAAATGGACCTAATTAACTATAAATAATCAGTCTAAAATCTACTCTAAACTGGCTATTAAGTCCCCTAAGACCAGGGACAAGTGAACTGCCGTTCGAGTGAACGCACCACAGTGTGGTCCACACCACTCCATCAGAGTATTAAAACAAATACTCACAGAAGTATATCTACTTCTAAAGGTGGTACCCTTTCTGGGGTACCCCTTTCATGTAACCCCGTTACATCCTCCCCCACTTAGGTTGAGGAGCTCCGTCGAGGCTTAGACGTTCTAAGCCATGAGGTGGCATGGTCGGATGCCCTCTTATGAGCCGCAGGGGTACTCGTACCACCGGCTTATGGGTATAGCTCTTACCCGAGCTCTTCCCATTCGGTACCGTCATACCCTTCGTATGACTCGCATGGGTACCAGCCTGTATATCACTCGCAGGCTTCGACACGGCAACTCCGGTTGTCCAGATGAGCTCAGCCTCGTTTCGAGGAGGTGAGTTCTCACCTTGGTCTCCTCCGTCCGAGAAGGAAGACCCAGCGGATCGTGATACCGCTTAAGACGCCCCACGTAGAAACGTCGGGTGCGTCGCCATTGACTTTGGGAGGTCAATGGTATACGCCGCGCCATGTCTGGCCAGGACGCGAAGGGTCCGATGAAGCGGTGCTTCCAACTTGTTGCTCTCAACAGAGCTAACCACCTTAGCGGTAGGTTTTAGTGTCTAGTAGACTAAGTCCCCCTTTCCTAAACACGTTATTAGTTTCCTCTTTTTGTTTGTCAGAGTACTCCTTTTGTTTGTCTTGGCCGTGCCATCGTATCTCTAACCCGGCTGATCAACGTCAGCCTGTCGTCTATAAACGACGACAATTGTCTTTTTAAAGACTCGGGCTCTATTTCTGAGACCTGGGAGGAAAAGGCTTTCCGAGCCTCTCCCCCACTTACGATGGAGGCCACGGTGCCTCCCCGCAAGGTTAGCGGCACCTGGGGTGTCGTAACCCATTCAAATAGAACGGGGTAAATCCCGTTGATGCGTGTACCGCATTGTTGAGTGCAAACTCAACCATAGAAGCTGATCCGACCAGGATCGAGGTGCTTCCGCACAGATACTGCGCAGAGTATCTTCGAGCACGCGGTTGACGCGCCGTCTGACCATCCGTCTGCGGATGGTCCGCAGTTGACATCGTCAACTTAGTTCCCAACAATTGGAACAGGGTGTCCCAGAACGCCCCGTGAAACGCGGGTCTCTATCCGAGACTATGGTCTCTGGTAGACCATGATAGCGAAACACGCTATCTAGGAACAGCTGTGCAGCTTGTTTCCCGGTGACCTTGTCACGTACCGGAGCAAGATGCACCATCTTGCTCAAACGGCAGACAAACACCAATATGCCGGGTGTTGCCTTGTCATCGGCCGGCGGCAGGCCGAAGACGAAGTCAGACTCATCGACTTCCAGCAATCTGCTGGTACAGGTAGGCTCTGCAGTGGAGCCGAGGCGTGGCCCGAAGGCTTCACCCTCTGACATGTTTCACATGTCTTGACATAGTGTGCCACCCACTTATACATGCGGGGCCACCAAAATGTCTGAGAGACCATTTGGTAGGTCTTCTCCCGGCCAAGATGGCCACTTGGCCACTTATCGGCGCATCGTGCGCCTCTAGAAGTATGTCATACTTCAGATCCTCGTCGTTGGGAACGACAACCCGGGAGGATCTCTAGGGTCTACTCGGTAATGGAGTAACCCTTCGGCCAGCTCATAACGATGGAGCTGCGCGCTGTCGAGGCGAAAGCCTGTCGACTTTGGCATCCTTGCCATCGGACAAGAACTGCACCAGTGGTGTGTAGTTCTCGTCCTCCTGATACGCAAGCGTATCCGATCATATAGATCTGTCGTGACCCGACTGACATGAGCTAGCTCATAGTCAGGTCGACGCGACAATGCATCGGCAAGCACGTTGAGCTTGCCCGGCTTGTATTCAACGCGGAAGTTGTATTCCGCGAAGAATGACAGCCACCTCGCCATCCGCTGCGACAGATGCGGCGAGTTGGTGGCAGTCCGCAAGGACGCGTGATCCGTATAGATCACAAAGGGCCTCGTGCCCAAGAGGTGAACTCTAAACTTGACAAGAGCGTACTTCATTGCAAGTAGCTCCTTGTCATGAACGGGATAGTTCCGTTCGGCAGCCTTCAGCTGCCTGGACTGGAAGGAGATGACACGTTCGTGTCCCTCATCGTCCTTCTGCAACAGCGCACAGCCTATTGCATAGTCAGAAGCGTCACAGACGACGCTAAATGACTTGTTTTCGTCCGGCAGAGCCAGGACTGGCGCTTGCTGTAAGCTCGCCTTGATGCTGTCAAAAGCATCCTGGTGCTGTTGCTCCCAGACCCAGTCGGCATCCTTCTTAAGAGATCCGACAAGGGTCGAGCTAGTTCAGCGTACCCTGCGCTGTACTTGTGAAGATAGTTGGCTAAGCCCAACCACTTCGGAGGTCCTTCTGCGACCTCGGGGTCGGCCAAGCCGCTATGGCCTTGACCTTCCTGGATCGGCGCGTACGCCGACCCTGCTGACAAAGCAGCCGAGGCTTTTATCTCCTCAGCTGCAAAGACGCACTTGTCGATGTTGGCATAGAGCTTGTTAGCTCTCATGACCTCAAACACTCGACGGAGGTGCTTCAAATGCACCTCCATAGCCGTCTGGCCGTCTTCGGCACGGCTATGGACGAATATATCGTCGAAGTACGTCTGAGCGAACGTACGCAATGGTCTAAACAATTGTGTGACCAAGCGATTGAACGTCGCTGGGGCATTTGATAGCCCTGTGGCATCACTAGCCACTCCCAGAGCATCCCACTCGGGGTGCTCACTGCGGTGAGAGGAATGTCACTCTCCCGCATCAGGATCTGGTAGTATCCGTCTACCAGATCCAGGGCACTGTACAGCGTACAGCCCGACATGTTGTTCAGCAACACATCCTTGCGAGGGATCGGCGTCTGTGCCGGTACCGTCGCATTGTTCAGCTTGTTGTAAGCATGAACCAGACGCCACTTCCCGTTCGGTTTACGAACGCAGAAGGTTGGCGTCGAGTGCGGGGACTTCGACTCCCGCACCATGCCCGACTTCGCCTTTTCGGCGAAGAAGGCATCTATGACCTCGCACTGCTCGCGAGGTAGAGGCCACTGCTCGTGACACAATACTTTGTGCCAGGCACGAGATCAATCTCGTGCCGAACTCCCCGATCCGGCGGGAGTTGGGATGGTGGGTGTTTCGACACCACATCCGAGTATTCCTTCACAAGAGGATACACTGGATCCTCCGGGTTCTTGAGAATCTCAGAACCCAAGCGCGTTGCGCGCTGCTTCGTGAACCCCTCCAGGACATCCTCGTCCATTACGGAGGAAGAGTTCAAATCTTCAGGAGAGGTCTCCGGCTTCAGGAGCACCATCTCCGCAATCTCTCCGGCCTTCAACTCGGCCAGGAAGTCCTTCATGGACAATTCCTCGAGGTTCAGCAGTGCTGACACCTCTGGCAGTGCCTCCAGATGGACGGCACCTGCCCTAACTTGACGACCGGACACGCCGTCGAAGACATGGCATTGCTCTTCGACCGGCAGTGCCGGTGGAGTCTCAGACTCCGAGTGTGGTACTTGGTTATCCACACGGGAGGTGCTCAACGACACCTCCGCACTCGTACTGGTCTTCTTGACCCCGCGTGGAACTCTGTTACCCACGCTAGAGACGCATACTGCTCTCTCGATCTTCTCGGTCTCTTCGACCTCGTGTGGAACTATGTTACCCACACCGGAGGCGCCCTCAGCGCCCTCCCCAGCAGCTTCAGCTGCTTGCGGACCTATGTTACCCGCTTGCGGAACTACGTTACCGCCTGTGGACCTATGTTACCCACTTGTGGACCTATGTTACCCACACAGGAGACGCCTTTAGCGCTCTCCTAGCAGCCTCTGCTGCTTGCGGACCTAAGTTACCCGCCTGGTCAGTGCCGTCCGGCACTGCCACAGTCGAAGCCCATACGGCGCGACGACTCTCAGCGTTGGGACTTGCCGTCGTGGCAATCCCACACGCTTGGCAATGAGCCTTGGTCTCACGACCGGTTGCGAGGCTCATCGCAACATCTTCGTTGGAGTCCGTGACTCCCAGTACTTCTTCGGGCGCATAAGCGCCTTGGCGACCATCTCTGGCGCCCCAGTCCCGAACAGAGGTGGGAACATTACTCACCAAAGCTCTGTCGGAGACTGCGGGCCGGCTAGCCCCAATGGCTTTGCCGCGCCAATCGATCCAGGGCTCGTGCTTTTCGAGCCACGGCATGCCCAGGATCAAGTCGTACTTGTCCATGTCTAGGACAAGGAACGACTCCGTGCTGTCAAAGTCTTCAAACTTTACAGCCAGGTCCATACGGACCCCAGGTACGTTAACCACCGTACCATCGGCCAGTCTCACCGAGACCTGGCCCCTGCCTTTGCTTTCTCGCAAAGCATCGGCATACTTGTCGCCATTCCGCGCGACCGTCTGGCGTCGAGCAAAGTTCGTCGACGCCCCAGAGTCAATCAGGACTCTAAAGGGATCTCCATATCCCCGTACACTCGCGTGTACCACGAGCAGTCCGCCGCTGCTCTTTCTCGTCTCGAGAGCACCCAGGCTCTCAGGGGCTAAGCCTCCATGGCGTGCGCCGTCCGCACTCCTACCATGGGGACTTAGATCTTCCCCAGTAGGGCGCCCCGCCCCTACTGGTGACCCCAGTTCCCCTGGCTCTTGGGTCGCGGCTTCTGCCACGGGCCCCTCGAGCCCCTAGGTTTGGAAGGGAACTTCCTTTGCCCTCCCGCAGGGCAGGCACGTTGCATGTGCCCGAGCTTCCCACATCCGTAGCAACGGATGGAGCTCTGTACGGCCGTACCCAGTTCCATGGGTACCGGCCCTGTGCTAGCTCCAGCTGCTGGAGCTCCTTGCACTGCGCCTGACGACGCATTGTGGCCTTGCCACACCGACGTAGGAGTACGAGCCTGTCGGTGGCTGTACTCCTCTTGGAGGGCGATCTGGATCGCTTCCTCCATAGTGTTCGCATGCACGCGGAACAACTGTGTGCGGGATGGGCCCACCTTCAGGCCATCCATGAACACTGTCACTTTGATGTGTTCAGGTAGGGGTTCCCTACCAGAGATGCAGCGAGTACTCGCATCTCTTGGATGTACTCATGCAGCTCACGCTTCCCTTGTTTACAGGCAAGGAAGCGCGAGCGCTGGCGATACTCATAGTTCGCCGGAAGGAAGGCGGCTCTAAGCTGTTGACACAGCTGAGCCCAGGTTGTGAAACAACCCGGCGTTGTCGCTTCGCGCGTGTACGCCCAGGTCTTCGCCCGACCTCCTAGGTTGGACAGGGCGAAAGCGACTCGAAGTCGCTCGGTCGAGATTAGAGCCGCGTCCATCGCGAGCTCTACCTCTCTGACCCAGAAGTGGAGGTTCTCCCCCTCCTTTCCCTCATAAGGATTAACCTTAAGCCTCAACGGCTTAGGTTGGGCTGGCTTCATCTCAGCCACGGGGGTCTGCAGTCCCTGTACGTGGGCGATAAGCCCTCTCTCGTACGTGTCGAACGCCTCGATGCGTTCGACCTGCTCGGCCGGCGTAGCAGCCGCCAAGCTTCGGAGGGCATCTCCTCCAAAGATGCCCACCATCTTCCGGACCGACTCAAACTGAGAGTCGGTCAAATGAGGGAACTCCCCTCTATCCATCCTGGCTTACCTTGTAGGAGCCACAGAGGATTCAGGTAGTCAATCTACCCGCGTAGGCGTGGATTGACTACAAGTGCTACCAAGTGTGACGGGGTCACACGAGCACCTTGCTTAGAGGAAGCGTGCTATTAAGAGTATACAAACTCGAAGTGAACGGCTGTTCACTAGTCCCTGGTCTTAGGGGACTTAATAGCCAGTTTAGAGTAGATTTTAGACTGATTTATTTATAGTTAATTAGGTTCATTTGGCCTGTAATACAAACTCCTAATTAACTATACTTTAAGCTAATTATGCATATAAAAGGTAGGTTTAAAACTATTGGTTGGCCCTCAGCCACCAAACCTACGTGGCAGTGGTGTGCTCACACCACAGTGTGGCCACACCACTCCATCAGAGTATTAAAACAAATACTCACAGAAGTATATCTACTTCTAAAGGCGGTACCCTTTCTGGGGTACCCCTTTCATGTAACCCCGTTACACTAGATAACTAATTCTTTATCTTCTTCTGCTTGCAGCCATCCGTGCCGTCTCGAGCTCACCATCCTAAGAGTGGCAGCCGAAACCAGTCACTAGGCCGCGGTCTAACGTGAGTTGCACGACGCAATTCTAACACCCTTCCTCGGGCGTCACCTACCGTGACTACTTCAAGTTGAAGGCCTCACGCGGTTCGGTCATCTAGGTGCTGAAATTGCCTTCGTTAAAAGGTCAGCCATCATCAAGCAAGACTCAACATACTCAGGTTTCACGATCCCTTTTCTTGCGTAGTCGCAGACGAACGTGACACGAATGTCAACGTCCTGGGCGCTTGCTACGCTATTCTCTGACTCCAACTGCTTGATGGTAGCTTGATTGTCCATGTGCATGTGTATGGGCTGCACCACCTCGAATTCCAGTTTGCGCACGAGCTCCTGTAGACCGAGCAGCTCCCGTCCGACGTGGGATGCCGAGGTGAACCCAGCCTCCATAGCGAAGAGCGAGACCCCAGTCTGTTTCTTGCAGATCCATTGAACGATGGCTCTGCCCATGCTCACAACTCCGCCGGTGACGGACTTCCTATCGCCCTTGTCGGCAGCGAAGTCCGCGTCGCTCCAGCTCTCGATCCCGACCTGGCGTCCACCTGTCGCCTCGACACGCATCAAAAGATTGAGATCCTTCATGTCCTTCAAGTATCGTACTATGCGTTTTGCAAGCTTCCTGTCGGTCACCGTCTGTTGGTGTGTGTGGCGGGTGGCATTGTGCACGGCAAAGCTTATGTCGGGCCTTGTAAAGCGTGCAATCCAGAGTAGGCTTCCCGCAAGCGACTGGAAACCTCGGATCGTGGGCATTCCGCAAGCTACGTGTTCGGCAGCAGCTGTGGCTCCAGATGATTGACCTCATTGATTTCCTTCTCGATGGGCGTCCTCACACCATTTGCGTCCGCGAGTCCGTACTGTGCCGTCAGGTCCTCGATAGCGGCTCGCTGGTCGAGGGCATAACCTTCCGCTTCATCGAGCTCCACGCGCATTCCGAGGAACTTCGGCACCATTCCCCAGGTCTTTGATGGATAGAACACTCATCGCCATAAAGAAGTCTTCGTCCAGATTGGCGGTGGACGCGGTGACCAGAAGGTCGTCCACATACACGCCCACGATCGTCATTTCGCCTCTGTGTTTTGTAATACAGGCACATGTCGGTGACACAACGTGTGAATCCGATCTCTACCAGCCTGGCATGGAGCAGTTTGCTCCACAGCCTTCCCGCCTGATTCAACCCGTATAGCGACTTCTTCAAACGCAGCGCCAGCTTGGTATTGCTTTCCACGCCGAGTGCATGACGCACTCTTTCGGGTACTACCATGCCTCTGGGGATCGCCAAGTAGATCTCGAGATGATGTTCCTTATCTGCCTTGACATACGCATTGGGAATGTCTCCGTGTCTCGCGGGCACGTACCATCGCCTCGCGAACACTAGGATCACCTTCACGGTGCTCAGATCCATCACTGAGGCAAACGTGAGACCGTAGTCAATGCCGAACAGTTGCTCATTTCGCAAGCTACAAGACGAGTTTTGAAGCGCTCAATTGCTCCGTCGGCGTCCGTCTTGGTCTTGAAGACCCACTTCGTGTGCAACACGTGGCTACCATTTGTTGGCACCACCACCGTCCACACACCGTTCTCTTCGACAGCATTGATCTCCTCGGCCATCACAGCCCTTAAGTACGCTCTCATGACCTGTCCGTAGTTTTTCTGATCAGCCTCCCGCACGCTGTTCACTACGTAGGGAGTTAAGACATCTTGTCTGTCGTTGGTGATCGCCTGCCTCGCAGTTGCGGTTGCGTTCCGAGAGGCTGATCTGTCTGGTATTTCTCTCGGGTCCACCGACACTTGGGCCTCGATTTCGGTGTTGTCGTTGTTCCTGCGCGCACTCGGGTTTACTTCAGCCTCATTCGTCTCCTCCGAGCCCTCGAGGTGCACGCGTCTAAGCTGCTCATTTTGCTCGCCTGTGAGAGTCTCCACAATTCTGACGTGCTGGGCGACAACTACCATCTTGTCCTTGAGGATGTACACTCTGGCCCCCTTCATTTCGTTGCTCTTACCGATTACCACAGCCGGCTTCCCCCTCTCTCCCAAGGACTTGTTCGTGGCATCTCGGTGCACAGTGCACGGCGAGCCGAAGGCCACAATGTCGCTGAGGTCAGGCGTGCTCTTTGTGAGCATCTGCAATGGCGACTTCGACGTCGGGTTCGCCTTGCTTGGGCTCCTGTCAGGATGTACGCAGCGTACTCCGCAGCGTCCCCAAAAAACTAAGGGGAAACTCATAAGCGAACACCATGCTACGGATCATGATGGTGCGGTGCATCCTTTCGGCCTTGCCATTGCTCGCCTGGTTCCTTGGCTCGCTCACTTACCTCGCGATGCCTGTGTCCTTACAGAACAGATCCAGCGTCTGGTACTCTCCTCCGCCGTCGGTGCACAGTACGTGAATGCGGCAATTGAACTGTCTCTCGAAAAAGTCCATGACGTGCTTGAATTTCTGTGCAGCGAGTCCTTGGTGTTGGCCAAAAAAATTCTGCAGTAGTTTGTACGGTGATCTATAAAGTTCACCATATCCCTATTGCCGAGTCGGTATCTTGGTGTCATGGGCCCCTTGAGGTCCGAGCAGATAACACCACCACCAGTGATGTCGATGGGAGAGTTGCCGCCGGCGGCTGGGGTTCAGTCGCGGCAGCATCGATACGCGCATCGCAGGATCTGCATAGTGCACGATGTTAACCAACGCTAGGCTGTTAGCCCCTCAGCATGCTTCACTGACTGCCACCAGGTATAGGTAGTGCTCGGTTCAGCTGCGCTTGGTACTTTTTTGTGCCGTAAACATCTTCATGCTCTGTGCCGGAATGATCTTTGTTGCGAAGGTGTGCAGCGGCCGCTGCATCGCGTGCTCTAATGTCGGTTCCTCCTCTCACCAGCCTTCTACTTGCTGGTTATAGTATCTTTCTGCCATGCCGGTGAGGTGTTGTGTCCCAGAATGTCTACCTTCACCTCCTCCGACCACTGAAATCCATTTGCACGCTCAGTGAACTGAATCTGTCGCATAAAACGCTTGCCCCATGACGAAAACCACTACCGAGACCTTGATAAAGTTCCTTGCCATCGAAATGACGTATCCCAAGCGTACGGGCGCGTGTCCAGCACGCGAGGGAATCCGTTTAGAGGTGCCTGTATCCCTTGGGGCATGGTGGGTGGCTGTAAAGGTTGCTGGTACGTAAGAGGCGGAACGTAGTGCTGAGGCAACACCTTGTGGCGCTTGAGATCTCCACGTTCGCGGCCGCGTTCTCATACGCATACCCACGCTGCTTCACACCGAAGTACGTGGCTGGGGATACTAGCGGATCTCGTGGTGGTGGCGTTCGGTCCAGAGAGCGCCGGTCCATGGCTCTTCCGAGCCCGATGGCTGACTCGAAAACACTTGACACGCGCCCCGAGAACCGCTCTTTCTCCTCCTATCTCTGCTGCGACGCCTCCAGGCGCTCCATGCGCTCAGTGCGATTCGCGAGGAGGTCCAGCAACTTCTGCCGCGCGTCCACGGCCTTGGGTGGCGTCTTGACTTAATCAATGTCTCCGTACTGACCGTCATCTACTTCGTGGTCGACGCTGGCTTCCGGCGTTCCTGGAGCTTTGCTTCTGGCGACGGTGTGAACTGTTGGGCTCATAACCTGTTAGACGCTGAGGGTACAGACGTACATTGAGAAGTAAGAACAACTCTAGATAACTAACTATTTACCTTCTTCCTGCTTGCAGCCATCCGTGCCGTCTCGAGCTCGCCATCCTAAGAGTGGCGGCTGAAACCGGTCACTGGACCGCGGTCTAACGTGAATTGCACAACGCAATTCTAACAAGTACCGCACTCTTTCTTTCTCTTGTCCATATCCATCGACAAGCCACCGTTGTGTCTTTGCGGCTTTCATTAAGCCTTATGCGTGAGCAGAACACGCTTCTGGTCAATCACCAAGCATGCCCGGAAGGCAAGCTCCCACGATGCTTCGACGCCTTCTAAGTCTAAGACCGCGAGGTCGAAAACTGCTAAGGCTAAGTTGAAAGACAAGGCCACTCTACGCGCGAAAGCCCGCAAAGGGACTTCCAAGGCAGCTAGCATGCCTATCGCTACTGTTGCGGTTCAAAGAGGGAGTCCGCGACGCAGTCGCTCTCGTTCCTTGCCGCCCGATGTCCGATTGAACCCCGGTTCGCCTATCGGGACGATAGTCCTGGGGCGGAGTCCCCGGTCTTCGATATCCCTATGATAACGATATCGGAGTCCGACGAGGACACCGCCGGATCCACGAAGGATTTTACTCCTGCACAGGGCTCTCCTTCGCGGGACGCACCTGTTGGTGATTCTGAATCACCGGAGGCAAAGGCGGCTCCTGCAAGCTCGCCTACCAATAGCCTTACCTTAGGCGAATATCAGGCTCGAGCCGAAGCTGCGATAGCAGCTTCCCAAACCGGGCTGAGGAAGGTGCTGCTGCTGCTAAGAAGCGTGCAGCCCTGGCTCTAGCCTGCAATCGCGAAAGGGTATCGTACCCTTTTCGACTCTGAGGCCGAGGAGGCCGAGAGGAGGGGGCCGTTGCTGAGCCCTGAGAGATCTCCAACGATCTCGATGAGGAGCAGGAGTGCTATCAAGCTGCTCAACTGCAAGGCGCAACATAGGTATCATCCTCTGCGCCACCCACGCCGGTGTATCCTCACGGATACTATCCACCGGATGCGGGGTCTGGGTCTCCCTTGTTCCTGGAGAACCTCAAGGCCCCTCGAGGCCTCAACCATGGGCGCACTTCACGTGGCGCCTATGCGTGTGCCTTGGTTCAGGACGAACCACTTTATTGATGACATTGAGGCCGCTAGGTGTGTTCTGCTTGCACCACACCGGATTCCTCTCAAGGAATTCATAAGACTCCGGAAGAAACCGGAGGATCGTGGTGGGCTCTTCCCCGTGTGGGGGTACCCTTGGGTACAGCACGAAAAAGCCATTACCCGGTCTTAGGCAGAATACCTGTTCTGGAGATGAGTCTACTTAAAGAGTTTCATAGTTCAGGAGTTGAAGGAACTCCGAGAAGATTGTCTGGTGTCCTATGTCTTGGACCAGCGCGGTCTTCGCGTTGAGTTCGCCCACTTGATCGCTAAACGGCAACTCCACTCCGTGATGAAGGGCCTTAGACAACAGTCTAAGTCCCGCGCTCATCATGAGCGCGGGTACGGTTCCGTAAATCCGGGAGCCGTACACCGTAAAACGGCTAAGAAGCCACGGACTACTTTCGCCTCTGCTGTTGCTTCTGACACCAGATCGCTACAGCCTTCGGGCAGTTTGCCTGGAGCAGATCTTCCGCATCCCCCGAGTTCTGTGACGAGTGATACCCTTGCCACTTCACAAGCATCTGGCGCTTCTCAGAGCACCGCTCTCGGACGGCTCGCTCCACATGGAAGTGGAGCTCTCCGTTCCGATCAAGGAGGACCTCACTCGCGTTCGAGTACAAGGTCCTTCTCAACCGCATACTCCTGGACCCTCATCTTGGGTCGGGACTCTGTGGGGTTCATCTTACAAGACGAAGTACGTCAACTTCGGGACCGCGTTTACGCGATCAAGATTGACCTCGGGGTTGGACCTGGTAGTCAGCTACCGTCCAGCCAGGCAAGTCGGG
>VOQZ01001362.1:0-38310 GCA_008079305.1 Phytophthora palmivora | reverse complement strand
GGGGGATCTCTAGGGTCTACTCGGTAATGGAGTAACCCTTCGCCAGCTCATAACGATGGAGCTGCGCCGCTGTCGAGGCGAAAGCCTGTCGACTTTGGCATCCTTGCCATCGGACAAGAACTGCACCAGTGGCGTGTAGTTCTCGTCCTCCTCATACGCTAAGCGTATCCGATCGTATAGATCTGTCGTGACCCGACTGACATGAGCTAGCTCATAGTCAGGTCGACGCGACAATGCATCGGCAAGCACGTTGAGCTTGCCCGGCTTGTATTCAACGCGGAAGTGTATTCCGCGAAGAATGACAGCCACCTCGCCATCCGCTGCGACAGATGCGGCGAGTTGGTGGCAGTCCGCAAGGACGCGTGATCCGTATAGATCACAAAGGGCCTCGTGCCCAAGAGGTGAACTCTAAACTTGACAAGAGCGTACTTCATTGCAAGTAGCTCCTTGTCATGAACGGGATAGTTCCGTTCGGCAGCCTTCAGCTGCCTGGACTGGAAGGAGATGACACGTTCGTGTCCCTCATCGTCCTTCTGCAACAGCGCACAGCCTATTGCATAGTCAGAAGCGTCACAGACGACGCTAAATGACTTGTTTTCGTCCGGCAGAGCCAGGACTGGCGCTTGCTGTAAGCTCGCCTTGATGCTGTCAAAGCATCCTGGTGCTGTTGCTCCCAGACCCAGTCGGCATCCTTCTTTAAGAGATCCGACAAGGGTCGAGCTAGTTCAGCGTACCCTGCGCTGTACTTGTGAAGATAGTTGGCTAAGCCCAACCACTTCCGGAGGTCCTTCTGCGACCTCGGGGTCGGCCAAGCCGCTATGGCCTTGACCTTCCCTGGATCGGCGCGTACGCCGACCCTGCTGACAAAGCAGCCGAGGGCTTTTATCTCCTCAGCTGCAAAGACGCACTTGTCGATGTTGGCATAGAGCTTGTTAGCTCTCATGACCTCAAACACTCGACGGAGGTGCTTCAAATGCACCTCCATAGCCGTCTGGCCGTCTTCGGCACGGCTATGGACGAATATATCGTCGAAGTACGTCTGAGCGAACGTACGCAATGGTCTAAACAATTGTGTGACCAAGCGATTGAACGTCGCTGGGGCATTTGATAGCCCTTGTGGCATCACTAGCCACTCCCAGAGCATCCCACTCGGGGTGCTCACTGCGGTGAGAGGAATGTCACTCTCCCGCATCAGGATCTGGTAGTATCCGTCTACCAGATCCAGGGCACTGTACAGCGTACAGCCCGACATGTTGTTCAGCAACACATCCTTGCGAGGGATCGGCGTCTGTGCCGGTACCGTCGCATTGTTCAGCTTGTTGTAAGCATGAACCAGACGCCACTTCCCGTTCGGTTTACGAACGCAGAAGGTTGGCGTCGAGTGCGGGGACTTCGACTCCCGCACCATGCCCGACTTCGCCTTTTCGGCGAAGAAGGCATCTATGACCTCGCACTGCTCGCGAGGTAGAGGCCACTGGCTCGTGACACAATACTTTGTGCCAGGCACGAGATCAATCTCGTGCCGAACTCCCCGATCCGGCGGGAGTTGGGATGGTGGGTGTTTCGACACCACATCCGAGTATTCCTTCACAAGAGGATACACTGGATCCTCCGGGTTCTTGAGAATCTCAGAACCGAAGCGCGTTGCGCGCTGCTTCGTGAACCCCTCCAGGACATCCTCGTCCATTACGGAGGAAGAGTTCAAATCTTCAGGAGAGGTCTCCGGCTTCAGGAGCACCATCTCCGCAATCTCTCCGGCCTTCAACTCGGCCAGGAAGTCCTTCATGGACAATTCCTCGAGGTTCAGCAGTGCTGACACCTCTGGCAGTGCCTCCAGATGAACGGCACCTGCCCTAACTTGACGACCGGACACGCCGTCGAAGACATGGCATTGCTCTTCGACCGGCAGTGCCGGTGGAGTCTCAGACTCCGAGTGTGGTACTTGGTTATCCACACGGGAGGTGCTCAACGACACCTCCGCACTCGAACTGGTCTTCTTGACCCCGCGTGGAACTCTGTTACCCACGCTAGAGACGCATACTGCTCTCTCGATCTTCTCGGTCTCTTCGACCTCGTGTGGAACTATGTTACCCACACCGGAGGCGCCCTCAGCGCCCTCCCCAGCAGCTTCAGCTGCTTGCGGACCTATGTTACCCGCTTGCGGAACTACGTTACCCGCCTGTGGACCTATGTTACCCACTTGTGGACCTATGTTACCCACACAGGAGACGCCTTTAGCGCTCTCCTTAGCAGCCTCTGCTGCTTGCGGACCTAAGTTACCCGCCTGGTCAGTGCCGTCCGGCACTGCCACAGTCGAAGCCCATACGGCGCGACGACTCTCAGCGTTGGGACTTGCCGTCGTGGCAATCCCACACGCTTGGCAATGAGCCTTGGTCTCGCGACCGGTTGCGAGGCTCATCGCAACATCTTCGTTGGAGTCCGTGACTCCCAGTACTTCTTCGGGCGCATAAGCGCCTTGGCGACCATCTCTGGCGCCCCAGTCCCGAACAGAGGTGGGAACATTACTCACCAAAGCTCTGTCGGAGACTGCGGGCCGGCTAGCCCCAATGGCTTTGCCGCGCCAATCGATCCAGGGCTCGTGCTTTTCGAGCCACGGCATGCCCAGGATCAAGTCGTACTTGTCCATGTCTAGGACAAGGAACGACTCCGTGCTGTCAAAGTCTTCAAACTTTACAGCCAGGTCCATACGGACCCCAGGTACGTTAACCACCGTACCATCGGCCAGTCTCACCGAGACCTGGCCCCTGCCTTTGCTTTCTCGCAAAGCATCGGCATACTTGTCGCCATTCCGCGCGACCGTCTGGCGTCGAGCAAAGTTCGTCGACGCCCCAGAGTCAATCAGGACTCTAAAGGGATCTCCATATCCCCGTACACTCGCGTGTACCACGAGCAGTCCACCACTGCTCTTTCTCGTCTCGAGAGCACCCAGGCTCTCAGGGGCTAAGCCTCCATGGCGTGCGCCGTCCGCACTCCTACCATGGGGACTTAGATCTTCCCCAGTAGGGCGCCCCGCCCCTACTGGTGACCCCAGTTCCCCTGGCTCTTGGGTCGCGGCTTCTGCCACGGGCCCCTCGAGCCCCTAGGTTTGGAAGGGAACTTCCTTTGCCCTCCCGCAGGGCAGGCACGTTGCATGTGCCCGAGCTTCCCACATCCGTAGCAACGGATGGAGCTCTGTACGGCCGTACCCAGCTCCATGGGTACCGGCCCTGTGCTAGCTCCAGCTGCTGGAGCTCCTTGCACTGCGCCTGACGACGCATTGTGGCCTTGCCACACCGACGTAGGAGTACGAGCCTGTCGGTGGCTGTACTCCTCTTGGAGGGCGATCTGGATCGCTTCCTCCATAGTGTTCGCATGCACGCGGAACAACTGTGTGCGGGATGGGCCCACCTTCAGGCCATCCATGAACACTGTCACTTTGATGTGTTCAGGTAGGGGGTTCCCTACCAGAGATGCAGCGAGTACTCGCATCTCTTGGATGTACTCATGCAGCTCACGCTTCCCTTGTTTACAGGCAAGGAAGCGCGAGCGCTGGCGATACTCATAGTTCGCCGGAAGGAAGGCGGCTCTAAGCTGTTGACACAGCTGAGCCCAGGTTGTGAAACAACCCGGCGTTGTCGCTTCGCGCGTGTACGCCCAGGTCTTCGCCCGACCTCCTAGGTTGGACAGGGCGAAAGCGACTCGAAGTCGCTCGGTCGAGATTAGAGCCGCGTCCATCGCGAGCTCTACCTCTCTGACCCAGAAGTGGAGGTTCTCCCCCTCCTTTCCCTCATAAGGATTAACCTTAAGCCTCAACGGCTTAGGTTGGGCTGGCTTCATCTCAGCCACGGGGGTCTGCAGTCCCTGTACGTGGGCGATAAGCCCTCTCTCGTACGTGTCGAACGCCTCGATGCGTTCGACCTGCTCGGCCGGCGTAGCAGCCGCCAAGCTTCGGAGGGCATCTCCTCCAAAGATTCCCACCATCTTCCGGACCGACTCAAACTGAGAGTCGGTCAAATGAGGGAACTCCCCTCTATCCATCCTGGCTTACCTTGTAGGAGCCACAGAGGATTCAGGTAGTCAATCTACCCGCGTAGGCGTGGATTGACTACAAGTGCTACCAAGTGTGACGGGGTCACACGAGCACCTTGCTTAGAGGAAGCGTGCTATTAAGAGTATACAAACTCGAAGTGAACGGCTGTTCACTAGTCCCTGGTCTTAGGGGACTTAATAGCCAGTTTAGAGTAGATTTTAGACTGATTTATTTATAGTTAATTAGGTTCATTTGGCCTGTAATACAAACTCCTAATTAACTATACTTTAAGCTAATTATGCATATAAAAGGTAGGTTTAAAACTATTGGTTGGCCCTCAGCCACCAAACCTACGTGGCAGTGGTGTGGCTCACACCACAGTGTGGCCCACACCACTCCATCAGAGTATTAAAACAAATACTCACAGAAGTATATCTACTTCTAAAGGCGGTACCCTTTCTGGGGTACCCCTTTCATGTAACCCCGTTACACTAGATAACTAATTCTTTATCTTCTTCCTGCTTGCAGCCATCCGTGCCGTCTCGAGCTCACCATCCTAAGAGTGGCAGCCGAAACCAGTCACTAGGCCGCGGTCTAACGTGAGTTGCACGACGCAATTCTAACACCCTTCCTCGGGCGTCACCTACCGTGACTACTTCAAGTTGAAGGCCTCACGCGGTTCGGTCATCTAGGTGCTGAAATTGCCTTCGTTAAAAGGTCAGCCATCATCAAGCAAGACTCAACATACTCAGGTTTCACGATCCCTTTTCTTGCGTAGTCGCAGACGAACGTGACACGAATGTCAACGTCCTGGGCGCTTGCTACGCTATTCTCTGACTCCAACTGCTTGATGGTAGCTTGATTGTCCATGTGCATGTGTATGGGCTGCACCACCTCGAATTCCAGTTTGCGCACGAGCTCCTGTAGACCGAGCAGCTCCCGTCCGACGTGGGATGCCGAGGTGAACCCAGCCTCCATAGCGAAGAGCGAGACCCCAGTCTGTTTCTTGCAGATCCATTGAACGATGGCTCTGCCCATGCTCACAACTCCGCCGGTGACGGACTTCCTATCGCCCTTGTCGGCAGCGAAGTCCGCGTCGCTCCAGCTCTCGATCCCGACCTGGCGTCCACCTGTCGCCTCGACACGCATCAAAAGATTGAGATCCTTCATGTCCTTCAAGTATCGTACTATGCGTTTTGCAAGCTTCCTGTCGGTCACCGTCTGTTGGTGTGTGTGGCGGGTGGCATTGTGCACGGCAAAGCTTATGTCGGGCCTTGTAAAGCGTGCAATCCAGAGTAGGCTTCCCGCAAGCGACTGGAAACCTCGGATCGTGGGCATTCCGCAAGCTACCGTGTTCGGCAGCAGCTGTGGCTCCAGATGATTGACCTCATTGATTTCCTTCTCGATGGGCGTCCTCACACCATTTGCGTCCGCGAGTCCGTACTGTGCCGTCAGGTCCTCGATAGCGGCTCGCTGGTCGAGGGCATAACCTTCCGCTTCATCGAGCTCCACGCGCATTCCGAGGAACTTCGGCACCATTCCCCAGGTCTTTGATGGATAGAACACTCATCGCCATAAAGAAGTCTTCGTCCAGATTGGCGGTGGACGCGGTGACCAGAAGGTCGTCCACATACACGCCCACGATCGTCATTTCGCCTCTGTGTTTTTGTAATACAGGCACATGTCGGTGACACAACGTGTGAATCCGATCTCTACCAGCCTGGCATGGAGCAGTTTGCTCCACAGCCTTCCCGCCTGATTCAACCCGTATAGCGACTTCTTCAAACGCAGCGCCAGCTTGGTATTGCTTTCCACGCCGAGTGCATGACGCACTCTTTCGGGTACTACCATGCCTCTGGGGATCGCCAAGTAGATCTCGAGATGATGTTCCTTATCTGCCTTGACATACGCATTGGGAATGTCTCCGTGTCTCGCGGGCACGTACCATCGCCTCGCGAACACTAGGATCACCTTCACGGTGCTCAGATCCATCACTGAGGCAAACGTGAGACCGTAGTCAATGCCGAACAGTTGCTCATTTTCGCAAGCTACAAGACGAGTTTTGAAGCGCTCAATTGCTCCGTCGGCGTCCGTCTTGGTCTTGAAGACCCACTTCGTGTGCAACACGTGGCTACCATTTGTTGGCACCACCACCGTCCACACACCGTTCTCTTCGACAGCATTGATCTCCTCGGCCATCACAGCCCTTAAGTACGCTCCTCATGACCTGTCCGTAGTTTTTCTGATCAGCCTCCCGCACGCTGTTCACTACGTAGGGAGTTAAGACATCTTGTCTGTCGTTGGTGATCGCCTGCCTCGCAGTTGCGGTTGCGTTCCGAGAGGCTGATCTTGTCTGGTATTTCTCTCGGGTCCACCGACACTTGGGCCTCGATTTCGGTGTTGTCGTTGTTCCTTGCGCACTCGGGTTTACTTCAGCCTCATTCGTCTCCTCCGAGCCCTCGAGGTGCACGCGTCTAAGCTGCTCATTTTGCTCGCCTGTGAGAGTCTCCACAATTCTGACGTGCTGGGCGACAACTACCATCTTGTCCTTGAGGATGTACACTCTGGCCCCCTTCATTTCGTTGCTCTTACCGATTACCACAGCCGGCTTCCCCCTCTCTCCCAAGGACTTGTTCGTGGCATCTCGGTGCACAGTGCACGGCGAGCCGAAGGCCACAATGTCGCTGAGGTCAGGCGTGCTCTTTGTGAGCATCTGCAATGGCGACTTCGACGTCGGGTTCGCCTTGCTTGGGCTCCTGTCAGGATGTACGCAGCGTACTCCGCAGCGTCCCCAAAAAACTAAGGGGAAACTCATAAGCGAACACCATGCTACGGATCATGATGGTGCGGTGCATCCTTTCGGCCTTGCCATTGCTCGCCTGGTTCCT
Organism: Phytophthora palmivora; assembly: GCA_008079305.1. NCBI lineage: Eukaryota > Oomycota > Peronosporomycetes > Peronosporales > Peronosporaceae > Phytophthora > Phytophthora palmivora. Next base: position 31,392 of record VOQZ01001362.1, on the reverse strand, counting down.
TGGCTCGCTCACTTACCTCGCGATGCCTGTGTCCTTACAGAACAGATCCAGCGTCTGGTACTCTCCTCCGCCGTCGGTGCACAGTACGTGAATGCGGCAATTGAACTGTCTCTCGAAAAAGTCCATGACGTGCTTGAATTTCTGTGCAGCGAGTCCTTGGTGTTGGCCAAAAAAATTCTGCAGTAGTTTGTACGGTGATCTATAAAGTTCACCATATCCCTATTGCCGAGTCGGTATCTTGGTGTCATGGGCCCCTTGAGGTCCGAGCAGATAACACCACCACCAGTGATGTCGATGGGAGAGTTGCCGCCGGCGGCTGGGGTTCAGTCGCGGCAGCATCGATACGCGCATCGCAGGATCTGCATAGTGCACGATGTTAACCAACGCTAGGCTGTTAGCCCCTCAGCATGCTTCACTGACTGCCACCAGGTATAGGTAGTGCTCGGTTCAGCTGCGCTTGGTACTTTTTTGTGCCGTAAACATCTTCATGCTCTGTGCCGGAATGATCTTTGTTGCGAAGGTGTGCAGCGGCCGCTGCATCGCGTGCTCTAATGTCGGTTCCTCCTCTCACCAGCCTTCTACTTGCTGGTTATAGTATCTTTCTGCCATGCCGGTGAGGTGGTGTCCCAGAATGTCTACCTTCACCTCCTCCGACCACTGAAATCCATTTGCACGCTCAGTGAACTGAATCTGTCGCATAAAACGCTTGCCCCATGACGAAAACCACTACCGAGACCTTGATAAAGTTCCTTGCCATCGAAATGACGTATCCCAAGCGTACGCTGGCGCGTGTCCAGCACGCGAGGGAATCCGTTTAGAGGTGCCTGTATCCCTTGGGGCATGGTGGGTGGCTGTAAAGGTTGCTGGTACGTAAGAGGCGGAACGTAGTGCTGAGGCAACACCTGTTGTGGCGCTTGAGCTATCTCCACGTTCGCGGCCGCGTTCTCATACGCATACCCACGCTGCTTCACACCGAAGTACGTGGCTGGGGATACTAGCGGATCTCGTGGTGGTGGCGTTCGGTCCAGAGAGCGCCGGTCCATGGCTCTTCCGAGCCCGATGGCTGACTCGAAAACACTTGACACGCGCCCCGAGAACCGCTCTTTCTCCTCCTATCTCTGCTGCGACGCCTCCAGGCGCTCCATGCGCTCAGTGCGATTCGCGAGGAGGTCCAGCAACTTCTGCCGCGCGTCCACGGCCTTGGGTGGCGTCTTGACTTAATCAATGTCTCCGTACTGACCGTCATCTACTTCGTGGTCGACGCTGGCTTCCGGCGTTCCTGGAGCTTTGCTTCTGGCGACGGTGTGAACTGTTGGGCTCATAACCTGTTAGACGCTGAGGGTACAGACGTACATTGAGAAGTAAGAACAACTCTAGATAACTAACTATTTACCTTCTTCCTGCTTGCAGCCATCCGTGCCGTCTCGAGCTCGCCATCCTAAGAGTGGCGGCTGAAACCGGTCACTGGACCGCGGTCTAACGTGAATTGCACAACGCAATTCTAACAAGTACCGCACTCTTTCTTTCTCTTGTCCATATCCATCGACAAGCCACCGTTGTGTCTTTGCGGCTTTCATTAAGCCTTATGCGTGAGCAGAACACGCTTCTGGTCAATCACCAAGCATGCCCCGGAAGGCAAGCTCCCACGATGCTTCGACGCCTTCTAAGTCTAAGACCGCGAGGTCGAAAACTGCTAAGGCTAAGTTGAAAGACAAGGCCACTCTACGCGCGAAAGCCCGCAAAGGGACTTCCAAGGCAGCTAGCATGCCTATCGCTACTGTTGCGGTTCAAAGAGGGAGTCCGCGACGCAGTCGCTCTCGTTCCTTGCCGCCCGATGTCCGATTGAACCCCGGTTCGCCTATCGGGACGATAGTCCTGGGGCGGAGTCCCCGGTCTTCGATATCCCTATGATAACGATATCGGAGTCCGACGAGGACACCGCCGGATCCACGAAGGATTTTACTCCTGCACAGGGCTCTCCTTCGCGGGACGCACCTGTTGGTGATTCTGAATCACCGGAGGCAAAGGCGGCTCCTGCAAGCTCGCCTACCAATAGCCTTACCTTAGGCGAATATCAGGCTCGAGCCGAAGCTGCGATAGCAGCTTCCCAAAACCGGGCTGAGGAAGGTGCTGCTGCTGCTAAGAAGCGTGCAGCCCTGGCTCTAGCCTGCAATCGCGAAAGGGTATCGTACCCTTTTCGACTCTGAGGCCGAGGAGGCCGAGAGGAGGGGGCCGTTGCTGAGCCCTGAGAGATCTCCAACGATCTCGATGAGGAGCAGGAGTGCTATCAAGCTGCTCAACTGCAAGGCGCAACATAGGTATCATCCTCTGCGCCACCCACGCCGGTGTATCCTCACGGATACTATCCACCGGATGCGGGGTCTGGGTCTCCCTTGTTCCTGGAGAACCTCAAGGCCCCTCGAGGCCTCAACCATGGGCGCACTTCACGTGGCGCCTATGCGTGTGCCTTGGTTCAGGACGAACCACTTTTTATTGATGACATTGAGGCCGCTAGGTGTGTTCTGCTTGCACCACACCGGATTCCTCTCAAGGAATTCATAAGACTCCGGAAGAAACCGGAGGATCGTGGTGGGCTCTTCCCCGTGTGGGGGTACCCTTGGGTACAGCACGAAAAAGCCATTACCCGGTCTTAGGCAGAATACCTGTTCTGGAGATGAGTCTACTTAAAGAGTTTCATAGTTCAGGAGTTGAAGGAACTCCGAGAAGATTGTCTGGTGTCCTATGTCTTGGACCAGCGCGGTCTTCGCGTTGAGTTCGCCCACTTGATCGCTAAACGGCAACTCCACTCCGTGATGAAGGGCCTTAGACAACAGTCTAAGTCCCGCGCTCATCATGAGCGCGGGTACGGTTCCGTAAATCCGGGAGCCGTACACCGTAAAACGGCTAAGAAGCCACGGACTACTTTCGCCTCTGCTGTTGCTTCTGACACCAGATCGCTACAGCCTTCGGGCAGTTTGCCTGGAGCAGATCTTCCGCATCCCCCGAGTTCTGTGACGAGTGATACCCTTGCCACTTCACAAGCATCTGGCGCTTCTCAGAGCACCGCTCTCGGACGGCTCGCTCCACATGGAAGTGGAGCTCTCCGTTCCGATCAAGGAGGACCTCACTCGCGTTCGAGTACAAGGTCCTTCTCAACCGCATACTCCTGGACCCTCATCTTTGGGTCGGGACTCTGTGGGGTTCATCTTACAAGACGAAGTACGTCAACTTCGGGACCGCGTTTACGCGATCAAGATTGACCTCGGGGTTGGACCTGGTAGTCAAGCTACCGTCCAGCCAGGCAAGTCGGGTGCCCTTGGAGTCCTTCGTCAAGATGTGGATGCTCTCAGGCGTGAGATTCAGAAGGTCCATGGGTGTGTTGACCGCCGTGTTGCGGCTCCCGCCCTGAAGGAACTCCGTCGAGGATTAGACTGACACGAGGCGGTTTCCAGAAAATTGCCGACGACGTGCCGTCACCTCTGTAACTTGGCGTTTGTATTGGTCTGTGATTGGTGGATGACTTGGATGCGGCGCGGCTATATTCGTGTGACACGGGTGGCGACGGTGGGATACAAGTGATGTTATGGGATGAATCCAGTGCTTGACCGCAGATGGGCCCAACTGGTTGGAAGTGTGATTCCTGGGAGAGCACACCCAGGGGTGCAAAAGAACACTCAGTCCAGCCGCGGACTTTCCCTTATGATGAGTGCCTAAAGTCTGGCGGAAAGTGTCTCTGGCGAACGTATCCCAGAGTACACCTCATCTTGCTGTGGACCAGAGTACAACAAAGGATCATATTACCCTGAAAAACCAGCCCACTACCACCGTGATCATGTGTAGGAGGCCGCTAAACCCGCTTAGTGCTTGGATTTTTGGAGATACACTTGAGTCTGTGACGTAACAGACCTAATACCCAGAGTTCACCCCCTGTGTGCAAGTGACCCAGAGTTCACCGCCACGAGTACGGGTGACCCAGAGTTCACGATGAATCTCTGGGTTTGGATCACGAATGCAGACTCTCAATACCAAAATCAAGTGTCCCCCAAGCCAATATCCAAAGATCATCATAAACCCCCAATGATCCCCAGAGTTTCACAGGAATTTCAGAGATGACCCTGAGTATCATGTGATTCTCTGGATTTCGAGTCAGTCCGAAGCCAGTCCGCAATCAAGTGATGTGTGACCTTGAAGAATCATTACCGATGTGCAGATTGGACACTTTCAAGGAAACGAGAGGGAGTCTCGTGCCATACTAGACCAAGACCAAGGACCCGCATTTGGCACTTTCGAAGCCTGACAACAATGGAATCGCAAGCCGATCGCAAGTTTGGACCGCTGAACCCAAGGTATACTCAAGACAAGATATTTGACCTCAAGCATAGTGAACAGAAGATATTTGTCCAAAGAATACAGAAGAGTTAGAGAAACAGAAGTAGCTGATAAAAGGCAAACAGAGTTCAAATTTCCCTGTACTGCGCAAGTGACTTCGGCCAAGCCTGCCGACGGAATTCCGGAGGACCCGAGACTACGACCGCGGGACGCTAAGGGCACATCAACGGTGAAGGACGACCGTCTGTGTGGACTCCATCAAACTCAAGTCCAGTTAGGTGGGGACCAGCGACGGCCTTGAGCTTCCTGGGGTGATCCATCTATTCCATATCCTAGTTGGGTCACTTGCTGTGCTCGCGGTAGCCCATTTCATATTCTCGAAGGGTATTCTGGGGTGCTAGGTAGTCGCCTCCAGTATTTTGTATTGACTGCTTGTGTGAAGGGAAGGTTATTGATAGTGATTGTGTTTCCTCCTGTATTGGAGGTGGTGCGCGTTTGTGTGAGCCTCAGGGGAGCTAGGCCCCTGAATTTAGGACTCGAGTGAGCCTAGTGTAGGAGTGACCCACCGTCCGAGGGTCCAAAAGAATAAGTGACGGCTAGTTGTAGTGTTTGTATACTCTGTATTTGTTGGTTTTATTAAGCTAAGAGGGCATTCGGGTAAGGTGTCTTCTAAGTTCCAAGTCCCGGAGTTGACTGAAATCCTCAACCCTGAATCTGTGATATTCTGGGTTTCGGGTGATCTGATTCTCTGGGTTTGCCTTTTGGTGTGGAGGTGCGTTCTGGATTAGACGTGCACTCCGGCACTTCTTCAAGGCTACACTTACAATCGGTGGAGTGCCGTTCCGTCGAACACAAACGAGCCGACAGGGATTACACGAGGTACCCACGCCAACCAAGGGAAGAGATTCTCAGGGTTTAAAGCTTCGCGGCTACGAACCTCTGGATCGATCACCTTGCTGTTGACTCCCGAGTCGATTCTCTGGGTTTATACCTTGAGGAACATCTTGGGCTACGCTATACAAACCCCCCTGGGCGATAAAGGTTTCATCGGCCTCGTTACAGACCTAGTTTAACATCTTTTCCGCAGATTCTGGAAGCATACGTGCATGTTTGGCTGGGTTGAACCATTGGCGGATCTCGTTGTAAAACTCTTCCATAGGATATTTTCCCATATCATGTAGTTCCCCTCACCCCCGGCATACAAAGAGGCAGTGATCTGCCGAAGTCAAGTGTTGAAGGAGAGCTGAGTGCCCGTCAATTTCAATCTACCACGATGCCTGGAGGACGAGGGACGAAGAAGAGTGGACGTGGTGACGGAGGACGCGGTGAGGCGTCACTTCAGTCGCGGCGTGTTCAAGGTTTGGGGCCTGAGGAGCACAAGGACCTGGAAACAGTTGTCCGCGACGCTCGGAAGGCGAAGAAGGCTGCTCGCGAAAGCGAGGCAGTGCAAGGTAGGGACGTCAAGGTGCCTGCTGCTCGAGATCAGTCTGCTGCTGGATCTCAAACCCAAGAGGATCAAGTTTCCCCTGGGTTCCAAGGTTCATCGGAGGCGAACTCTGGATCCCTGATATCTCAGAGGAGTACACCCGCGAGGGTGGTGCTCAGGCGTCTGAGGGAGGCGCCAATGTGGTTGAGTCCCCGGAGGTGATTGACCTGGTCTCATCTTCGGACGAGTCTGTTGTGGAAGTGAAGTCGGAGTCCGTGCGAGTGAAGGAGGAGGCGAAGACCCTGAGTTCTAAAGTGAACTCTGGGTTCGCACCACCTGAGCCCAGAATCTCAGCGCCGAGTTCACAGGTGAAGCCTGAAGGTGACGTTCGGGAGGCTGCTGCGCCGGTTCTAGAATCGGAAGTAGCGGTGTCGGACACGGAGAACATGGTATTGTACGTCCGACGCGAAGTTCGACGCTGGGAAGAGGTGAACCCTGGAAAGGTGACACCCCCCAGTGTCGTTTATGAGTGGCCTACTCTGAAACCAAATGCCAACTCGTACTTCGCCGCCGCGTATGCGACAGGAGACTACTTCAAGTGGCGTTTGTCACTGGCGAACCAAGATGAGACCTGGATCTCTGAGTTTCACGTAGCCCGGTGGGGCGTCGGAACGGCCCAGGATCTTACGGCAACTACGATTCCCCAGAGTATCATGACCGCGCGCGAGTGTGTCGCCATTCTACAGACTCTGTTCTTTGAAGCTGGTTTCGAGTTCGTCAACTTGATCCCTAGCTGGTCTACGACACGTGCTTCCAGGATCCCAGAAAGTCTGGTGCGTTCGGTCATGGAGGAAGTCCAGAATTTCATTGCGGTGGAACTGGTCGAGAGGAAACTGGTGACAGCTGGAGTATCTTTCAAAGTGAACTCTGAAGATCACGCTGCACCAAGCGTTCAAGAGCAAGTGCTAAGATTGGAGTATCACTATTGATGACCGATTACGATGCGGATCTATTGGGCCGTCACTTTGTGCTGAGGTTCAGAGTCACTCTCAGGATTTCACGGAGCCCGCGAGGGTCAAGTGATGGTGAGCCGCAATCCAAGCATTCCCAGCATGGACCGCCTCGCCCACAAGTCCCGTCGACACCTTCGGCTCTATCCACGCCATCGTTGGCTTTTCTTCCAGCGTACAAGTCCTCGACTGGTACTTCGCTTCAGAACTCCACTCCCCGGAATTCCATGTCCAATGGACGTGAGTCTCTGGGGATGGAAGCCAAAGGTGCTGTTCCGGACTTGGTGCCAAGTGTCATTGGCACTTCACGTGCTTCAGACGAGAGTACTGCCTCAGGCGCCCAGACGTCTTACGGTAGCTCTTCGTCTTCGTCGATGAGATCGCTCGGGCAACAAGTCGGAGCTCTGGCGCTTGTGGCCCAGAGTGCAACTGGTTTCACGGCTGCCAGCGATCTTGGATTCCAAGTCACTCGGACAGTCATTCCCCATAGTCTTGTGGCAGTCGATCAAGAAGACGTTGAGATGGCGTCGTCAGTACACTCTGATCCAGAGATCGCATCCAGGAAGATCGATCTCCCCAGGATTTCAGCAGCTACCGCCGAGCCGAAACTCAGGGGTACAGCTCCGATTTCAGGGTTTGGTGGTGCGAGGAACGTCAGCAGCGATGAGCAGAGCCAACATCAGAGCTCCAAAAGTGAAACACGCTCTCGACATTCGACGAAATCCAGGAAATCAGCCGCGTCGAGCCGCTCGAGTGCATCTAGGCAGCTCGGATCTGCTTCGGCGGCGTCTTCAAGGTCTGGGCCCGCCCAAATCGAGCTGATTATCTTGCGACAGCAGCAGGAGTGGCAGGCCCGCATGGAGCAGGAGCAACGCGAGTTTCTCGCCAGAGAACGCCTGGATGCCTTGGAGCGTGAGCGACTCAGGGAACAACGTGATTTGGACGCGCGTCGCCAGATCCAGGAACTCACGAATCGCTTGGTCCATGCAGAGATTGCCCGGCGAGACGCGGAACGGCGTGTGCAGGATGTGGAAGCGCACCAGACCCAGAGTCTCACCGAAACTCAGGGTGCGACCCAGAGTGTCACGGAAGCTGTACGTCTCGAGCATGAACGCCTGGACGCCACTTACGCTGAGCGTTGGCAACAGCGCGAAGCCGATGCGGATGCGGAGCGTGCGCGTTGGGCTTCCGAAGTCCACGCGAGCTGGAAAGAGCAAATGTCGACTATGGAGCAGAAGGTCCAAGAGCTTGAGGCGGAAAAAGAGCGAGAGCGAGAATCTTCCCAGAATATTCAGCGGTTCCATGCCGGCCAGATGCGCGACTACGCGACCTTCGTGCAACATTGGCTCAAGTTCAAGAGCGGCGTGCGACCGTGACCCCTGATTTGGCAACAAATGTGAGGTCGTCAGTGGCGCGGGACCCTGAAGTTGCAACCCGACTTCAAGAATCCAGCGGTGTAAGCAGCAGAAACGCAGCTGTCGCAGGCCAGAGACAGGGAACGGCTGTTCTGAGGAACACTCCCGAAGTCGCTGCCTCTCAACGAAGAGCGACCTTCGTGCAGTCTCCCGCCGACACTCCCGGCAGGACGAAGCATGTCAAGCGAGGACACGGCGCTCATTAGACCAAGGTGACGCAGGACGTCAAGTCGGAACCTGCACCTGTAGAAAAATCGTCGGATTCCAGGAGGGCAACGGCCTCTAGAGCTTCGCAAGACCCTAAGGCAGACTCTAAGCGCTATGTGTCCAAGAAACATCGGCAGGAGAAGAAGAAGCGCAGGGATGTTAACCCGCCTTCAGACTCGGACCCGAGTTCCGACTCCAGTGACGATGACTCGTCCTCTGAAAGCTCTGATGACAGTTTGGACGAGAACCCTGGGGTTAACCTGACGGCGGCCTCTGCGACTCAAGCTGGCACTACGCTCCTGACATTTCGACCGTACATCAACTCGAATACTCTGGGTGAGTTCGATACTAAGGCGTCACTCAGAGAACGGGTGCACTGGCGGGAGCGCTTCGCGAACATGGCGGCTCAGGGAGGTTGGTCCACGAAGATGCGAATTCAGGAACTCAAGCTGAAGCTCCCAGGAGCTGCGCGTGACTGGTTCAACCAATTACCCAACACATCCAGCGTGACTGGAAGGAGTTGTCATCTGCATTCAGGAAGAAGTACCGCAAGGCGCGTTCATCGTATTCTGAACGATATTTCACGATGGAGATGAAGAACTCAGAAAGCGCCCTGGATTTCTTCTATCGCTTGAATTCCGCCGCTGGCAAGGCTGACATTGACTTTCGCAAGTCTTCGAAACGTCTAGAGAAGCATATTCGGAGGTTCATCACGAAACTCAGGGATACGCGTCTCAAGACGTCGCTGCAAGGTCAAAGATTCAGAATATTGCTGACCTGGAATACGCTTTAGAACAGGATGAGAAAGTTTGCAGCCGCAGCGACCGGGATGCTCCGCCACCCAGAGTTCGGGACTTTCGCGCTGACAATATCCCTCAGGGACGTTTCAAGTCGAAACGTACCGGACGTGCATATGTGACTAGGGGCGATGTTTCTGACTCCGAGTCGGACGAAGACCCGGAGATTCATGCGCGTTTCCAGGAAGTCACAGACGAACCCAGCGTTTCTGCACGAACTTCGAGTGCGAATTCTGGGCCAACCCGTGAGATTTCTGGAGAGGAAGCTACCACGTCTAGCGCTGGAAGTCTGGCGAGCACGAAGGGTGTCGAGTGGACTCAGACTTTGACGAACGAGGTATACCGCGTGATGGATAACATGGGATGGCGTCCACCACACGTCCACCCTGGACCAAATGCGAATTCTGGATTCCACTCTCCCGTCGCGAGAACCCTAACTGGGATAAGTTTTGTGAGAAGTGCCGCAAGTGGGGACACCCTGAAGAAGACTGCTGGAAAGACAGGAAATGCGATCGTTGCTTGGAAATGGGTCACCCGACTCACTTGTGTCGAGCGCAACCGTGCGAGAACTGTGGCAAGATGCATCTCGGGAAAGCCGTGTGAAGACTGGAAGACCCTGGAAGCTGTGAAGAAACTCGCTCGCCAAGGTGCACTGAAGGACATGCCGAGCCAAATTCTGGATAAGCTCCTAGATGGTGAGGCAAACTCTGGACGGTCGTCAAACCAATAAGCCCGCTGGGTGGGGACCCAGTACGCGTCGGGCCAATGAAAGCCCCAGAGTTATGTGTTCTAGCGTATGTAGGCCCGGAGCTGAGAATCAGAACCCAAGATAACCAACAATGCATGACTACTTTGACTCAGCATTTCATGACTTCCCCTGAAAATCAACATCCTGACGAGTGAACCCTGGGGCAGTGAACTCCGAAGAAATTAGGGAGTACAAACTGAACCTTGGGGAACGCTATGGATGGTGGGAAGACAATGATCGTGACCCGAAGAAACGTGATGTGGCGATGGTGCATGGTGCCGTGAATGACTGTCGGACGAAAGTTCTCCTGGATACCGGTGCGACTGTGAACATTGTGAGTCTCGACTTAGTGCGTAAGCTCGGACTCCGTCTCAAGTCGCATAAACAAACCAAGGTATCCGGTATGGGAGGCGTTCCGACGTACATCGGCGACAGCACTCAGGTGAAGATCACTCTCGGTCCGAGAGTGGTGTATCTCTTGGTCTGGGTTGCTAACATTGGCGAAGGGATTGAAGTTCTTCTGGGCATGAGTTTCATGTTTGCAGCTGGAGTGAGGATCAGTGTTCGCGAAGGTCTTGTGACGCTTCCCGATGAGGAGACGATCGTGATGTGTGGGTGGAACTCAGAGGAGCGTCTGGGTGTTGACATGCCTACAGGTAGTTGGTACTTGGCCCCTGGGGAATCCAAGGTGGTGAAGATTTCGTATGGAATGACGAACCCACAACGTGAGGTTGTGTGGGCAGGACGAGGTGACCGCTGGGTGACCCGCTTGATTTACGCTGCCAAATCCTGACCGGTTGCTGTGAAGGTGGTCAACATTTCGGGCAAGAACGTCTGGATTGACAACAGAACGCCAGGCGCTCGGATCGTAGACTATGGCTTTTTCCCGCGTGCCGGACGCTTTGTGCGTCCTGGGTCGTTCGCATATCGTGAGTGGCAGACCCTCATTCTGGAAAATGTCCAGTCACGTGAGGGCAGGGCCTGATATAGCGTTGCTTGCCTCGATTCTCAGGAAATCAAAGATCCGTCGTGTGCGTTTCGCAGAAGATGCTTCAACTCAGACAGATGAAGTGTCTCCAGAAAGCTTTCGGGAATCTCGAGATATGGCTGTTGACACGAATGACTTAGGTAATAACAGTCTTACGGATGAGGTGGCCAGCACTGTTTCACATGCCGCCGAAAACCTGAGTTTAGGGGTGGAAATTGGCATTGATTTTCAGGGTTGGCGAGGTGAAGAAGGCGATTCTCTGGATTCTGTTGTAGATGATGACGACTCGCTGGACGCCGTTGAGGAATACTGGGATATCCCAATCTCTGGGATGCCTGGGACCCCATTGGAGAAGTTAAAGCAAGAATATGAGCGTTGCATGAGATTATCGACCGAGGACCTTGATTATGAGCCTGCGGTCTATATGCGGGAAGGAAGCGAGCTACTCTCTCAGTTGCGTGATCAGTTGGTTATGCTTCCTGAGATAAAGGACTTGACTCCTGAGTGCAAGATCGAGGGGCCGATGTTGGAGTCCCTGGGAAGACAACGCCTGAGATGGAATACCAAGTGCGACGAATTCTGGAGTATCATCGGAAGATTTTCTTTGGAGATGGCAATGCAGCCCCCCACCCGCTCATGGAGTGGTGCGTGATCTGGACGTGGGTGACGCTAAGCCAGTGGCTCAGCGCCCAAGGTCTATTGCACCGCATCTGTGGACGAAGGTGTATGAACTTCTGAAGAAGCTTCTGGAGAACGAGCTGATTGAAACTTCTACATCTCCCTGGGCATCTCCGATCGTGATCGTCCTAAAGAAGAACGGCGTGGATATCCGGATGTGCATCGACTATCGTGTGGTGAATGGTTTCATCAAGCTCTCGCACTACCCACTGCCACTCATTGATGATCTCCTGATCGGTTTTGAGTCGGCGATGTGGTTCATGAGCTTGGATATGGCTAGTGGTTTCTGGGCTATCAAGATGACCGAGAGAGCTAAGTTGATCTCCGCGTTTGTTTGCCCCTATGGACATTACCAATGGGTTAGGATGCCGTTCTGCCTCAAAAATGCGCCGCTAATCTACCAGGCAGTACTCAATAACTGCCTGTGAGGATTTTTGCGGCTGTTCCCTGAGGAAGAGGCTGAGGTGGACCAGGACGTCTTAGATTTTCTGGGGCTGAATTCTGGGGAACCCAGAGTTTCAGGTGATAGTGCACCGCGCCTCTCAGTGCTGACGGACGAGATGACTGTGTTTCAGCGTAATATCCCGGCTCCTTCTCAGATGGGCTCTGTCCTGGGTCGAAGTTCGTACATCGATGATATCGCCCATGGTGCTCCTACTTGGGAACAACTATGCCAGGACCTGAATGCGTTGCTATTTCGCCTACGATACTGGAATATCTCCGTGAGTCTTCCTAAAAGTGAATTCGGGAAATTATCCATCCCGTATCTCTCGCACGAGATTAGTGCTGAGGGTATCAGGGCAACTCCGAAGATTGCAAAGGGTGCCCAGGACTTGCCGTTCCGACAACATTGAAAGGCGTTCAGAGTTTCATGGGGAGTCTGAATTACTACAACAAGTTCATTGAAGATCTACCTGTGATTGCAGCCGTCCTGTACGAGTTGACTGAGGAGCAGATGAAATCTAGGAGAGATTTGTCTAGAGCTCAGGAAGCCTTTGAGATCCTGAAGCGCAAGATCGTATCAACCCCACTGCTCAGACATCCTGACCGCTCAAGGCCTTTTGTGATTATTCCACACGCAAACCCGTGGGCAGCGTCCGCTGTGTTGGGCCAGGAGTACGACGGGATTGTGTACCCGGTCCGTTTCACAGGTCGAGTTCTGAATGATGCTGAGCTGAGGTACCACATTACTGAGAAGGAGGTGATCGCTATCCTGAGAGTTCTGGAGGTGTTTCGCACTCTGGCTGAGGGCAGCCCTAAGATCGTCGTTTACACGCGATACTCTGTGTTGAAATGGCTGCTGACTTCTCAGTCGGCAGACGGCCGAACCGTGAAGTGGGGGCTGAAGCTATCTCATTGGGACCTGGAAATACGCAGAGTTCAACGCGATGAAGACGGTCTCGCTGCGATTCTGGGTGCGGGCATTACCCCCTGAGAACACTTGGATGAGGTCGCTGAGAACCTGATCCCAGCCAAGGGGCGCGTCAAACCTCCAGTACCTATTAGTATGGAGATGCTGGAAGCGGACTACGAAGGCTACATTCTGAGTTTCGACGGTGCTGCTAAGACGTCTACGCGACAAGGGAGTTGTGAGTGCATTCTGTGGCATGTCCCCGGGTGGGAAGTCCTGGTTGCTCAGGGTTTAATTTTGAAGGATGTGACCGTAAATGACGCTGAGTATCATGGACTTCTGAAAGGCCTCACCCTGGCAATCGAGCGCGGAATTCAGGACATCGTTGTGGTTGGAGACTCTAGGGTTGCGATTCAGCAGGCCCAAGGTCTCATCAACTGCAACCAGCCCAATCTCCAGAGGAAGCTGGCTGAGTACGAGGTTCTGAAGACTAAGTTCAAGTCTGTGCGCCTGGTACATGTCAAGCGAGAGTTCAACCAGGCAGCAGACTACCTGACGTCCAAGACCCTCGCGCTTGGAGAGTCCTGGAAAGTAGAGGATGCTGACGAGCAAACACATCTGCAGTTGGTGTCAAAGATTCATGAGAAGCTGGTAAAGCCGAAGGTGTTATCGAACGCTGAGATGCAGGGAAATGATTCTCAGGGTACCGAAACTCTGAATGTGCCAGGACCTGAGCGCGGCCCGCTGCCAGCGGCGGCCAGAGTGTTCGCAGTCATAACTCGCGCACAGACTCAGGAATCTGATGCTCAAGGCGAACCTATGGGACCCCTGGAATACCAGGCCGAGCGATGGCGGCGCATCAAGGTGCACCAGGATAAGGATGGTTATCTGTTGCAGCTCAAAGACTTTCTGAGGAACAACACTGCAAAGCTGTCGCATGCTCAAGCCAGGAAACTTGCGAAGGTCGCTGATGACTTTGTACTGGATTCCAGAGAAGTCTTGTATCGTTTGAATCGGTCCACCAGAGATCGCCCCCGGGACATGGTCGACGAACTCAGACTTGTAGTACCGAAAGCTCTTCAGCCTGATATCCTGCATTACGCACACGAAGACTTTCAGGGTGGACATCAGGGGATCACGAGAACGTATGAGAAGCTGCGTTCTGAGTTCTATTGGTAGGGTATGTATGCCAACGTGGAGGTTTTTGTCAAAGAATGTGTGGATTGCGCCAGCGGCAAGGGGCACCTTCAGAATCCAGGGCCTTCCCCTGGGAATATTGATCCCAGACGCCCATTCGAAGTCGTGTCCATGGATTTCGTGACACACTTGCCCAAGTCAGACCGCGGGAATACATTCCTGCTACTTTTTCAGGATGCGTTCTCAGGGTTTGTCATGTGTAAACCCATGAGCTCTACCACAGCCCAAGACGTCGCTGAAGTGTACGAGGAACAAGTTTTCAGGAGGTTCGGAGCGATCTCGATGCTGAGGCACGACCAAGACCCAAGGTTCATGAGTGAAGTGTTTACACGTTTTCGTGAACTTCTGGGTAGTAAGCAGCGGGCCACTCTGGCGTATCGCCCCCAGGCGAACGGACAACAAGAGCGATCAGTGCAGACTGTTGTGCACAGCATCCGAGCTTACATTGCTGAGGCGGACCAGAGTGACTGAGATGACCACGCGAAACGCCTGATGTTCGCCCTGAACACGTCGTTCGATGCTACTCGCCTGGACACTCCGTTTTTTCTGGTACACGGCTGGGATGCACATGGCACTGTTTCAGCGATGCTAGGGCCCAGGCCCTCGAGTGTCCAGGAGCGCACCACGTACGAATGACGTAGGAAACTGCAGCGGGACTACAGTTATGCTCAAGCTTGCGCTGAGGATCTTCAGAAGAAGGCTAAGCGGGTGCGCTCTGCTGAGCAAACCAGGAAGGGGAAAAATTGTCGGAACGTCTGAGGTCGGGGTTCGCGGCGGGCGATACTGTCTGGTTGCACATACACAAAGTGCAACCCGGGTTGAGTCGCAAGTTTGCTCATATGTGGCACGGCCCCTTCAGAATCCAGGAAATCGATGACAATTTCCGCGTGAAACTCAGAGTCGAGAACACTGGATATCGTGTGAATCCCTGGGTACACGTGAGTCGCCTGAAGCCCAGAGCACTGTTCCCGAAACGGCCCACTGTGGAAATTGAGGTGAGCGAAGACGACGACTTCGACACAGCGTTGTTGCCCGAAGATAGCTGGGAACCAGATGTTGTGAACGATGAATACGAAGTCGAACGAATTTTGGATTTGCGATGGACTAAGCGAACTAGGACATCAAGACGGATACGCGAGTATCTCGTGAAGTGGAAGGGTTACGACGAGACCGAGTGGCTCCCTGTGTCGAAGCTAAACTGTGGTGCCTTACTGTATGAGTTTAACCAAGGCGCAAGAGCACGAGCTCGTTTCCAGGCCATGCAGGCCGGCGATGATCACCCAGGGGTTTAGCATCCTGAGGTGATTGTGACCTAGAGTTAGAGGTGAAATTTAGGGGATGATGAAATCCTGGGTAACACTATAAAACTCTGAGGAAGATCGACAGACTGTGTGGAAATTGGATGCAGAAGCGTGATTGTAATTTTACTTGATTTGATTTGATTCTGGAGAAGACACTGCTGAGGCTTGGGCACCATGCGGAGCATCAAGGAGCGAAGTGATGACGATGAGCTTCACGGAGACTGTAAAGATTTCAGGTAAACAACCCAAAAGAACAAGTCAGAAGATGTTAACACTCTGAGGAAGACAAGGCGAAATGCTGAGGTGAAACCCTGGGTATCATTGGAAATTATGCTACGACATGTAAAAACTAAGTTATTCCCAGGGTTAAGAAACACCTTGGCCCTCACGAGTGCGTGAGAGATAAAGGGTTAAGCTTGCGGATGGCCATGGGCTTGACGTGACGCTTGACGTTGTCTGGCACGTATTGGAGCCACTCCTCATCATCGATCGCGGTGCTTCATTGCACTCGAGCGGGTTCACCCATATCCAGGGTCGCTAGCTGAAGCTCAAAGGTTTTACACGTGGGTCCCCCGAGCTCCTCGGCCCTGTGTGACGTAGCAAACATCAAGTTTGACCCTTGGCTGAGTCTAAGGAGCCGTGGCCTACGGTGCAAGATTGCGACGCACCAGAGCTCGGCTTTAAAAGCAGCTTAGGCGCGGTGGTCTACGGTACGGACTCGGCTGAAGACCTCTTAAAAGGGAAAGCCGAGTCCAAGGACTCGGCTATGGTACCTTCAGAGCTACTGGAAGAAGATGCGACCAGGCGAAGGGACTAACGACCATCGGGAGAGCCGGGAACAGTCGCTTCGACTGGGCTGAAAGGCCGGCGAGATCTATAACGACTCTATGTCACTAGATATTTGTATAGGAACCAATTAGGAATCAGAAAAGGGGTTTAAGCTCCTAGTATTAAACAGAGCAGAATTTTCTAGGTCCAGAACACGTGTACACTCTTCTGGTAAGTCCCTGCACGGGCCGGATTATGTCTGCCGTCAGAACTCGAGAGGCATAGCTTGTAGCGTTCTGACTGGTAGCGCCAAGAGATTAGGTTGGCCCGGGGAAGGGCGTGTCTCGCCAAGCGCGAAGAACAAACCCCGCCGAGCTCGGCGGGTCGGTATACCGTACAACCCGGGTACCGTTACTCTTTCAGCCGAGTGGCCTTTGCCTCGGCGACCCGTAAAAGCGCTAACGCGCCGTCGTCCACCCTTTGGTGGAGGGCACGGGATACCATATTATTGGCTGGCTTGGTTGGTTGGTACTCGGCGGAAGCGAGACACCAGCTGTCCCGGAAGGGCCGAACCGCTAAGGGACAACCTAGCGCAGGCCAACAAACGCCGACCTAACTCGGCGATTGTTGTGGTTGCGTTATATTAACCCACATCTGACGGATTTGTGCGTTCTGCAACACCACAACTGGTGCCGCGACCCGGGAACAGGGGTGCGCTTGTTTTTCGCAGGTACCAAAGTAACCAAGTTTCGAGCAAACAAGAAGAGAGAAGAAGAAGAAGGATGACTAAGTGAACGAGCACGCTTCGTGAAGATAGCCCGGTGACGGCCAAGGGCTCTCCCCACGCGGGGATAAGCGCAGCGGGTTTTGCCGACTTGGCGGACTCGGCTACTGCGATGACGATGGACGCGACACGGATCTCGCTGTGTCCAGTTCGAGGAGGAGGATGCCCAATGTCATGCAAGTGATGAAGAGAAGGATGATGAAGACTATGAAGAAAAAGCCGAGCTCGGCTACGTGAAGACGACAGCCGAACTACTCGACGAAGTCGGGAAATTATCGCTCCAAGTGGGCCGGATGGGAGTTCCTCGTCCGGTGGAGCGAAACCTGGCTGCTGAGTTCGGCGAAGATGCGGACGACGAAGATCAAGGTGTCGCTCAAGGGGAACGTCCGCCCCTTGTTCCGAGAGCGGCACAAAATGCGGATACGCCGAGTGCAAACAAGGTGTTAGCGCAACTCGGCGGATAGATGATGAGAGATAGTGAATGGATGAAGTTATTCGCCCCAGTCCCGTTGGCGCAGGCGAGATGGTCATCACTGGGGCCTCTGCTGGCTGGGCCAATGGAGTGGTCCGACACCGCAGAAGTAGCCGAGACGACAATATTGCTGCTGAAAGCAATGGGCTTCCGAGTCACCAGTCGGCCGAGTCCGTGGATTCTGAGTGATTGGAACCTTGACTTGGCTAGCGTGGAGCTGTTACGTTGGAGGGGAAAGCTGAGGAAAGCTTTCGGAGTGCAGATCAAACCCCGGCTATTGACAGCTTCTGATGGTGGCCCCCAACTCGGCGGAGCAGGTTATCAACTCGGCGGAATGGAGCCTCAACTCGGCGAAATGTCGAGTAAGACCCCATACCTGAGGGATCCAAAGGGTGGTCAACCAGCGACGAACCCAAGCAAGATCACGACGATGAAGACACCCGAGACGAAGAAAGGCGAGAGGTTTCGGGCGACAGCGGGAACGCCGTACTTCGAAGACTCGCACATGTTGAGTCCGAAGAAGAGTCGAACTCGGCTAGGTCGAAATAAGTGGGAATCCGAAGAAGACAACTCGGCTGAGGCGGAGAATAATTCTGATGATGACCATGGTTACCGCCCAAGCCGAGATGAAATGGTGAAAGAACAGATCTACCACCTCAGCAATGACAGGGGTGATCAGGGAGGATCCCAGTATCTGGAATTGAGGTCGCATGTCTCCTTGGACAAAATAGCCCAGTTCGACGGCCGGCGGTATCGATCCGATGACTCACTACAGTGGCTGAAGAGGTTCATCTACGGGATGAAAGGCACACGTATGCCTCAAGACTTATGGTGCGAACCCTTCTCGCTCAGCCTTGGCCGAACGGCGAAAAGTTGGTATCGCCAACTCCCGAGGAAGACTCAAACGCGGTGGAACCTGCTGAGCGAAGCGTTCCTGGATTACTACTGCTCACAGTTTGACCAATCGGCCAGGACGCGGTACTACCCGGCTAAGCGCAAAGATAAAGAGACGATCTGCGACTTCTTGACTCGGCTAAATGGGTACGCGCGAACGGCGAAAATCCAGTACGAGCGTGGTGGGGCCGATGCTGCAGACCATGTCGAGCAGTTCCTCCTGAATTGCGGTGATGATGACATTATGGATATGCTGTACCCACTTCAGCTAAATGATATCCACCGAGTCGAGCAGATCATCAACAAGAAGATTCTGGGCGAAAAGCCGAAGAAACAACGCGATCGGCTAGTTTCAGGGAAGAGCCGAGATGAATTGCGCCGAGATGATCGACGGAACGATCGACGCCGAGATGACAAGAGAGATGTACGCCGAGAAGACAGTAGAAGTGATCGACGCCGAGAGGAGAGTCGGGATCGACGGATAAATACTGCGGACTACGTCGTCGAAGAACTTTATGGATCGACAGGACACACTGACACAGGCCGTGGCCAACTAAGCCGAGACGCCGAGCTATATGATTCTGAAGACTCGGACGGATACAGTGTAAATGGTCAGGATGATGACGCCGAGTCGGAGGATGACACGGATTACGTCGATACCGGGTTCACCAATGACCTAGGCGACTCGGCTAGGACCCCGAGGAACTCGGCTAGATCATTCAGAGGACCGACTGAGTGACGAGATCGCTGGGATACTTCGAGAGAACGCCAGCAATATGGGCCTTGCGCTGCTTGTGGAGGCATGGGTCATTCGGCTCATTTCTGTCGGAGACGTTGCAAGTTCTGCAAACATTCCACGAAGTTGGACAGTGTGAACTCTTTCGCCGCTACGAAAAGCTGGCTTCCTTCGTCAAGAATAACGTTGACAAGTCCAAAGTCCCGGACGAACTCCAAGATATCTACACGCCGAGTGATTTAAACTCGGCAGCCCGCCAACATTGACTGAGTTGGAATTTTCCGGGCTGCCACAGTCAGCTGAACCTGTGGTGGAGGCGAACTTCGTGTTCGCCTTCGTAGGGGAAGCAGGATGGCCCGAGGGATCGGTTGGGATGGACGAAGGAATATGTGATAGCGACGGTAATGAACGTGAATCCGAGGAGTCGGATGAAGACGACTCGGCGATGGTGAGTGCAGCGGCGACTCGACGGTATGATGGCGCGACACCTAGACCGCGAGTGGTGAAGTAACTTCGGGGTGAAGGACTCGGCTGGTGGTCGTCACAGAAGTTTGACCGCCGAGTTCGGATGCGCGCACTCGTAATGGGCGCTGTGAATGACAGGCGAGTCAAGATATTGCTTGACACTGGAGCAAACGTCTCGGCGGTGGGCTCTACACTGGCTAGAAAACTGCGATTGAAGCAGTACGCCAGCCGAGACCAACAGATTGATATCCAAGGGATCGGTAAAGAAAAGGTGTCGACCACCCACAAAGCATTGGTAAAAGTTACACTCGGCTGGGAAGTTGTTTACGAGTTTGAGGTATGGATAATGCCTCATCACGCCGGGGTCGACCTCATACTAGGCACAGACTTCATGATCCCCGCAGGAATTCGGCCGGATCTCTACAACTCGGAGGCTAAGCTACCCGATGAAGTGGCGGTTCCTTTGCTACGGTCATTACAAGACACTGATGACCAAACATATGGGTTACAGACGGCAGACGGACCTACGGAAGCAATATGTCTGTCAGACCATGTAACCGCCGTGTTCAGACTCCGCCGCAAGCAGCCGAGTGAGCTGACCCACGAATTTTGGGTGAGGCGGACTGACGATTGGATACCCACCATAGTGATGAATGCTAAAGGCAAGGCAACCAGGGTTTATTTGACCAGTACACGGCCAACGTCGGTATGGTGCCTAGCACACTTCCCGGTCGTAATTTGGCTACCATATGGGAAGCTACCACCAGAAGGGTACGTGCGATTGAACTCGGCTAAGTATCGGGATTGGCAAGTACTCGCGTACGAATCAGCAATCGATAAGGATTTGCTTTACAAAGAACAAGAATTGTACGCAGACTGGCTATCCCGGCAACCACCAGCTGTCGAGCGCAAACCGTATCACTGGCCCAAGGGAGTGAATGAGAGACCACCTGAGGCCAACAAGGGAAAACATTTAACGTGCGCCGAGCATTGGGCAGTAGTGGATGCCGAGAAGAAGGCGGCGGATACACAGGGAGTTATAGCCGAGTCGAAGGGAATTGACTCAGACGATCCGGATGGGTTAGCCGAGTTGGAAGGAATTAACTCGGCTATGGAGCCTTTGAGGGAATGTCGAAACCACCAAGGTGTCATATAGGAAGAGAGAGATGCGGAGTCTCACCTGACTCAGCTGGATATGTCCTAAACCTGTTTGGAAGGTCAAGCCGACTCGGCTAATGAAGCGAATGACGACTCTGATGGACCAGAAGCGACCTATGATGCAATAGCTAACAACCCGGAAGAAGACCTTCGGCTGCGATATCTTGCGGCAGCAGCAAGTACTAGTGATGATGAGCCGGTAGCTGAGTCCGATCACCGGTTCAGTGACTTTGAGAGGAAAGGAGAGACGCTTCATTTGGAGGATTACGCTCATGAACTGGCTTTCCTACCCGATCTCAGTGAGGAAGTGCCTATCGAACTTGACTACAAAGGAACTAATGTGAAATGTTCTGCCCACACTCCTGAGTAAGCAACTCGGCTGACTGAGCTACTGAAGCGAAACGAGAAGATAATGATATCCAGTGGTAATGCCTTACCTCTGCCAGCTTACGGAATTGTGTGTGGTATTGATGAGGGTGACCATCCGCCTATCAAGCAGCGAGCTCGGCGGGTAGCGATGAAGTACCTGAAACCACTATACGAGTTGCTCAAGGGACTGTTACGAGCGAAATTGGTGTCATTTTCGAAGAGTCCGTGGGCCTCGCCCATTGTTATTGTTCTCAAGAAGAACGGTGTGGATATCAGATTGTGTATCGACTACAAGAAGGTGAACGCAATTACGATGATTATGGAATATGCGATGCCATTAGTGGATGATTAACTCTCGGAATTGGAGAAATACCTGTGGTTTTGCTCATTGGACGCGGCTAGCGGCTTTTGGGCGGTGATGATGACCACCCGAGCTCGGCGCATCTCAGCTTTTGTATGTGCCTTAGGGCACTTTGAGTGGTTACGTATGCCGTTTGGATTGAAGAATGCCCCCATGATATACCAAAGAATGATTGATAACTGACATGATGCTATTTCCGATTTTCGAGCGACAGGTGGATATTACGTTACGATGTGATTGGTTATAATATGGGTTATGAGAGAGGGGGAGCTTGGGACACGGCTGCACCCGTGCGACATCTGTGGAAGATTTTAGACGAACCTTCGCCTGACTGTAAAGGGGCCCAATGGACCAGAAGTGTACTTCAGAGTGTGCACAACTCTGAAGGTTAAATGCACTCTGTCTGGTCACCGGACTTTCCCCGACGATGAGTGCCTAATTCCTGGCGGAAAGTCTCTCAGAAGAACGTATCTCTGAGAGACCTCATCCCGTTACCGTCCAGCGCGACGATGATGGTTCAAGGATCTACACTACTTACCCACAGAGACCAAGTATCGCGCGCCGGACGCCGCGCACCCGCGCAACCCTCAAGAACTTCGTGTACGTTGAAGCATTGGTGCTCCGTACTATGATATTCCGGTCAAGACTCTGGTATTCCACACTCAATGACCAAGACTCTGAAAACCAAAGTGATTTCAGACTCTGAAAACCCGGATACCAGACTCGGAAATCAACGAAGATTCAAGACCATACTGAAATCAAGTGAACCCAAGTTCAGGTAACGCAATCAAGTGATGACAGACCTGCACATCCCAAGTGATGACGTCTCTACCCATCAGCTCATCGGGATCGGCTGCACTGACCATACTGAAACCAAGTTTAGGTCACGCAATCAAGTGATGACTGCCCTGCACACCCCCCGTGATGGCGCCTCTACCTGTCAACTCATCGAGATCTGCTGAACTGACTGCATACTGAAACCAAGTCAAGATACCTGATGCATACAAGAACCAAGTGTACCTGAGATATGAAGACTGAATGCATGAAGAACGCCAAGGACGACAAGAAGAAGAGAGTTACCAGATATATATGAGAGTTATGAGAAAGATAAAACGATAAACAGAGTTCAATTTGCTTGCTACTGCACAAGTCCGCTTGAGAGGTATCCAAGCCACTGCGTAAAGGACGTACGCCGTGTGATCTCCACCAAATTCAGTCCCCTTAGGTGGAGATCAGGTAACGTAGAGACCTGAGAGGACCCGCCTATTCCATATCCTAGTTGGGTCGTTTGTTTTGTCTCTAGCGGTAGCCCATTTCATATTGCTCGTTTGGACAGGCTCTGGAAACTAGACAGTCGTTTCCAGGGTGCAAGGTAGACTGTTATATATAGCTGATTGTATTGGTTTATATTTCCCTCTATATTAGAGGGTGGTGCGCGAACGTGACAGGGATACCAGACAGACCAGGTGTCTGGTAACGAGTCCCTAGTTGACCTGGAGTATTAGCCCACCGTTCAAGGGCCCAGAAAGAATAAGAACGGCTGTATATATTTGTATATTCCTGAACTCTGCATATTTGTTGTTTATCTCTGAAAGTCAAGTATCTCGGTTCTGGGTTTGTGATATCCAGACACCGATATCAGACTATCTCTGGTATATTAACCTCTTTTCCGACCACCAACTCTCTGGTAACCTACTTGGTTTCCAGAGACCCCGACTTCCGAACGCTCCTGGAAGGGCTTCTGAACCCCGACACCAGACTCCAAGGGAACACAACTTTCTTCACTACGTACTTTCAGACCCCGGCGAGGGTCATATTCCCAAGACAACGAACCCACAGGGATACCACAGGTACCACACGCCCACCTACGTTGTACGACTCTGAAATCCTTTCAGTAGTCATATAACCGGGTTCACTATACGCCACCTGCTCCGCGATCAAAGTTTCACCGACTTCGCGACAACTGGTGCGCGTGCCCAGATCTTGGTATCGTGATATCACCGGATTTGAGAGTAGAAGAAGAGAAAGTTTCCTGTCAAGCGTCTCTATTCAAGATGGCTACACCAGGATCTACGAGAGGTGGACGCCGTGGTCGTGGTCGCGGTGCTCTGACACGTCAGTCTAAGCGTCTCCAAGGTTTGCCGCCTGAGGAGCAACCAGACTTGGATGCTATCCAGAAGGCGGTTCGCGAGAAGAGGAAGGCTGCGCGAGAGAAGAAGGCCGCTGAGAGTGTGAACGTCGCGGAACCGGCGATCGAAGACCAGCCTGCTGCGGAACCAGAAGCTAAGGAGGCACCCGCTGTCTCTGGTGAACAAGGTTCTGAGGAAGGCCCGTCAGAAGTCGAAGCTTCTAGTGACGAGGTGACCACTGCCGTGAGGGTGGTGATGAGGCGTCTGAGGGAGGCGCCGATATGGTTGAGTCCCCGGAAGTGGTCGATCTGCGTTCAGAGTCGACGACCTCCGGACAGTCCGTGGAAGAAGCGAAGCCAGAACCCGGACTCTCTGAAGATCGTGTTCCGCAGTCTCCGAAGTCTGAAGGTGCACCAATGTCGGATGACACGCTGATCAAGTCCGAAGATTCTCTGAAGACACCGTCTGATGAGTCTGGGAGGGCTGATTCGCTTGATGGAGAACGAGTGTTAAGGTATGTGCGTCGTGAACTCCGCCGCTGGAAAGACATGGATGCCGGTAGGGTCGTCCCGCCAAGCGTCGAGTATGTATGGCCGACGACGAAGCCCAGTGTAGCCGTCTTCCAGAAAGCCGCTGCAGCGACCGGCGACTACATCAAGTGGCGGTGCTCCTCTGTCTTCCCTGAAGATATGTGGATTTCGGAGTTTCACGTAAGACGTCATGGCTTTGGTAGGATTCAAGACCTTTCCTACGTTGAGATTCCAATGAGCACGTTGACGGCAACAGAGTGCGTGGCTGTTCTCCAGACAATGCTGTACGAGGCGGGTTTTGAATTCCAGAACTTGCTCCCGACGTGGTCCCAGACCCAGGCGTCAGCGATCTTTGAGTCTCAGTACGCAGTGTGGCGACCGAACTTCAGAGCCGTCTCGCCATGGAGCTGGTTGAGTGGGCCACTGTGACTGCCAGGTTACAGGTCAACCGACTCTCAGAAGGCATGAAACAAGAAGACACAACAAGTCGAGAAGGAACCGATAGTGTATTACCTGACAAGGATGCTGACCTACAAGGACGACAGCTGATCATGCGCCTCCGGGTGACCGGACTCCGGTGACGCACAGTTCCAATGGTTCCAGCAGTGATGAGCCGCCGCAGTCCAAGCGCTCACAGCAGTGACCGCCGCGCCTCAAGTCTCGTCAACACCGTCAGCCTTGTCGACGCCATCGCTGTCTTCATTGCCACAATACGAGAGTCGTTCTGATAACACACAACCAGAGTCCGGAACTCCCATGTCTGAAGATCGTAACAGCTCTCGAACTCGAATGACGGATGTGCCGGTTCCCAGCGTTATCGGGACCTCTGATGATCAGTCGTCTGGAGTTCAGACCTCGCGTGGAAGCTCCACAGACTCGTCCTTGATGTCTGTGAGTCGAGGGGCGGCATCACACATGCCGCTGTCCGCAGAGGTCTGGCGTTGATTGCCCAAGGCGCTGACGTCGGAGGAATGGTCTCCGGAGAAGGTATGGGAATCCAAGTGACTCGAACGTTGTTTCCTGTGAAATCGGAGTCTGAAGATATCGACATGCTGGAGAGGAAGCTGAGGTATCAGATGTAAAGTCTGAAAAACAGGTCGTTCGTCCATGAGCTTTCTC
This sequence comes from Phytophthora palmivora, assembly GCA_008079305.1. NCBI lineage: Eukaryota > Oomycota > Peronosporomycetes > Peronosporales > Peronosporaceae > Phytophthora > Phytophthora palmivora. The sequence continues at coordinate 6,160 of VOQZ01001362.1, read as the reverse complement.
AGGGCTTCAGACAACCAACGTCAGAGATTCCGCCTTCATCTGTTTCCAGCCGAAGTGCAGCCATCGAAGCCACCGCCAGAGTGTGAAGAGTGGAGACCTTCGGAAAACGCCGTCTCGACGCTTGAGTTCCATCGCGTCGAGTCGCACGAAGTCTGGAGCTCGTAGCTCTCAGAGATCAGGGCCTGCCCAGATCGAACTGAACGTCATGAGGCAACAGCAGGAGTGGCAGAGCCGGATGGAGCAAGCGCAGATGGAGTTCTTGGCCCGAGAACGCTTGGAGTCCATGGAACGTGACCGCCGTCGGGAACAACGCGACTTGGAAGCAAGACGCGAGATCCAGACGCTCACCGACCGCTTGTGGAGTCTGAGAATGCGAGACTGGAGGCGGAGAGACGTGCTGACGACGCTGAAGAACGGAGAAGTTTGGTATCGGAGAATAAACCCAGAAGCCGCAGCATGGCAGAGCTGGAGACGCTGAAATCAGATCTCTGGAGGTCGGAAAGCCAACGTCTGGAATCAGAGTTTGCTGATCGCTGGCGACAGCGAGAAGCCGAAGCCGAAGCCCAACATGCGCGCGCGCAGACGAGATGAAGCGAGACTGGATTTCCCAAATGAAGACCTTACAGCAGCGGATGAAAAATATGGAAGCTGAGCGCGACAGGGAGAAAGAGAGTTCTCAGAACATGCAACGCTTCCAAGCTGGTCAGTTGAGAAACCTTCGAGCAACATTGTCCCAAGTTCAAGAGGCGCGAAGGGTCGGTCACCCTGTTTAGCAACTGCACCTCCCGGTGTTAGACACTGAGGACCCTGAAGTTGCAACTAAGTATCCAGTAGTCGGATCAGAAATCAGAAGTGAGGTTAGGGTTGAACCCATGTCGCTCCACCGGCTCTCAGGACGGCTCCTCGAGAAGTTGCGACCTTCCAACAAACTGCCCCTGCGCGAAGCTCGGTGACGAAGCGAGTGAAGGCCGAGAGAATGGCGCCGCCGCTACGACCACTACAGCAACCCACGTGACTCGAGTAGCCTCGGCGACGGAAGCCAAGGGGACATCAGGCGTGCATCAACTCCACGACGAGATCCACCGCGGAAATCAGACGCTAGACGGTCTAATGGAGACCGAGAGGCGCCCGCCGAGAGAAGCGCCGTGGGTGAAGCACCAGACCCTGGTGGAGACTCTGAGGACTCGAGCTCAGAATCCGAAAGCTCGTCTTCAGACGACTCTGAGCTTGGTGAAGTGGTGAACCTGACAGCAGCGACACAAGCTCAAGCGGGAACTACCCTTCTAACGTTGAGACCGTTCATGAACTCTAACAATCTCGGAGAATTCGATCCTAGAGCCACACTCAGGGAACGCTCCACTGGTGGGAGCGATTCACGAATATGGCGTCTCAAGGAGGGTGGTCGACCAAGACACGCATTCAGGAGCTCAAGTTGAAGCTTCGGTATCTGCGCGTGACTGGTTTAACCAGCTCCCCAAGAGTGTGTCTCGCGACTGGAGGGAGTTGTCGTCAGAGTTCAAGAAGCGTTATGTAAGGCGCGGTCATATATTCAGAGAGATATTTCACAATGGCTATGAAGGACTCTGAGACCCGCTCGAATTCTTCTATCGACTCAACTCCGCCGCTGGGAAGGCCGACATCGACTTCAGAAAATCATCCAAGCGTCTGGAGAAGCACGTGCTCCGTTTTATCACGAAGCTCAAGGATGCGCGCCTGAAAACTTCGCTACAAGGTCAGAGATTCCGACGTATTTCAGACTTGGAGTATGCTTTACAACAGGATGAAGATGTCTGGCGAACAGGTGACCAAGATATGACCACCACCAAGGCTCGAGACTTCCGAGCAGACAATATTCCACGAGGACCGTTCAAGCCAAACGCGTGAACCGGACTTATGTCGTGAGAGACCCGGACTCTGAAGATTTGATGATGATGACCCCGAAAACCATAAGGGATCTTTAAAATCCGATCAGGATGCAGAGACCAAACCGGTGATTCCAGATTTCAGATTGTGACTTCAGAGTCTACCCGTGATGGAGACACTGCACAGACTTCATCGAGTGCCTCGACAGCTCCGCCGAGCGCTAGTTGGACGCAGACCCTGACAAATGAAGTGTACCAGTGATGGGTGACATGGGATGGCGTCCGCCGCCCCATTCCCGGTCTGGATCGTCAGGTCAGGGTTTCATCAGAGACGTCCTGAAAATGGCGGTTATTGGAACAGGTTTGCGAGGAAATGTCAACGTCCAGGACACTCAGAAGAAGATTGCTGGAGGGATATCACGGTGACCGGTGCCAGGAAAAAGGGCATCCAAGTCGAATGTGTCGAGCACCCTCTTGTGAAGTGTGTGGAAATTACATCCCGGAAAACCCTGTGAAGACTTGAAGACTCTGGAAACACTCAAGCAACTCGCCCGTCAAGGCGCACTAAAGGACATGCCTAACCACCTGAGAGAAAGACTTCTGGGTGATGAGGCAGACTCTGGGAAGCCGTTAAACTAATACGCCCGTCGGATGGGGATCCGAAACGCGCCGGGCAAGGCAATACCCCAGAGTTATGTGTTCTAGTGTGTGTAGGACCGGAGCTGAGAAAGGTTCAAGATAAACCCCAACATGCATGACCACTTTAACCCAGGAATCGGCTGTGCCTTTCAGAAATCCAGGAAATAAGTTACCCGAGATCTCTGAAAACACTGATCCGATACCTGACGACACAGTGTCTTTCAGACTGAAGGATGGCGAATGTTATGGCTGGTGGGAGGAGATATTACCCTGATCGTTCCAAGCGAGATGTGGTGATGGTGCATGGTGCTGTGAATGATCGCCGGACTAAGATTCTCCTGGATACGGTGCGACTATAAACATTCTGAGTTACGACTTTGCGCGTAAGCTCGGACTCAGACTCAAGTCGCACAAACAAACTAAGGTATCAGGGATGGGTGGTGTTCCGACGTACATTGGCGCCAGCGCTGAGATCAAGTTGACACTTGGGCCAAAGTGGTGTACATTGTGGATGTTGGGTCGCGAATATTGGTGAAGGAATTGATGTGTTTTAGGAATGGGCTTTATGTTTGCCGCTGGAGTGAGGATCAGTACTCGCGAAGGTCTGGTGTCTTTACCAGACGAAGTCGTGGTGATGATGTGTAATTGGGAACCCGGTGACCACATTGGTCGTAGCAGGTTTGTCAGACCAAGCGAGGCCGTTCTTCTGAGTCCTGGTGAGGAGTTCATTGTTAGCATTGAATACGGTCCGACGAATCCGCAACGGGAAGTCGTGTGGGCTGGACGTGGTGATCGTTGGGTTACGCAGCTGATCTATGCCGCCCGCTCATGGCCTGTGGCAGTTCGTGTGAGAATATTTCCGATAAGAATACCTGGGTCAATGAGCTCTCTGATGTCGCGAGGATCGTGGAATATGGATTCTTCCCGAGACATGGGCGTTTCGTGCGTCCAGGTTCCGCTGCATATCGTGATTGGGAGTACTGATCCTGGAAAGCACTCCGTCGCCAGAAACGAAGAAGCGCATGGAACGAGAGGCAAGGTGTGGAGGCTCTGATGCCGCAACCTCCTTGTGTGGAGCGTCCAGAATCCATGGCCGACCAAGATACTGCAACATCCGAGGTTGGATAATGCTCGAGTGCAATTGTGAAATCAGACCCGACCCCAGTCATGAAGCGAGTGCGTTTTGCCCTAGATGCATCCACTCAGCAGATGATTGCTACTGTAGTGGGATGGCGACAGCTTGGACGCAAGTGTGGATACCAGAGATTCTGAGATGTCCTCTGAAAGTGTCTCTCCCAGCGACTATGGTGACGATTGCATCAGTTCTGGTGACGGCTCTTCAGGACTGAAACTAGAGTCCCTGCAAGTGGTTTTCAGACTTCTCAGTTACCAGCAGATGATTTGGACTTTAATGGACGAGTCTTGGGATATCCCTGTTCAAGGGATGCCCGGAACACCTGTGGAAAAATTACGAGTGGAGTATGAGCGGTGTATGCAAGTCTCGAACGAGAAGACTGGATTTGGAACCAGGTGTTTATATGCGGGAAGGCCGGAGTACTTGTCAGTTGCGCGATCAACTGGTCATGTTACCAGAGCTTGAGGAATTGACCAGAGTGCGATATCGACAGTGCTGATGTTGGAGAACCAGGAAAGACAACGTCAGAAATGGAGAAGAAACTACGTGACATTTTGAATACCACAGAAAGATCTTCCTAGGAGATGGTAATGCAGCACCCGCACCGGCAAGGGGCGTGGTTTGTGATCTAGACGTAGGGAGACGCCAAACGGGGGCCCAACGTCCAAGGTCCGTTGCCCTCACCTCATGCTGAAGGTGTATGAGCTTCTCAAGAAACTTCTGGAAACTGGTTTGATCGAGTACTCCAATTCGCCGTGGGCATCCCCTATTGTGATCGTTCTGAAGAAGAACGGTGTTGACATACGAAGTGTATCGACTTTCGGATTGTGAATGGTTTCATCCAGTTATCACCCTACCCGTTGCCTCTCATTGATGACCTCTGATTGGGTTCGAGGCTGCAATGTGGTTTATGAGTTTGGATATGGCTAGGGTTCTGGGCGATCAAGATGACGGAGCGCGCTCGATTGATATCCGCATTTATTTGTCCATTTGGACACTTCCAGTGGGTGAGAATGCCTTTCGGCCTGAAGAATGCCCCTCTTGTGTATCAAGCTATGCTGGAATTGCCTGTGGGGATTTGTGAGATTGTCACCAGAGGAAGAGGCTGAAGTTGATGCAGACGTTCTGGAATTCTTGCAGCTGAAGCCTCAAGACTTTGAAAACCAATCCTCAGACTTTGAAAACCATGCGTGAAATCAGAAGTGTCGGCTTCACAAGTCAGATGACCGTTTCCAGAGGAACCATTCCGTCCGTTCCAACGTATATGGGTCCAGTCCTAGGGAGAAGTTCGTACATTGATGACATTGCACATGGAGCGCCGACTTGGGACCAACTCTGTGACGATTTAAACGCTCTGCTTTTCAGACTTCGCTACTGGAACATCTCTGTGAGTTGCCCAAGAGCGAATTTGGGAAACTATCGATCCCGTATCTCTCCCACGAAATCAGTGCCGAAGGTCTGAGAGCGACGCCAAGATCGTCAAAGGAGTCAAAGAACTGCCGTTCCCGTCCACGCTAAAGGGAGTTCAAGAGTTCATGGGAAGTCTAAATTACTACAACAAGTTTATTGAAGATTTACGGTTATCGCGGCTGCCTTGTACGAGTTGACGGATGAACAGATCCGCTCTGGAAGGATCTTACTTGTGCCAAAGAAGCATTTGAGCTCCTGAAACGCAAGTAGTTTCCACCCCACTTCTCAGACACCCGGACCGAACCAGACCGTTTGTTATCATCCCACATGCGAACCCTTGGGCTGCCGCCGCAGTTTTAGGCAGGGGTACGATGGAGTGATTCATCCAGTCCGGTCACGGGGCCGTGTTCTGAATGACGCTGAACTCAGGGTATCATATCGCCGAAAAGGAGGTGATTGCGATTCTCAGAGTCTTAGAGAATTTCAGAGCGCTGGTAGAGTCAAGTCCAGTGATTGTGGTGTATACCAGATACTCTGTGCTGAAATGGTTGTTGACGTCGAATTCCACCGATGGTAGAAACGTGAAGGGGGGTCTGAAGTTGTCGCACTGGGACTTAGAGATTCGCAAGATCCAGCGTGATGAAGACGGACTTCCAGCCATACTCGGCAGGCATCACACCCGAGAACATTTAGACGAGGTATCTGAAAAACCTGATTCCAGACAAGGGGCGAGTCAAACCGCAAGCTCCCGTCAGTGTGGAAATGCTGGAAGCGAGGAAGCGAATTCAGGGTCATGTCCTGAGTTTCGACGGTGCAGCAAAGACGTCTACTCGTCGGGGAAGCTGCGGATGCATACTCTGGAAACTCCCTGGTTGGAATGTTTTGGAAGCCCGAGGATTTCCCCTGAAGACGTCACTGTGAATGACTCGGAGTATTGTGGATTGAACTACGGTCTGAGATGGCGTTGGACATGGAATACATGAGCTAGTGGTTGTTGGAGACTCGCGTATCGCAATACAACAGGCTCAGGGACTGATTAACTGCAACCAACCTAATTTGCAGCGGAGGTTAGCAGAGTTTGAATCTCTGAAAACCAAATTTCAGGCCCTGAGAT
>VOQZ01001361.1:0-35541 GCA_008079305.1 Phytophthora palmivora | reverse complement strand
TTGTCCACAACTGGGCAGATCTTTCACAGCTTGTCCCGCGTGCGCTCAGCCTCGTTGTAAACGGAATGCGGACCCCGAAGTATGTGTGGCGAAGTGGTTCTGCGAAATCGCAAGATCGCAGGAGTCCTGTTGCACACTGCGCCAGAACTGCCGACTAACGGAGGGGGTACTCCGATCTTCCGTGAAGTTACTTGATCTCACCTTGTGTACCCGTCGGTGGGACTAGATCGCTCCTCGGGTGATCTCGTCTGACGCGCTTGTTGTCGATCTTGCCGTATGGCAGGACAGCGGGAGAGGTGGCAGCAGCGGGGATACTTCTACTCGCTGCGCCATGTAGTTATCGAGCTTCGATCTTGGTTGTACTTGGTCGATCTTGTTCTGACCAGTGTCGATCTTAGCTCGGGGGGTCTTGTGGTCGGTGTGTGACCTTTATCCAATACGTGCTTGCCGCTTCCTATAGCGGGGTCTTGAGATTTGAGGGTTGACGAACGCCCAGCCAAGCAATCTAGGCGTAGGGGTTCTACTTAGTGTCGATCTTGATCCTGCGTGACGTCGAGAGGACCAATCTTGTATATCCCTTCCCGGAATAGCGAAGAAGAAGGAAGACTTGTGTAGTAGAAGGCAAAAACAACTCTGAATTAATGGTTAATGTCCTATGCTTCCCATCTGTGGCTATCCACAATGCACTGGCTTCCTAGTATCCATAATAAAATTAAGATCGATATTACCTGCTGAGATCGATACCATGTGGGTACAATCGGTTTTGGAGGGGATGATGGCACACGCATTCACTTGGTCACTATAGTGAGTGTCACTATACAGAGGATCACCATAAAGAGGATTGCTTGTCTTTCGATCTTGATTAACGGGTCAAGATCGAAGTCGGAGACCTTCTTATTCGCTCCACCACAACCGTCCCCTTACGAGCGATAACAGCACAACTGTTTTCGCTCGCTGCATCACATCTCCATTCCGCTCGATCATCCTTCCATGGTTCAAGATCACGTCCCAATCCTTCGTCTGCCCCAAGATCGACTGTGCCACTGGATCAATTGAGCATACTTGCTGTGGCTGCCGCTACCGTCGATCCTGACGCGTCTTCCACTCCTCCACCTCGCCCCCATTCTTCATGCCCGGAGTGCCGTCGGCTACATTCAGCCCCGACAGCGCATGTCCACCGGTCTCATGTGGATCTACAAGTCGTTCGAGGTGCATTCCGAGACGTTCAATCTTCTCTCAAGGGGGGTGGAGGACATTATCAATCGTGAATCAATCTCCCATCAGCTGCAAGATGATCATAAGGACCTTCAACACGCTCACGTGGATTCTATTCATCACATGGGCGATCTACATCGCCATTTGGATTACCTCCGATCCCAAGCCATGCCATTCGCTAAATTCTGCCAAGATCGGTACGACGCACTGATCGAGGCGTTGGGGGATTCCAACACACAGCTGGTAGAGAGCAGATCTGCTGTCGAAGAGGTTGAAGAGAAGCTAGACAGGATCCCCAAGCTTCGGGAAGATTATAGCGAGCTGCAAGCCACTTCTAAAAGCACGATCTTGTGTTTGGAAGATGAGATCGACACCTTGAAACACCAGGTCCAGAACCTCCAAGCCCAGCTGGCCGCTTTGACGAGTCATCCCGATCTTGGTTCCCCGCCTCCTCCTGCGCTCGCTCGTCTCTTATTTAGTCAAGATCAGGAGCTGACGGCTGCTCGTCTGCGTGACCAGACCCAAGATCAGTCGCTGCTGGAGGTCCGTCAGCACCTGAAGGATCGAGATCAGGACCTGTCCAAGGCTCAGCAGCGGTGTCAAGCACTGGAGCGGTCAGAGGCTTCACTGGAGGCGGCAGCTCTCCAGCTTCAACGTCAGATCGGCGCACAAGATCGACGTATCGCCCGACTTCAGGAGGAGAGGGATCAATTCCGGACGGATTGTCACGAGGCGCAAGCCGAACGAGATCGACCAGTGGCGAAGGTAACTTCTTCGTCAGAACGTCTGGATAAGGCTCGAGCTGAACTTCGTGCTCGCGGGAACCACGTTGACTCAATGAGAGCCAACATCTCCCGCTTGGAGCAGCAGGTCGCTGATCTTCAAGCTGTCAGTTCCCAAGTTAACCACCGGTTCATGAGCCAGAAACGGGAGATTGCGGCTCTGCAAGTTGAGCACGCTGCTCTTACTACTCATTACAAGGACGCTTACAGCCGATTGTGGACTGTGGTTCGGTCCCTGAATCAAGACGTCGCTCTTCCGACTCCTGCGAGCTCGATCTGAATCGGGGTCGCCCCCGACTCGATCTCACAAGTCCCGGAGGCTCGATCTTACAGCTCCAGGTTCTTTCAACGATCTCCCGATCCTGAGGGCCCTGATTCAGAAGTTTCTGAGCCGGAGTTGCCTGATCCCCCTCAAGAGTCTGAGATTCCACAAGAAGGAGGCTCCCCCGAAGATGACGTCGATGATCCAGAGGTCTTAGCTGCCCTAGATAAATCTAGCTCGGATCTCCGTCGAGCCAAGCACTCTGGTGACAATCTTGGTCCGTCGGGAACTGCTGGCCACCCTATTGACTTGGGTGGTGAGAGGAGTGATCAAGATCCCTGTGATAATTTTCCTCCGCAGTCTCCGGATACCGAAGGGTCCACCGATGATCCTGAGTCCATCCCTGATGATGGCGATCTTGGGTCAGGAGAGGGTAATTTGCTTTCGGATGTTCGTCCGACTGCGGATGCCACTTCCCTTATTCCAGCTCTCCCCAAGGTCCCAAGATCGGAATGGATTCCCAGCCTAATTGCTCGACGCCTCTTCCGCTCGGCAGACGTTTTCCCTTGCGATGTGGACCGTGTAAGTCACTTGAGTATTTTCCATCTGACCGTACGTCTGCTGAACGATCTTTTGCTCGGAGTGTCCGACTGGCTGTTCCCCGACGAGGCTTCCGAGACTAGGCTTTACCAGATCGAGCTCGAAGATTTTGTTACCGGGCCTGCAGTGGATACATTGATGTCTCTCGATCTTCCACCTTGGACTTCTTTGGAGTCTAACGAAGGACCTCTTTCTTTCATGGTCGATTTCATGCCTCCTGGTTCCTGTGAGAAGTACCTGGAATATGAGGAGAAGCATCTCCAAGCGCTCTGGGAATCCAGTCATTTCCTGCCGATCTCAAAAGACATGTGCGTAGCTGACACAGCCTTATCGGCCTACCATGAAGGTCGTCGCCAGCGTCGATCTCGGGCTGGAGCCGCCTGGAAGCAGTTCTTGTTTCGACATCTCATCCCGGCTCTGCGTCAACAGTATTGCGACCTGGATATCCTGTTGGACCCCTTCTTCATACACTTCCCCAAGCCGCGCCATCCCAAGCTCTGGTATCCTGATGTGCCTGCTGCGTCGCTCGAGGATGCGCTATCCGCTGTTGATCTCGCGGAGCCTTGGTGTTTGCAATACCGTCGATCTCCTGCGGAGCACCCCGCGACACGTATTCCCCGTTTGCAAGACAACTTCGTCAACGTGCCACCTTCTCAGTCAACCTCCAACATTGCGGTGCTATAACCCTCCATTTAATCCATATCGTCTTCATTGTGATTCTTCTTGTTGTACGTCGATCTTGAAATATCAACGTCTTCGATCTAGTGTCGCATGTCCACTAGTCGGTTCACACACATCATATACACCACTGTCCATCTGATCCATCGCCATCCGATAGATCCATCACTTATCCCTTCGTGATGTGACCAGCTCACTTCACGATCTCGCCTCCTTATGGCTCCTCATGTGACTGCATGACCTCGAATCGATTTCGATTCGTTCGATCTCGTAGGTAGTCATACAATAGAGCTCCACAATTAAGATCGACCTCATCTACCCATGTCGGTTCGTCATATCCTTTCCAGTGTACCAAGAATTCGCACAATGTACGTCCATATCGCGTACGCTTCCCCGATCTCACGTCTACGATCTTCTCAACTTCATATTTGTCGGCATCTAGATCTCGTATCCAGCTATCTTCTGACAACAAGGCTTCATCAAAATCGTATCGATCTTGATCTTGTATTGTCAACCGCGTCTTGGGCGATCTGGGAATTGTCGTACAGGTTTGATCTTAGAGGCATGCACCACCGGGAAGAGTCGGTATTCTGTACCGGCGATCTCGAGACGTACTGCATGTTCCTCCACTAGTTCCAACACACGGAAAGGACCGTGTCACATATGTGCTAGCTTGCGTGTATATCCTTCCTTGACTCGATCTATGTATAACCATACTTGAGTTCCGACTTCGATCTTATGTGGTAGAACAGTTTCATTGTGTCGTTCTGCTCTCTCTTGGATCGCATCACGTAGCCTCTCATTAACTTGTTCACGCGCTTGTTGATACTGCTTCTGGATCCGGTATCGCCATCGGCGGAGTTCGCGATCTCGCCTTCTCGTCGATCCTAATGGTAGCATTGCTTCCAACGTAGATCGAGGGTCCCAGCCATGTAACAGATAAAACGCGGTATCTCCTCGGACGCGATCTTGGGCAGTGTTAAGTGCGAAGGTGAGGCGCTCTGCATAATCGTCCCAATCTCGCTGATCGATATCCTCCACATACATCTTGACTGCACGTGTCGATGTTCCCACCATCCTTTCGGTTGTACCGTTTGCTTGTGGGCGGTATGCCATTGTTGCTCGCTGTCTCTGTCCCACGATCTTGTTGAACGATCTGAAGAAGTCAGACATAAAACCGGGTTCTTGATCATGTCGGATTGCCTCGCTTGCACCGAATCGACGAAAAACACATTCCTCGTAGTTCTCAGCAACAGTCTGAGCTTTCCTTGATGCGCTAGCTTTCGCGATCACAAAACCAGTGAATAGATCGATCCAGATCAGCAACTCGGTGTTTCCTTTGTACGATCTTGGTAGTGACGGTATATGATCCATGCCGATAATCTGGAACGGGTACGTAGCTTGCAAATTGCCAGGCGATTCTCCGTGGATCGTATGTCGTCCTTTCCCTGTCTCACAATCTATGCACTGACCCACGTAGCGTTGTACACTCTGATATAGTCCGCGCCAGTGGAAGTGAGCTCTGATCTTATGATACGTCCGTCCGATACCTTGGTGACCACCTTCAAGACTTGTGTGATAGTGATGCACAAGATCATTTTGCAATGTTTCGGGTACCACAAGCTTGGCCATAAGATCGCGATCTTCGTCGGACTGCTTGGTCGGCGGAAAATAGAACAACAACCCTGATTCGTCTGTCTCATAGCGATCTACGATCTTAGAACAGCTTTTCACTTCAGCCGACGTAAGATCGAGTACGTCCCCTCGCAGGTAGGCCTTAAGATCGACGATCCATTTCTCCTCGTCTTGAGCTCGTCTAATACGCTCCAGCCTCATTCTTTGCACCATCCCTTCTTGTAACACCTGAGGACTACATTTTTACGTGATCTCGTGACAGCAGCGATCTTGACTGTAGCTGCAACATCCGTGCTATTAGCAACTCATGCAATCTGTTGAGAGTCATCAGATCCTGGCGGTCTTCTTCCGTGACAATCACAACTCCACTTTCGCGACGTAATGCGGCACTCGCCAAACTGTCTGTACTTTGATTCCAGTCACGCTTCATATGCAAGAACTCATGGGTGGGCCAAGATGGGAGACGTTCCAGAGCCTGCTGTCGTAACAACGTTAACCCCGGGGCTTTGCATTCGATCTCACCCTTCATTTGTCTGATCACAAGATTAGAATCTCCACAGATAATCAGGCGCCCCCTGTCCATATCTGACAGGAGATCGAGGCATAGAAGCAGACCGTGATACTCGGCATCATTTACCGTAAGATCGAGCTTATACTTCGATGCTGCTGAGATCACTGTCCATTCTGGTAGGCTCCACACTATTCCGCTGTATGCTCCGCCACTTCGTTTCACACGTGCAGATCCATCGAAACTAACGACTAACAATCGTTCACCTGGTTCCACTGTTGGAGGGTGCATCGAGATCACTTGTCGTGGTTGTTTCCTGGGAGCGATCGAAATCAAGATCGAGTCCACTTCTTTACGGGGCGTAATACTTGCCGCGATCACACCCAAAATCTCGTCCTCCCCTTTGGTACATTTCACGATCTCAAGGGTCCAGCTTGATAGAAGTGCAGTCCATCGTCCTAACCGTCCTTGCAACCCGGATGAGTGAAGTAGCCACGCCAATGTAGAGTGGCGCGTCAATACTTTGATCGATCTTGTCACGAGTTGAGTATGGCAGATGTCTACTATCCTGAGCAGAGCCAACACTTCTTTGTCGACCATACCATAGTTGATCTCGTCCGGCTTGAGCGTGCGACTAGTGAAAGTCACTGGCTTATACACTCCATCGTGCCCTTACATCAGGGCAGCTGAGATCGCCCACTTGCTGGCGTATACTACCACCACCGGTTGTCGATCTACATCGAAATGTTGCAGGATCGGAGCAGTCACGATCTGGTCGGGAACGGTAATTCTTGTAAAGCCGCAAAATCTGTTGGATGTGTCTCCTAACCATCAGCTGATACAGGATGACCTAGATAGTCCACCTTTTGCCGGTCCCAGAAGCTCTTGGCGACACTGATGGACAGGTTCAACTCGTCGCAGGCATCCAGCAGCTTTTCCACCTTTCGCATAACGCATCCCACGATCTTCCAGTTACCAGTATGTCGTCGATGTAAGATCGACGTCCCAACACTGACTCATTTCTCGCTAGATCGGGTTCTCCTGTCTCGAATTCGTCCTTTCGGTCAGATCGATCTTGATCTTGGGTCACTTTTACGAATCCATATAGTGCATTGTCTAGGAGTCTCTGGTAGATCTGGGTAGCGTTTTTAAGTCCGAACGGCATCCGATTCCACTCAAACAGTCCAAATGGAGTAATAAATGCCGAGATCGATCGGGCTCGGTCTGTCATGGGCACTACCCAGAAACCGCTGGCCATATCCAAAGAGCAATACCAGAGAACCTTGTCGAGATCATCCAGCAAATCATTGATCAGAGGCATGGGATACACCATGAGCCTTGTCAGACTGTTGACCAGGCGGTAGTCGATGCACAACCGGATGTCGATCCCATTCTTCTTGATGATCACCACTATGGGTGACGCCCAAGGAGAGGTCGAGTGTCGGATCATCCGAGGAGATAGTAGTCTCTTGATTAGTTGATACAATTTTTCGCGGAACTGTATCGCCACGTTGCGACAACGTTGAGCGACTGGCTTTGAATTTCCCACATCTATGTCACATTCCACTCCCTTCGCCGCTGGTGGTAAGGCATTGCCCTTTCCGATAAGAAGATGCTTCCGTTTCCAGATAATCCGCATGAGACGATCGATCTCCTCCTGGGTGTTGATCTCAGCATCACCTATTTGGAGATCTTCGATCTTGACTTCTTCCGTGGTCACGGTTACCTCTGGTAGCACGGCCATTTGATCTTCCACATCTTCTGCGAACAAAGTTCCTCCTTCCTTGATACGGACTTCCTCATCCATCGTAGGATTACCTACGTTTCCCTCGATCTTGGTGCGAAGATTTTCATTATTAGTATAGTCGATCTTGCCTTGGTCAGATGTACACTTGCTCGACGGTGGACTTGCGTCCCCGCCCCCTGCGATCTCGACGTTCTGGATGGCTTTTACTGGCCGTGGTAAGATCGCAGTTGGTGTTACGTACTCGGGACGTTCTACCGCGGGCTCGGTGATCTGCTCGTTGATATCCACTTCACTGATCTCGTCCGTAGTCGCCTGATATGCAAGATTTTGCCATTCGGCATACCTCCTCGATCCTACGGATACGTATCTGGGAATTCAGGGAATACGATCTCTGCTCAACCACATCGCGACTCTCGATCCTTCATGGAGAGTTAGTACGCGATCACTCACGTTGGTCACTTGTAGATAGCGCTTTTTTCCTGGTCCGATTGTGATCGTTGGCACCCATCGATCTCCCCTGGTAACCCACAACTTATACTGGTTAGACGTCTGACCCCGTAGCCTGATCTCGGCCATCTGTCCGACATCGATCCAGTAGTGACCCTTCCAGCACACATGTTCGACCTTGTCACCGTAGAGAGGACGCCTACCAGCCATCTGAAGGCGGACTTCGTCAGGAAAACATATTGTCCCATCAGCGAGATCGAGGCGGATACCCGCTGGCACCATGAAGTCCATTTCTAGTATCAGATCTTGACCTGCAGTGGGCGGCCCTACCCATGCACCAAAGAAGTACACCAGCGATCCTGCCAGCGTAATCCTGAGACAAGTACGTCCCTCGATCTTATATGGACACGACCTTACGAGCAAAGGTGGCATCCAGTATGGATACCTCGGCACCACTGTCAAATAGCAAAGTTGCCTTTTTGTTGTTGATCTTCCCCATAGCTTTAGATTGCTTGAACTTCTTGTCTGGAACATGATATTTCCAGTAACCCCGCGATTCCCCATGGGAGATCTAAAGAGCCATCATCACACTCGATCTTGCATATTCGTCGATCTGGCGTAGACTTGACACTGTAGCGGTAGATTTCTCCAGAAGATCACATGTATTGTCGATCGGATCGATCAGTTGATTAACTGTTGCCTCCGATTGTATCTCGACATATGCATAAATGCAATAGCTAGAACGCTCGTCTCGTACCGGTTTCAAACCCGGCGAGCGTCCTAGTTTAACATCTTCTCCGCCGTCTTTGGCAACATGCCGGCGTGCTTGGTGGGGTTGTACCATTGTCGGATCAAGCTGTAACATTCCTCCATGGTACACTTTCCTGCTTCGTGGATGTCACCGCATGCCTTGTATGAGAATAGACAGCGATCTGAGGGATGTCCTTTGCGACCGCATTTCTCACACGTTAGACGTCCCCAGCACCCAAGATCGCTATGTTTGCGCGACCCACAGTGCGAGCATCGCTTAGGTGGTGAACCTGTATCATGTCGATCTTGTTGTGCACGGTTGTTTCCGGTCTCCGAGCGACTGCGATCTTGGTTCCTTTGATCTTGATCTTGCTGCCCTTCGTTGTTTCCAGATGCTGCGAGGTAGACACGACGTAATCCTGCTTCGCCATCCGATCCACTAGAGTCCTCTTCAGACTAGCTGCTGTCAGAGATCGCCTTGACGGCTCTGACGGCCCGAGCTGAAGCAGACGGGGCTGCTGCACTGTTGTTCTTGTGATGGGGCTTGATTGATCCATATACACCCTTGCTCTGTCGTGCTTTCGCTCGTTGCCGAGATCGAAGTGCTTCTTCCAATGTGTCAGCATCTGGGATTCGTAATAAAGCCAGGTGATCTGCAAGATCGCGGTCATCGAGAGTTTCAATGAAATGTTCCACATGCTCCCGTCGAACTTCCGAAGGTCCATCCTTGATTTGGAGGCGGGCCCTAAGCCCTGCCACATTGAGCCGATACAAATACTCCAGCGGAGATTTGTCCGATTTCTTGCGCGCGTGGTAATATTGCCTCGCGACTGACACTCCTCGTCCACAATATTGAAACTTGGAAGTTGCTGAGCAGATCCTTCCAGGTACTGTGTGTTGTGCGACTAAGCTGTCGGTACCAGTTTCGCGCCGATCCTGTGAGTAGATCGCCGAACACCAGACACTTTTCTTCGTCTGGGGCTTGATCTCGCATAAAGGCAGACTTTACCTTGCTAAGCCAGGCCCTGGCTCGATCTTCGTCCCCTTCTCTCCCCGCGAACTCCTTGAGTTCGGACATGGCAGATACTCGTATACGTGGAACACTTGTCGATCTTCCGGTGGTCGTGGCTGATGCTGATGCTACAGTCGCACGTCTGGGAGGATCAAGATCGAGATCATCTGGGTCGTATTCATGAAGACTTGGGTGTCGATCTAGCGACCCCACAGACTCCATATCCGCATCTCGATCTTCTGCTAGTGCTGATCTTGCGGAATTAATACTGCCTTGTTGTTCCTTCAAGAATCTGCTCATCGCCGCCTGGAAGTACGATTCCAGCTTCGTGTTCGATCCTTGTGCCATGGTCGGTGCAATGACGTCCATCATTCGCTTGGTTTCTTGATCTCCACGCTGCCTTAGCATGGCAGCACCTGACGGTCCCAGCGTCATTCGGGGTGGGTCATCTGCACTGTCAGTGTCCACGTCTTCAGTCGCCGACTCGTAATGTGAGGATGTTCCTGTCTGATCTTCCAATGTGAGTGCTGGCAACGATCTTAGCGTGTCGTCGGTTGATCGTCGCGACTTTGGAGGTTACATTCTTCTCACCTACCAAGGGCTTCAGTAGATCGAAGATCGACATTAAAGCCGTGTTGATCGTACTGAGCCTCGTATCGAATAGATCATTAGCGTCGAACGATCCTGCGATGATCCCACCTTCCTTGATCAGTTGTAATAACGCCTTCGAAGCTTCTAGCTTACTTGATCTTGTAGTTGGCTTCTGCACTGGGCCTTTTAGATCACTAATGATCTTCGGCTTGATGATCTGCATAACGAGTTCTTGATCAAGAAGGTGTGAAGTTGAGGCTTCTTTTCTAGGTCCGTAGCTGGACCTTCCTCTGTTCCGTCGGTAGAGCTCCTCCCAAAGCTCTGCCGATCCGCGGATCGATCTTGATTCAGCGGTGTCGTTGGTGATCCGATCTCCAACGACGCTGGTTTCCCTGAACTAAGATCAGCATGCTCTTCTTCATGGGACTCACGGTGAAATCCCGAGTCACCCAAAGATCCGGGCACGTGCACCATTGTGGCGAAGTGGTTCTGCGAAATCGCAAGATCGCAGGAGTCCTGTTGCACACTGCGCCAGAACTGCCGACTAACGGAGGGGGTACTCCGATCTTCCGTGAAGTTACTTGATCTCACCTTGTGTACCCGTCGGTGGGACTAGATCGCTCCTCGGGTGATCTCGTCTGACGCGCTTGTTGTCGATCTTGCCGTATGGCAGGACAGCGGGAGAGGTGGCAGCAGCGGGGATACTTCTACTCGCTGCGCCATGTAGTTATCGAGCTTCGATCTTGGTTGTACTTGGTCGATCTTGTTCTGACCAGTGTCGATCTTAGCTCGGGGGGTCTTGTGGTCGGTGTGTGACCTTTATCCAATACGTGCTTGCCGCTTCCTATAGCGGGGTCTTGAGATTTGAGGGTTGACGAACGCCCAGCCAAGCAATCTAGGCGTAGGGGTTCTACTTAGTGTCGATCTTGATCCTGCGTGACGTCGAGAGGACCAATCTTGTATATCCCTACCCGGAATAGCGAAGAAGAAGGAAGACTTGTGTAGTAGAAGGTAAAAACAACTCTGAATTAATGGTTAATGTCCTATGCTTCCCATCTGTGGCTATCCACAATGCACTGGCTTCCTAGTATCCATAATAAAATTAAGATCGATATTACCTGCTGAGATCGATACCATGTGGGTACAATCGGTTTTGGAGGGGATGATGGCACACGCATTCACTTGGTCACTATAGTGAGTGTCACTATACAGAGGATCACCATAAAGAGGATTGCTTGTCTTTCGATCTTGATTGACGGGTCAAGATCGAAGTCGGAGACCTTCTTATTCGCTCCACCACAAATGTCTTGGTATCGGTTGTGGCCAATGAAGCGTCCGAAGATGCCAGCAGAGACCACGTCGTCTTCAACCATCGGCCAGTGGTCGGCGAATTGGCGTTTTTGCGGACTCAACTCCCGTCCAACTATGAACGTAAACACCTGTAGAACCTCGTGGGTCTCGTACTCGTAATTCTTTTTCAGCCGGCTTCGGATCAGCTTTAGCGTCTCGGGCCGTGCACCTCGGGGCTCCCGATGAAGTACCTGCGTGCGGAGATCGACTTGACGGAGCGAGTACCGGTTTGTCTCACCGGTTATCACGACTCATAACGTCTTGGACATGAAGTACTGGAAAGTTAGTAGCGATGAGTACGCGACAGTACGTAACTCAGCCACAGGATGTGCCAACTCGCCAACCATGCCCGGCGTACTCAGTTTCGACAACCTCGAAGTTGGACGTTACGGGGTCCATACGGTTGCTCATAGCGCATCCGCTCGCTGCTTCTTGGTGGCTTCCATGTCATTTCCAATCATAAGCGATGTGGTAAAAACATCGTCGCCTCGACTACGTCGCGCTCTGACTGAACATCGTCGTCACCATCTTGTACGCCACGCTTGATGTTATCGGCGTTGTCTTCATCCTCTTCAATGTCTTCTCTGTCGCTGTCACTGGAGTCCAAGTTTTCATAGTTGCTGGGGTTCTCTTCCTCGGGGACATAGTTTACATTCTTCTCCACCGTGCTTGGGCGCTGTACACGGCGTGCCAGAGCGGGGATTTGTTTTCAAGATTGATGTCACCACCAGAACCTTCAGACAGTAGCTAAAACGTCGCAGCTGTCACTTGCTGTGACGTGCAGAGCTGCATAATTCTCGCGGGGTAACCCTTTTATGGATCAAATTTGGCGCAGGTCAAGAATGGATGAACTCTGCTTTGGGCCAACTCGCTTTATTGGTCAACTATGGGTCAATCAATTACCAGACAAAAAGGTTGGGCCACAATTGGCTGAAAATGTTAAATTACATTATTTATCCCACCACGTGTCCCTGACCGAAGTGCGACTAAAGATGAACAGATATCGCACTTGTGACAGGGAAGAGTTGTGCACTCGTGAACGCATACATTTAGAACCGTGTAACCGAGCAAACGACGGTATAAACGTCCATACAACAGCGGAATCATGGGTACAACCACCAACTACACGATTCCATGTTAAGGGCAGTCATCAGAGAGAAGTAACCATAAGCAAAAATTGATCCTTACCAACAATCAGTTCGCAATTTTCCGTTCTTCACTAAATCCTTTTCCCAAGCCTCATTTCGCTTCCCTCTACGCCGTCATGATTCACGACAATTTGGCTCTTCCATTGCTCTCCAGCTGATTCGATTATACCGGCTCTGATACACCATCGGAGACAACCTTGGTTTTATTGGACACGCCATCATCTGATGTGGATGTTGAGAATGGTGGTCGGGCGACCGCGACAGACAACAGCATTCAAGATATGGAGCAGCCAATCAATGTGCCTGGAACCAACACCGTTCATTTCCGAGGGTACACTTACGCCGGGTATCACGGGGGATCGGCCAAGCACTACCGGTGTTGCGTCTATCGAAGAACAAACATTTCTCTCTTTAAATACAATAATTTCACTACTATAATAATATTAAATAATAGAGGCTTATCATATGTTAAACTGAGGTCTCCTTTTTGGGTCAAATTACGATCACATGACCCACCTTTGACCCAAAAGCGGAGTTGACCCATTCTTGACCTGCGTCAAATTTGACCCAAAACAAATCCTTCCACTGCGGGAACACCGAAGATGTGGCAATTTGTTAAGGCAAACCTGAGCGAGCGTTTTCGCCCTCAGGATTTTTGAGTATAACCTACGTGGGCGACTTTTTCAGCCGGAGCAACGTGGAGCCATACACGAATATGTGTCTTCGTTTCAGGTCTTGATGTCTCAATCGGAATTGGTGATATGATGATTGGAAGAAGTCTGCCAAAAGTCTTAATTGCGAACAACTCGATCACATCAAGCCATCGTGCAACGCTACGAAGGAAAGTAATCGCTACGTGGGTGGATCGTTCTACATTCTGCTTGAAGTAAAAGCGTTAGCTTGTAGACACAACGAACCACCTACTTCGGTGTCTATTTTTGAGGACAATGATAGACGTCTGAACGGTTTCACAAACGAACTGGCAGATCAACTTTAAATGGACATCGCAGAACACCCAGACGAATTATGGACGATTCAATTGGGCTAAAATCAGACTGTTCAGCGGCCAAAGCGTATTATCGAAATTCGGCTGCAAATACTTCCCGGAAACACGTGAGGTCTTTACAGGCATGCATGTACTAGAAGGAAAATATGTTTTGCTTGGGATGAAGGTTATCCGCGTGGACAACCTTAGCATATATAACCCCGTCACACCTCTGGTGCGGTTCTTGTCCGAGGGCAAGGATTTCAAACTCGATAGGCTCTCGCCTCGACAGCGAACGAAGCTCCATCGCTATGAGCTGGCCGATGGGTTACTCCACTACAGAGTAGACCCTAGAGATCCTCCTCGGGTTGTCGTTCCAAACGACGAGGATCTGAAGTATGACATACTTCTAGAGGCGCATGATGCGCCGATGAGTGGCCACCTTGGCCGAGAGAAGACCTACCAAATGGTCTCTCAGACATTTTGGTGGCCTCGCATGTACAAGTGGGTGGCACACTATGTCAAGAAATGTGACCCATGTCAGAGGGTGAAGCCTTCGGGTTACTCACTCCTCGGCTTCACTCCTGAGCCTTCCGGTACCAGCAGATTGCTGGAAGTCGATGAGTCCCGACTTCGTCTTCGGCCTGCCTGCCGATGACAAGAGCAACACCGGCATTTTGGTGTTTGTCTGCCGTTTGAGCAAGATGGTGCATCTTGCTCCGGTACGTGACAAGGTCACCGGGAAACAAGCTGCGCAGCTGTTCCTAGATAGCGTGTTCCGCTATCATGGTCTACCATAGATCATAGTCTCTGATCGAGACCCACGCTTCACAGGGGCGTTCTGGGACACCCTGTTCCAACTACTGGAAACTAAGTTGACGATGTCAACTGCGGACCACCAGCAGACAGATGGTCAGACGGAGCGCGACAACCGCGTGCTCGAAGATACTCTTCGCGGTATCTATGCGGAAGCACCTCGGTCCTGATCGGACCAGCTTCCTATGGTTGAGTTTGCACTCAACAATGCGGTACACGCATCAACGGGGTTTACCCCGTTCTATCTGAACGGGTTACGACACCCCCAGGTGCCGCTAACCTTGCGGGGAGGCACCGTGGCCTCCATCGTAAGTGGGGGAGAGGCTCGGAAAGCCTTCTTCTTCCAGTCTTGGATATCGAGTCAGAGGCTTTAAAAAGACAATTGAAGTCGTTTATAGACGACAGGCTGACGCTAATCAGCCGGGCTAGAGACGTCGTGGCGTCAGCCTAGGACAGACAGAAGGAGCAATCAGATGCAAATGAACGAGGAAACTTTAATGTTTTTAAATAAGGTGAATTAGTACCGTTAGACACTAAGAACCTACCGCTAAAGGTAGTTAGCTACGTAAAGAGCAACAAGTTGAAGCATGGCTTCATTGATCCCTTAGAGGTCCTTGCCAGACACGACACCGCAGACATCATTGACCTTCCAAAGTCAATGGCGATGCACTAAACGTTCTACATGGGGCGTCTTAAGCGGTATCACCATCCACTGGGTCTTTCTCCTCGGACGGAGGAAACCAAAGGTGAGAGCTCACCTCCTCGAAACGAGGCTGAGTCCACTGGACAACAGGAGTTGCCGGTGTCGGAGCCTGTGGATGAAAAACAGGCTGGTACCCATACGAGTCATACGAAGGGTACGCGGGTACCGAATGGGAAGAGCTCGCGTAAGAGTCATACCCTAGTACGAGTACCCCTGCGGCTCATAAGAGGGCATACGACCATGCACCTCATGGCTTAGAGCGTATAAGCCTGGACGGAGTTCCTTTAGAGCGGAAGTCGGAATTCGACGGTCACGCCCGAGAAGCGCTCGAGTATCACGGCCCAGAGTGTCCATATCTTGTCGAAGGATCTCTAGGGCTTCCGGCTTGCCACCTCAAGGGCTGTCTCGATTTCGTAAACACGATCTCGAAGCTGATGGACCTCGTCATTTAACAGGGACCCATCCGAGTCCTGGCCCGAAGTTTAGAGTCCAGAAGGATGAGGCTGAGAAGGAGCTTCATAGTCAAAATCGTGTGAGGACCCACCCGCCCTCCTTGAAAAGGACGGGGAGCTCCACTTCCATGTGGAGTGAATAGTCGGAGAGGCAGCGCACTGGGAAGCGCCAGCTGTTTGTGAAGTGGTGAGGGTATCCCTCATCACAGAACTCGTGGGAGCCGGAAGACCGGCTCCGGGTTGACTACCCGAAGGCTGTTGAGATCTTGGGATCAACAACAGCTGGGGCGTAAGTAGTCTGCGGCTTCTTAATTCCTTTACGGTGTACGGTTCCCAGATTGATGGAACTGTATCCGCGCTCAGCATGAGCACTGCACTTAGACCGCTGTCTTACGTTCCTCCATGACGGCATGAAGTTGCCGCTTATCGATTAAGGGGTTAAACCCAATGCGAAGATCGCGTTGGTTCAAAACATAGGACAGCAGACGATCGTCCCGACGCTCTTTTAACACCTGAACTGTTAAGTTCTTTAGGGAGACCCATCTCCAGAACCGATTTTCTGCCTGAGATTGGGTCATAGTGTTCTCGGGCTGTACCCAAGGGTACCCCCATACGGGGAAGAGCCCACCACGGTCTTCCGGTTTCTTACGGAGACTTGAGAATTCCTTGAGAGGAATTCAGTGTGGTGCAAGAAACACACACCTAGCGGTCTCGATGCCATTGACAAAGGGCGGATCATCTTGAACCAAGTGATGATCATAGACACCACGAGAAGTGGCTGAGTCGACGAGGGGCCTGGAGACGCTCCAGGACATAGGAGACCCAGACCCTGCATCCGGTGGATAGTATCCGCGAAGATACACTGGTGTGCGAGGCGCAGAGGATTATACCTCTGTAGTACCTTGGAGTTGAGCATCTTGATAGCCGTCTTGCTGCTCATCGAGATCGTTCGAGATTTCTTGGGGTGTAGTAATATCCCCTCCTCTTCCTCAACCTCCTCTGACTAGAAGTCGAAATGGGAACGGTATCCCTTTGCGATGGGAGGCGCCGGAGTAGGAGAACCAGGGGATGCGCGCTTCTTAGCAGCAGCAGCACCCTCGTCAGACCGGTTTTAAGAAGCTGCTTTCGCAACTTGAACTCGAGCCTTACCATTCTCCAAGGCAAGGTTCTGAGCAGGCGATGTCGTAGGATCCACCTTTGCCTCGGATGATTCGGAGGGGCGTCCTGCGAAGGATCATCCTGTGTAGGAGTAAGATCCTTCGTGGATTCTGTGGTGTCCTCGTCAGGCTTCGATCCCGTTGTCGAAGACCGGGGACTCCACCCCAGGACTATGGCCCTGATAGGCGAACCGGGGGTTCGGCGGTCGTCCGGCGACAAGGAGCGAGATCGAATGCGTCGCGGGTACCTTCCTTGAACGCCAGCAGCAGCGGAAGGCTTGCTGGATGCCTTGTACACCACCTTGCGGGTCTTCGTGTGCAGAGCGGCCTTGGTTTTCGACTTGGTCTTGGCAGTTTTTGATCTCTCAGTCTTAGACTTGGAGGGCGCCGAAGCGCCATGGGTGCTTGCCTTCCGATGTATTCTGAAGAGGTTGAAGTGGAATTCTCTGAGTGGCTTGCTAGCGCAAAGGTTAATGAAAGCCGCAAAGCCACAATGGTGGCTCGTCGATGGGTATCGACAAAAGAAGGAAAGAGAGCGGCTCTCTTTTACTGTCTCCTCATTGGTTGGGGTGATCCCAATCTATGTGGGGGAGGAGTGTAACGGGGTTAAATGGGGGTAACCATGATAGGGTACCGCCTCTAGAAGTAGATACACTTCTGTGGTTATTCGTTTAGTGATTAGTCTATCACAAGTGGTGTGGGCCACACCATTGCCACGTATGTCGGGCACCCGAGGGCCAACCAATAGTATTTGACCTACTTTTATATCCATATATAGGAACAAATGTAGTTAATTAGTAATTTGTATTACAGGCCAAATGACTTTAAATAAATCACCACCCTAAACTGGCTATTAAATTCCCTAATACCGCCGTTCACTTAGAGTTTGGATACTCTTGATAGCACGCTTCATCAAGCAAGGTGCTCGTGTGACCCCGTCACAGCACAAATTATATCTTTGTGCGCACTGTTTGCAAGAAACCACAATATCTGGATCCCTTGGTGCGATATGTAATCTAGCAACGGCGAATACCCAGCCAATTATATCTAGTGGTACTTTGTATTCCTTCCAAAAACAAGGCATGGAAGGGGGCCGAGCATCAAAGTAGTGGACAAGAAGTAGCAACACACCAATCAATCGAGAAGTCGGGCCGGAGTGATTCTCCGTTATTGCATCTCCCTAGAATCCAAGCTGGTGTACCAAGCCTTCTGTATTGCGCATTCGGGTTGCAATATAATCGCTCTTAGTCTTAAGGAGCTTCCATGTGGGAATGGATAACGTTGCGAGTGATTGAATAAATGCAGGTGACTTGGATTGAACGCGTGCAAGACGCGTTTCGACCCTCGCCGAGGGCCTCGTCAGTGGCTTTACCCATTCCAAACTGAGAAGCGGCTATTCTGCCCTATCACAATGCCTAGATATCATCTAGATCCTTCTGTATGTTCTAACCTAGGCTACTACTCTGGAGTCGTTACCTGTGCACCTATCTGCGCTTCCAACAGTCCTTGACGTAGCGGTCCAGATCCCGACTCGTCTTTCGGACGTTGTCGCTGCACATCGTTAGGTATATGAGCACCTCGTTCAGGAAGAAGGAGAACCGATTTAGGAGCGCGGCGGTACGATTTAATAAAAAAACTATGTTTACGTAAAATACTGGGAATTAATTTTAAAAAAGGCAGTGTTGGCGCGTCTTTTCCAAACCTGTCGGCAGGGTGTCCCTACACTTTTGCCGTGGATTGTAGACTTTGCATTAGGTCACTTGGCTAGTTAGATGCCAACTAGTTAATTATCCCATCGCTACCGAACTAGTAGGATTCTGTGCGAAGCGATAGATAACACATGGGAGAACTGCTGTTCGGCGAGCGAAACGTCAATTCGTGAAAACCCTATTTAATCGCTAAAAGGTAACTTGTTCGAAATAAACATAACAACAACAAAAATACAATGCTTTTCGCGATTATGGTAGGCATGAACAAAAATACCGAAGACAAAGTCCGCTTTAGAATGCCTGGCTAAGTTGTGTCAAAGCGTCTTCGCTGGCATCGCCTTCACCGGCGTCTACGCTTCTTGGCACGGTATTTCTCCTGTGCAAGACTTTTTTATGATAGTCCTAGTTGCATGTGGATGAGATTGTGCTGGGCTTGGCAATAACATTCTCCACTTTGCTTTCGTAGAGGAGTGAACGAAACATGATAGTTGGTTAGCACCGCTTTAGCGTTGGCTAAGTTAGCGGCAACGCTAAGGCAAAATACGTCGTCACATTGCCACGAGTGTACTGGTTAGGTGCGTTGACTTGGTCCTTGTATGTAAGCACGCGATGGATTGGGTAAATCGGTGAATGAGCTACAGTATTTCCAAACGAATTACCCTTTCACGGGTTGCGATGCTGGTCGCGTGAAAATGAATCACCTGCGAAGGGCCAACTGTTTTCCAGAAGAGTTGACTTTTCTCTATGATGTAGGTTTGTAGCTATTACCAAACCTCCTAGCGGGACCACATGGTGGACCCGGCAAATCATCCGACAATTATGTTAGTGCCGGTCAACTCGGTAAGCGTTCTATTCTCATCGTGACACGCTTCATCTCAACAAGGTCTACTTTAACTTTGTCACGATAAAACTTCGCTTAAGTAGGTCAACTTGATCCATGTTTATGGTGACCCATCTGCACCATTCCATAACCTTGGAAAAGGATGGTCTAACACTACGCTCAGTGTCTACAACGAGTGTTGAATGATGTCTTTAGGCATTCCCCAGCATTTGAAACCAAGGAAATGTGCGCTATAGCACAGACCTTCTGTCTCGATACCATCGTAGCCTTCTCGACCCCATTCACTACCAATAATATAGTGCACTGGGAACATCACACCTTGTCTGTGTATATCTGCACGCAAGTACAGCATCGTTCCTCCTACCGAGTCCAGTGGTACATATGAGTTTGATTTGTCTGGTAGGTTGTGGAACGATCTGGCATTGAGTGGACCCGGTACAAAATTTACGTCGGTGGCAGACCGCACTTTGCGTTGTCCTACCCAGGCATTTTTGTCGTAGTTGTACAATGCTCCTTTTCTCTTGCGGACACACATAGGTTCCAGGATGTCTCGGCCGGATTGAACCATCTTGAGTAATAGACCTTCTGGGATGGCGATGATATCAGCATCCAACCACAATACATGCTGATGCCACGATTCCAAAGTCGATATTAGCGCATAGTTTCGGTATCGAGAGAGCATGCGCCGTCTTCCAGCTTGGAGTGAGTGGTCGTGACGATTCAAACGAGTCAGTCCTTCTTGAGCGAAATCGTTGCGGAAGATGATGGATAACCTCGGATATTGGTCAATGTACTTACCAAAAAGGTGTTTTGCCTTCATGAACTCGTCCTCAGATGAAGTGAGCAGTGCGATTGATATTTTCTTTTTCGGATACTTGAAAGACTCGACGAGTTTGAAGAAATCTTTGATGTTGCGGTTCTTCCCCCAGGATTCAGCGTCATTGAACACGCACATGATCAGCACAGTGTTTCCATCTTTGTTGCCAGGTTGCGTCAGAATTTCGGGATTTTCAATGCGGTAATGCTGGCCAGGCTCCATTTTGCCATGTTGTGGGAACGATTCTTCGTATTCATTGAATAATTGGTCCGATGTATTTACAGAGAACGCAATATCTGCGTTAAGCGGAGCTTGGTCAGGAGTCTTAGGGTGTAGCACACTAGTCACCGGTACTTGATCAGAACGCTTAGGGTGCGACACGTTAGTCACCGGTAATTGATCAGGAATCTTAGGGTGGAGCACGCTAGTCACTGGTAGTTTGGGTTCTTCTACCTGTAAGATGTCTTGTGTTGTTTGGACAAACCACTGAATCCAGAAAGTGAGCGCCATCATCACTAAAAGCACCAAGTAAAATGCTCTTCGAGTTGGTTTCCCGTACCAAACGACCCGTTGGATACTCATTACCGTTAAAAATGATTTAACTGCAGCACTTGTGTGTTTGTTGGAGAAATTGCTAGTGACTACTGCCAATATACGTCCTGGTTCAACACAGGGGATAATCCATGAGTTCATCATACGGGAACTCGAGTCGACGAATCATACCGTAATCTAGGCGTCGACCAAATTCCTTTCTTAGAGAGCACCCCGATTACATAGGGTACAAAAAGTTCAAGGATTTGACTTACATTACAGAAAAAGGCAAAGCGAAACGTGTTGAGTTGCTCAGCTACTTGTAGAGTGCGAAGTCCTCGCCGACATCTTCAGTCAAGTTAAGTACCTCTAACTTATCAATCAATAAAGTCCTCATCGTCATCACTTAGTACTATTGCCAGTCGAACTGCTCGAATCCTTTGTAGGTGTGCGTTGCCGCCCGCCCCGCTCGAAAAATCGATTCTTTTTTAATCCATTTGTATATTTGTCGTTTCTTTTTTTTTGCACTCAGTGCGGGGAAGTATTCCTTCAATGTGGCCTCCATTCCGAGGTCCAGATAGCTCTAGATAAGTGATGCCTTCTTTCCATTCCTCACATCGTCTCGCAGAAATTCACTTTGTTTCTGGTGCACGTCCTTAATACTCGTTCGACCTTTAGATGGTGACTTTAGCGCCA
Source organism: Phytophthora palmivora (assembly GCA_008079305.1). Taxonomy (NCBI): domain Eukaryota; phylum Oomycota; class Peronosporomycetes; order Peronosporales; family Peronosporaceae; genus Phytophthora; species Phytophthora palmivora. The sequence continues at coordinate 14,109 of VOQZ01001361.1, read as the reverse complement.
TTTTGGCAAGTGGCTTGAATCTCTTTGATGGTCAGTGGTTTGAATAAGAGCCAGAACCGTTTGTCTATGTAGGTGTGCCCTCCAAGAAAGATTTATCTTGGGATTAGATTATAGCAAGCCGATAATGCAGTTTTCCTACGATGTGAGGGATATGCCCTCTAAGAAAGGAAGTTCGGTAATAATACGTATCATCCTCTCTAAGTAGATAACTATGAATTTCACTAAAGTGATAGTATTTACTAGTACAGATAAGACAGAACCAACGGTTCTGCCTGTAGGAGATGCATGCACACGCCAGGAACGAGTTCCTGAACTCTAACTGCTAAACCTACCACTTCGTCTATTAATACTTCTTCAACAAACAAGCTTCGTCCTCATCTCGCAATAGGCACAGCACAAGAATGGGATACGTATAGAATGTAAGCTCATTACGACGTAAGTTATAGCGTACCACACATCCCGCTCAATGATATCACCGTCCCAGCAAACCTGTCCAACGCCAGAATCAAGCCACGATAGCGTCAGGAGTGCATCTACCAAACTATTGTCTACCTCGTTAAGCTCTACCGGAGCGCTTGGTGTTGTATCATGTTCATCAAACATTAGGTCAATATGTTTAAACCCACCTCAGACTGGAGCCCTGCTTAGCCCGCTCCATTCAGAATGCAACCAACGTAGAACACGACCTCGGTGATAGGAATATCATAACGTTCCGCAATTGTTGATAATGCTTCTAATTCAAGCATTTTAGCTAATATACGTACACCATGAAAACACAGGTCTATGTGACGTGTTAACAACGAAATTGGGAGCTGGAACTCCCGGTAAAGGTCTTTCTGTATTGCTTGCCGCTCTTGATGTAAAAAGCGAAGTGAGCTATCTAATGTAGCTTGCGGGTGTACCTCCAGCCGACTTGGCAGTCCAGGGGGAGCGCCCTTGTAGCTCGTGCTACATGCACTCAAGTGCAACCAGATGCACTCTTGATGTCTTCTACTGACACAGCTGAAGGATGCAACGCGATGGTAGTCATGATCTGCTTAACTATGTTTGAACAGCGTCAACTCCAGCAACCATGGCTGCGGGTTGGAGGAGCTGACGAATGATGTGGTTTACCACCATCACATTGTCCCCCAAGCTTTCCAACGCTGCAGTCACATCTTTATGCCCTTTGTCACTTGCTGATGCTGTCCAAAATGAGATGTCACGTCGCATGTCGTGCGTAGCCAGTCTACCAACTTCAATGCGTTGAAGTTTTGACCAATAAGCGTCCTCAAAAATTTCGACTCGTCATTAAATTGTCCCCAGTTCATTCCAATTAACAAATTTGCATAGCGATATGAAACCACTTCTGGTCAATGTGATCCTATTGTGGTGAGGCTTGAATGCACTTGGGATACCACAAAACTCCTACATGTCATCATGACGTTTGATAGGATTGTGCTCTTGCTTGACTTCTGCGCTGCTGTGAGTGTCAGTATGGGTTGCCTTAGGTAGCAGTAGTTGCAGCAAGCTGGAAAATGTTGTGTTTGGTCTGAACAGCGTAGTCTTGCAGTAGTTGTGGCACATCTTCTTTGATAGTCTCCAGGGGTTCCAACGAGTCTTCGATAGTTTCCAAACCTTGCCAGACGACTTTATCCTCGTATGCTTGCATGTCTTCATTGAAACGATGATCCACAATCGCTTCTACAGCAAGCAGTGTCCCTCGAGAAGCAATGTGGTCGAGTAGCTCTGCACTTACGTTGAGTGTATCATCAGCGTACAACTTCAAACGTGATGGGTGTACATCTATTGTACTTCCATTGACTAAAATGTTCGATCGTAAAGTAGCACTCCGCACTTCCAATCACACGATAAGGGCCAACCCACATCACACGCAACTTATTGGCGTGTAATTTTTCGTCGACACGTGATCGAAGCACGTAATCGCCAACCGAAAAGTCCACAGCTTGCTCGTAGTGTGGTCGTGGCCGATAGCGTCGAGACTGGAGAGTGCGTTCTGCTTTCACAACCTTGTGCATTTTTTGATAGACTCTCGAAGTGTAGCGAGTTCGGTACTTTGTTTTAATTGCTCCAGCGTAGCTACGTGCACCTTCCCTCCCGGAAAAAATAGAGTATCCAGGGTGCTAGGACATGGCAGTCCCGTAAATAGTTCAATTGGGGCTCAGTTGGTAAGCGAAGCTACTGGGGAATGATTAATGCTGGACTGTACTAGTGGTAGTAAGTAGGGCCAGTCGTGCACACTGACTTTAAATTCCAGAGCTAATGCCTTTAGTACTTGCAAAATGTCACGATTCACTCTTTCCACTGATCCATTTTTCCACGGAGAGTAGGATAGAACAAATTCCTGTCGTCCTTTTAAGCGGCGGTTTAATTCGGCGATCACCTTGTTTTTGAAGTGTGATCCCGAGTCGCTGACCCAGACATTAGGTACACCAAAGCGGCTGTACCAGTCTAGTATGGCGGCAGCGGCCACCTCTGACTTGGGGCTGTCACAAGCCACCAGATCGACAAAATGAGTAGCTTCATCCTTCATGACGAGCACGTAGCGAGAAGTGCGAAAGGAATCTCCCAAAGTTAGGAAATCCCAGTGCAAGTAGAGTTTCGTTCAAAAGTATAATGCGTCTCACTGAATGGGCGAGGAATCACTACCCCTCCCTTCACGTGCAGTCAGAGTAGGCATTTCTTACAGAAATCGCGCACAATCCTGCTGAGACCGTCAATAACGAACACTCTGCAAATATGATTTTCCATTACGTTCATGCCGCGGTGCCCATGTCGGCCACAGTGAGCGATAATCATCAGTCGTTGAACCAAGTCAGCACCTTCCGAAGGGATCCAGATCACATCATTCACTCGCCACAAGTCATCACTTTTGAGGGTTGCATGCTGTGGTGCTTTGTATTGCGCTTGCAAGGTGCTAATATCATCCATAGTAGGCCACACGAAAACGTCTTGATCCAGTAGTCTTAGTGGTGTAACCACGTTACTCGAGCCCCCAACGGTTTTACCAGCGTCACTACGCTTCCGTTTGTGCCGTATGACGAGTGGATTCTTGCTGTGGGTAGCGGTTTGCCTCCCCACCTCGAAATCAGATCGGTCCACACGTTATGGACACCCTCGATATGCTCAATTGAGTACCTGTACTCCAAGAGCTTCGTGGACCACCGTAAGAGTTTTCCCCTAACATGCTTCTTCAGTTCTTTCCCGGGAGCGAACAGATAAACAATATTTCGACGGTTGCAGTACAGTTTGAAGTCTTGTGGTCGTAGTAGTCAATACTCTAGACGCTCACAAGGATGAACAATCGGGAACGACTCTTTTTCTATGACGCTCCAGTTGAGCGCAGACCCAGTAAAGCTGCCACCCATACAAACGAGTAATTCATGGTCTTGTTCATGGATCGGAGTATCCGGGTTCCACTGCTTCACTTGGGAGATCACTAACCCCCACTCGACATCTGATGCGTCTGACATCACAATCATCTGCTTAGATGCGTCGGGGTATGCTAATATTGCGGAATTTACCAACAAGTCTTTCACTGCTACAAAGCTGCTCAATTCCTCCTGTGTCAATTCAAGTTGAATCCCTGCTGCTGCTCTCTTAGTCTTTTTAGAACCAGCCAATTGTGACGATGTGCCTCTGAATTTTCTAGGCACACCCGCAGCTGCCCAGCCGGGACAACCCGCACACTGATTCGGACTAAGATGATGGTTTTCGAGATGGGTATTGAGTGGGACTCCTGGGCGAATTGATGGTTTGGACTTTGGGGATGCAGATGTTCGGTTACGGAGAGGCTCACAGGTTGGAAGCGTACGCCCTGAATGGGTACCACATTCAGGATGCAATTACGACGCTCAGTCCAACCGCCGACTCCTTGACGGCAGGTATCCACGAGAAGGAAGCAAGTGCCCTCGGAGAACGTATCCCGAGGAGCAGCCTACCTTGACGGAGCCGAACATCACCCGAAAACACCCTGAAACTCCAAGGTTTCCACAATTACGACCCTACCTACACATGTAAACCCCAAGACAGTCTCCCTCATCCTGAAAGTTCGATCGCCTACCGGATACGAAGACTCCATCCGAAGTTATGCCGTACAACCGGAATGTACATCCCGAATGACAATACATCCTGAATGACCAAGTGATTGTCGAAGAACAAGATCGAAGATCAAGTTGCCAATGATAAGTTCAGTCCGGAAGTCAGTTTACTGACATTCAAGCAGAGTCAAGACAATGCGACCCAAGAGTATCGCAATCAGATGATTACACCGTGCAAGAACAAGACCCGTGCTGCCGATCTCAGAAGAGCCGAGACATCGCTGATGAGTGTATGCAGACCCAAGTTCGACGTGACATTCCAAGTATAATGAGACCAAGTCTACCCGAGTGTGACCTCACGAAGTAAAGGAAGACCGCCAAAGAAGTACCAAGACTACCAAAACAGAAGAAGAATTTAGAAGGCCCAAAGAGGTAGAAGATAATTTTAAACAGAGTTTGATTTGCGTTGAGAAGCACAAGTGTCTTCGAGTTCGCTTCATATTGGGAAGCTTAAGTATCTTCGTCGCACAGGCAACCTAGGGAGGTCGCCGTACTTTTTAACACATCTCGTCAAGGAAGGACTACCTGGAGGACCGCTCACATTAGGAGGGCCCCAGAGTGAGGACGACCAAGGCCGCGCTAACTACGCGAAAGCTCTCAACACGTTCAAGTCGAATTATCTTGGGGACCAGTGGGCTTGAACACTCGGAGTGATCCAGTTATTTTATTTGCTAAGTTGCTAGTGGACACTCCGAGTGCCCCTTGCATTTCATATTCATTACCCTGCGATCTTAGGAGGTTTGGTAGTGATCACCCCTAGGATTTGACTGTTGATTAATGTGTGTTTAGGAAAGACATTCTATTGTTTCCCTCGAGCATTTCGAGGGTGGTGCGCGTAGGGCATCCCGAAATTTACCTGTATTCGGGCGTGCTAACTAACTGACAGGCTGCATATTGTATATTCAAACTCTGTATTATTTTAGGTTATCTTTTGGGAAGAAGGTCTTTACTCGTGATCTCTCAACCCACATTCAGGACCCCCAGGATACGTACAACCTGGAAGTTCTTACATTTTCTGTGTGTCTATCTTAGGAATACAAATACCCGGTGAAACCCGGTCCGCCGAATTAATCGACACCTATAGGGATTGCACAAGGTCACACGCCAACCTGGATCGAGTCTAGTACTTGATCCAGGACCTGTACTACCCGAAAAGTCGGTTCTTCTCTAAGGACCAACCCCCACTCTTCGGGCGCGCTATACTTTGGGCGGTAAAGTGTTCACCCACTTCGCCACAACTGGTGCGCGTGCCCGGATTTGGTTGCCGTGGATTTCACCGACATTTTGTATTAAGTTAGATCTAGAGGGTGCTGAGAGCTACTAACTTTACTAATTTTGGGGTTATGAGTGAAGTTGAGAGCACACGCGAAGAAGGTGGACGCGGTCGAGGGCGCGGAGGAGCGCCAAGACAGTCGCGTCGAACTCGTGGGATGCAACCCGAAGCGCAGAAGCCTCTCGACATTGTCGAGAAGGAAGCTCGCGCTCGGAACGCTGCGAAGCGTCGAGCAGCTCGCGAGGAGAAGAAGGCAGCGGAGCCGATGGACGCTCAAGAACAGCCAGATTCGGAGGACACTATTCAGGGGGCGCATGTTTCCCTGGATGAAGTCACCGAAGATGGCCAGAAGGAGAGCGCGCCAGTTGGCTCTGGCGGAGACTCCAGCTCGGATTCGAGTGTGGAGGTTGTGGATGTGTCCGTCTCGGATGCACCCGTTCAGGCGTCTGTGGGAGGCGCCGCCGTGGTTGAGTGCCCGGCTGAGGAGGTTTTGGTAAAGCCCCGGCCGGATGAAGATGTGATCAGCGTGGATGACGACGCGGAAGAGAAGATGATTCCGGATGAAACGCCCACGATCAAGTTGGAAGGCCCATTGTCGACGGTCAAGGAAGAAGTGGTGCTTGAGGACTCGCAAGAGACCTCGCACCTGAAACCAGAGTCGTCGCCACCGTCTGACCTGCAAGTGTTGAAGTCAAGCTTCACAAGTACACCCGAAGCCCAGTCGCCAAGTAGATCCCGAATGGAGATCGACTTGACTGTGAATGAAGATCCGGTGGAACGCGAAGCGCCTTTCAGCGTGGACCAGGGGAAGACGTACGTGGCCGACCAAGTTCGTCGTTGGGAACAAGTCACTTTGGAATTCGTGATGTCTCCTACGATCGAGTACACGTGGCCGCACCCGGATCCAGACTTCAAGTCGTGGTACGGGGCAGTGGTGAGGACGTCCGAGTACGTCGCAACCCGAATGTCGATGGCCAGCCGGTCGGAAGCGTGGATTTCCGAATGGAGTCTCGTGAGACTGGCTCCGAATGCTGTCGTCGACTTCACTTCGGTTGAGGTGTACCTGAAGGACTTGTCCCCGAGGGAGTGCGTTGCGGTGCTCCAGACGATGTTCTTTGACGTCGGATTCAGGTTTCGCAACCTGATCCCGGAGTGGTTTCGAGCTCATGCGTCTCAAGTAGACCGGAGTTTAGTCCGAGCAGTAGCTGAAGACCTTCAGCATCTGCTAACGATGGAGCTCCTGGAATGGCGCGAAGTCACCTCGGGTGTACCGTCGCGAATGCTGTCACTTCTGGATGTACGAGCTTTGACTGACACTGTGGAAGACATGAAGCCGGAAGACGCAGAAGGCGATTCATTGATGTCGAGTTATGAAGCTGGGCTACTTGGAAGCGAGTGTGTCGAGCGGCTGAAGAAGGCGGGAGTCCGAGTGACTCGCAGTCCTGCAAGTTCGTCGCTTGGAGAGCCCGAGCTGAAGCGGCCCCAACACTTGCCGCCACGTCCAGCCTCGATTCCATCGATGAGTTCTCTCATGTCGTACGGGACGTCTGCTCAGGACAGCCGAAGCACTGCGATCCCGAGTGAAGTGTCGGGAACTCGAAGCGCATCGCCGATGCCGAGTTCTGGATACGGATCGACGTTGTTCGGACCGACCGCTTCTGGATCCGAAGAGTCCAACCTCAGCGGACCCGTTGAGTCGCAGTCGTCCGGGAAGATGTCATCTTCCTCATCACTCTGGTCCATGGGAGGAGCAGCGTCGGCTCACATGCCGTACTCTTTCGTTGCTCCACCCGGAATGGGTTTCGCTGCCCAAGGCAGCACTGCGCAAGTCGACGGGAACGTGAGTGTCCAAGTAACGGAGGCCGTCCTCCCGAGATCACCAGCGATAGTGGGCCATGACGATGTCGTTATGTCGGAGTCGGGTCGCACTAGCGTTCGGAGTGATCATCGGTCGAGGACATCCCGAAGCCACACACGCTCTCGGAAGCCGAGTCCCAGTGAGTCGCCTAGCGATTCAGACTCGAGCGCAGAAGAACGGAAGCGACGTTCCAAGCGATCCACTCGATCATCCAAGCGATCGTCTAAGTCGAGGAGGTCACCAAGCCGGTCGATCAAGTCGGAACGGACGAGTCGCTCAGGAAGGACGAGTCGATCTCGCATGTCTGGAGCTTCCCAGGTTGCGTTGAACACGATGCGCACGACGCAAGACTTGCTGTCCCGAATGGAGTCTAACCAGGCTCACCTAGGGCAACAGGTCCAGCAAGCCTTCCATGCGATTCAAGCGCTAGCTGTGCGCGGAAGTCCACCGGAAGGACGGAGTTCGCAGAGTGTTCCCGATCGTCCAAGCCGAAGCGACCTGCCACCGAGGCCACCTGCTCCCGCTACAGCTGCCCGGACACCTGCGTCACCACGAACGGTTGATGCAGCTCGCGCCGAAGGCGCACATACTGCGCTGGAGTCCGCGCGAGTCGAGTTCGAAGAGCGCTGGCAGCAACGTGAAGCGAAGGCCGAAGCGGAGAAGGTTGCTTGGGTTGCCGACGTCCAGAAGACCCTGAGCGCACAATTGGAAGCTTTCCAGCAGAAGATTCACTCTCTGGAGGAGGCGCGCAACAGGGATCAGGAGACCATCCGAGATCTGCAGAATGTGCAAGGAATGCGCTCGCGCAACACTCCTGCAACACATCCACAAGTTCAAGACACTCGTGCAACTTATGGATCTGATCCAGCAACTCAAGTCAAGTCTGAACCCACGCGTGCGACTATGTACCCGCTCCCGGGTAACGCAATCAAGGGACACGCAAGTGAAAGACGGGACATCAAGTGCGACAGCGACCTTCCAGCAGAACAGCTCCGGTTGACTCTCCAGAGTCTGACTGGAACAAAGTATGCAAAGGAAGACGAAACAGTCAAGTCTGAGCAGACGCCCGGGACAAAGTCGTCAAGTGTATCCCGACCGAAGTCTCAGGTGCGAGAGACTAAGCCTGTGGCCAGAGAAGACGGACGCTAAGAAGCCCGCCAAGAAGGACTCGAACAAGAAGCATTCACGTCAAGATGGGGATCCTTCAGGGGCTAGTTCTGGCGGAGAGTCAAGCGACGAAGGCTACAGCTCAAGCGACTCTAGCTCGTCGGACGAGGTGCCTGCCTACACGACAACTGCTGCGATGACTCAAGGAGGCTCGATAGTGACGCTAAGGACGTTTACTAATACGCTAGAAGACTTCGATGAGAAGCTGTCGCTGTCTGCGCGCCGTCGCTGGTGGGAGCGATTCCTGAACGTGACTGTGCAAGGAGGTTGGACGGATCAGATGAAGGTCTACGAGCTCAAGACGAAGATGTCGCCCGCAGTCCGAAACTGGTACGGACAGCTCTCGAAACATGTGCGCACGGAATGGAGTCGACTGTCCAAGGAGTTCAAGCGTGAATACTGCAAGTCGAGGGTGTCAGAGTCCGAGAAGTACTACACAATGAAACAGTTCAAGGACGAGACCGCATTGGCTTTCCTGTATCGCCTGAACTTGGCAGCTGAACGTGCGGACGTGCGTTTCCGGAAGTCTGAGCGCCGACGTGAGCAACACATCAAGCGATTCATCAAGAACCTCACGGATGTGACGCTCAAGACGACCCTGCAGAGTCAGCGCTTCAGGAAGGTTTCTGACCTGGAGTATGTTCTGAAGCAGCAAGAGGAAGTGAACCCGAGTGGAGTACATTCTGGTTGAGGGGCACAGCCTCGTGATTTCAGAGCAGACAACGTTGCTCGGAATGGGTCAAGGATGAATCGCCCGAATCGGGCCTACGTAGCCCAGGATGACGAAGCTCAAGGCTCCGATACTCAAGTGACGTTCGAAGACGTTCGAAGACGACGAAAGGGCAGACTTAGCTGCGCTGAGTACGTGCGTTCAGGACGTCCTGCGAGATGGCAACCCGGATGCCAGGTTGTTAACCCGGGAAGATCTCATTCACGAGGTCTATCGTGTGATGAACAGTGTGGGGTGGAAGCCCAGAGACCCAGTAGCTGGACCAAGACCACCACCACCAAGGCAGCCTCAGCAGCCAAGTTTTCGGCCGAACAACCCAGACCGTATGGAGTTTTGTGAGAATTGCAAGAAGTGGGGACATCGACCGGAGAATTGCTGGGCTGTTATGGTTTGCGACCGTTGTCAGAGGCATGGACATCCAACGCAAAGATGTGAGACGAAAGCATGCCTGAAATGTGACCAAATTCACGATGGAAGATGCGAAGACTGGAGAGCTTTCCAAGAGATCAAGAAATTGCTGCAGCAAGGAGGCCTAGCTGACCTTCCAAGCCACATTCGGGACGACATCCTGAATGGCAAGGGCGATTCTGAGGGAGCGCAGTTAAACTACTAAGCCCGCCGAATGGGGATTCGGTACGCGTCGGGCTGAGAAGACCCTCAGAATTGTGTGTGTTAGCTTATGTTGGCCCCGAATTGCGGAACCAGAACCAAGATAATCTACAATGTATGACCTCCCTGATTGACCATGAACCTGTGCCTTTGGAGTGTACTCGTACTTGGTATTCGAGGCCTCCACTCCCGGCCGAACCCGAAGGACCAGCTCAATTCAAGCTGAATTTCGGAGAACGGTACGGATGGTGGGCACATCATGATGAGAAGGAGGACAAGCAGCAGGTTGCTACGGTTCACGGTGCGGTGAACGATTTCAGGACGCAAATACTGTTGGATACCGGAGCGACTGTGAGTATGATCAGTTTGGATCTTGCGCGTAGACTCAAGCTCAAGTTAAACTCGCAGAAGCGAATCAAGGTGTCCGGCCTAGGAGGTGTCCCGACTTACATCACTGCAAGTACGCAGATCAAAGTCACTTGGGAAGACGTGTCGTCTACATCCTGGATGTTTGGGTAACCAACATCGGAGAAGGCGTTGATGTGCTTTTGGGAATGGATTTCATGTACAGTGCTGGAGTACGGTTATGTATCCGTGAAGGAACGGTGGCGCTCCCCGATGAGGAGTCCGTTTTGATGTATGGTTACATGATTCGGAAGCACCGTGAGCGGAACATCCCGATCACTCCGTTGCAGGACGTTCATCTACGCCCTGGGGAACACGTGAATGTGAAGATCCGGTATGGTGAATGTCAGCCACTCCGAGATGTGGTGTGGGCTAGCAGAGGTGATCAGTGGGTAACTCAAGTTCTGTATGGCGCTAAATCGTGGGCAGTAGCCGTGAAAGTGGTGAATATTTCTGATAAGGATCTCTGGATAGATTCGTCTACACCCGTTGCTCGAATAGTGGAGTATGGTTGTTTTCCAAGAGCAGGGCGTTTTGTGCGACCTGGAGTACGAAGGTATCAGGAATGGCAACATCTCATTTACGAGAGCACTCTGTCCACGCAAGCTAGGATGCGGAAGGAACGTTATGAGCAGGCCCTTCGGGACACTGCTCCACCTTCGGTCCCGAAGCGTTCCTATCAGTGGCCTGCGAAGATGTTGATGAGACCTCAGGCCAAGAATGATGAGGTTCGAGTAGTCCGACTGCATAAGCGGCCAATGACTGTAATTTCGGAATGTGCGGATGGAAGTAAACCCGAGTGTGTGTCGCAAAAGAGCGAGAAACCAGTGCTACCTACAATGGATCATTCGAGTACTCCTCTGGAGCGACTAGAAGAAGATTACATCCAGTGCATGCGAGTGAACGCTGAAGAGCTCGAACAGGAGCCCGCAGTATATATCCACGAAGGAAGTGATATGATGTCCCAGTTGAAGGATCAGCTGGCGATGTTACCCGAGTTACAAGATCTCAGTCCAAGATGCGATATTTCAAAGGCTGATGTTGGTGAACCTGGAATAACTACTGATGTTCAGGAGCGTCAACTCAAAGAGATCTTGAAACGCCATCGTAGTATCTTCCTAGGGGACGGTAACGCGGCTCCTGCTCCAGCTCGAGGTGTGGTTTGCGACTTGGATGTCGGGGATGCGAAGCCCGTGGCTCAGCGTCCTAGACCGGTCGCACCCCAAGTTGCCATCAAGGTGTACGAGCTACTCAAGAAGCTCCTGGAAACCAAGTTGATTGAACATTCGGAATCCCCTTGGGCTTCTCCGATCGTGATCGTCCTGAAGAAGAACGGGGTTGATATTCGAATGTGTATTGACTATCGAGTGGTGAACAGCTTTATTCGGCTTTCTAACTACCCCCCTCCCGCTGATCGACGACCTGTTGACCGGTTTTGAGAGCGCGATGTGGTTTATGAGTCTGGATATGGCAAGTGGCTTTTGGGCAGTCCGAATGACCGAACGGGCTAAGCTGATTTCTGCGTTTGTGTGTCCATTCGGACATTTTCAGTGGGTCCGAATGCCTTTCGGATTGAAGAATGCTCCGTTGGTCTATCAACACATGATCAACAATTGCTTGTGGGGATTCGTGAGATTGCCACCCGAAGAAGAAGTGCTTGTGGATCAAGATGTTCTCGATTACTTGAAATTGGAACCGCAAAGGCCAGAAAGGTCCGAGAGGATCGCCATCAGACGGCCTTGACGGAACAAATGACAGTTTTCAGGCGCAATATTCCCGCGCCATCCCAGATGGGTCCTGTCTTGGGGCGTAGTTCTTACATTGACGATATAGCCCATGGTGCCAGGACTTGGGATGAGCTGTGTGAGGACCTGGATGCTTTACTCTATCGTTTGCGATACTGGAATATTTCGGTTAGCTTACCCAAGAGTGAATTCGGAAAACGCACCATACCTTACCTGTCACATGAAATTGGAGCAGAAGGTATTCGTGCTATACCGAAAATCGTGAAAGGCATTCAAGAACTCCCGTTTCCGTCAACCCTGAAAGGTGTACAGTCATTCCTAGGCAGCCTCAACTATTACCACAAGTTCATCGAAGACTTCCCAGTAGTGGCTGCAGTCCTCTACGAACTGTCTGATGAGCAAGTACGAGCTAGGAGAGACTTGTCCCGAGCCAAGGAGGCATTTGACATTCTGAAGCAGAAGATAGTGTCTACACCACTGCTCAGGCACCCTGATCGGACCAAGCCTTTTGTCATCATTCCTCATGCCAATCAGTGGGCAGCCTGTGCTGTTCTAGGGCAAGAACATGATGGTGTCATCCAACCGGTTCGGTTCACGGGGCGCGTCCTGAATGACGCGGAACTCCGGTATCACATTGCTGAGAAAGAAGTATTAGCTGTGATTCGAGTTCTCCATGTGTTCAAGACTCTGATCGAGGGATGTCCCCTCGTGGTTTATACCAGACACTCGGTGTTGAAGTGGGTGATCAAGTCTAAGACTGCCGATGGACACTTGGTTCCCTTGGGGCGTTGCCTTGTCGCAATACGATCTAGAGATCCGAAAGGTCCAGCGGGATGAAGATGGACTTGCTGCCATCCTGGGTGCTGGTATCACACCGAGAGAGCACCTAGACAAGATGCGGAGTCGCTCATTCCGGCCAAGGGGCGTGTCAAGGCACCCCCCGTGATCAGTATCGAGATGCTTGAAGCAGATTACTCCGGAGTGGTCCTAAGTTTCGATGGAGCTGCGAAGACGTCGACGAGGATTGGCAGCTGTTGTGGTGCTGTGGCAACTTCCCGAGTGGAAGGTTCTGGACGCCCGAGGTTACATTCTGGATGGCGTTACGTGAATGATGCGGAATACTTCGGATTGCTACGCGGCTTAGCTATGGCTCGCGATCGAGGAATCCAGGATCTAGTGGTCGTGGGAGACTCGAGAATCGTCATACAACAAGTCCAAGTTTGATCAATTGCAATCAACCCAACCTCCAAAGGAGATTAGCCGAATGTGGGTGTTGAAGAAGAGGTTCAACAGTGTGCGCCTGGTTCACGTTAAAAGAGAATTTAACCAGGCTGCTGACTACCTGACCTCCAAACACTAGCATGGGTAAATCCTGGGTGGTTGAGGAAGACGCTGAAAGAGAACACCTGGAAGTTGTGTCGAGAATTCCAGAGCAGCTTATGAAGACGTCTGACGAAAGACAAAGTCGAATTCAGAAACGCCAAGGGACAGCCCGAATGTCGTAACCATGGGAGTCTCAAGAGACATCGCTCTTCACGGTCCTGAGTGTGACCCTTCCCTCTGCTGCTCGAGTACTGGCGGCGTTTACCCGATCCAGAGCTCGCACGAGGGAAGGAGAGTCCGCTCCACCCATGGGACCCCTTGAGTACCAAGCTGAACGATGGAGACGGATCAAGGTGCATCAGGAAGGAGACCAGTATCTCTCAGATATCATCGCCTTCCTGAAAGACGATCTAGAACGTTTCTCACCGAAGCGTCTCAAGAAGATTGCGAAGGTGGCTGATTTGTTCGCCTGGATGTTCGAGGAGTGCTATACGACTTGCACGGTCAACCCGAGGCCGACCGCGTGACGCTGGAGACGAGCTCAGATTAGTGGTCCCGGAATCACTCCGAGAAGAATGCTCCACTATGCGCAAGATTTCCAGGGAGGACATCAGGGGATCACCCGTACTCATGAAAGACTGCGCTCGGAGTTCTACTGGCCCGGGATGTATGCTGACGTGGAACGATTCGTGAAGGAATGTGTGGATTGTGCTAGCGGTAAGGGGTCACCCCCGAATGCCGGTCCTTCACCAGGCAATATTGAGCCTACACGACCTTTCGAGGCCGTCTCTATGGATTCGTGACTCATTTACCAGAGTCAGTCCGAGGGAATACGTTTCTGTTGCTATTCCAAGACATGTTCTCCGGATATGTGATGTGCAAACCAATGGCGTCGACAA